>JABYQQ010000019.1:600000-915711 GCA_022605405.1 Earliella scabrosa | reverse complement strand
CCCTCCAACTCGTTTACCCGACGCTTAACTCGTTTACCCAACACTTCAACCCGTAACACTCCAACCGTCGTCCCTAACGCTTCAACTCTACACGTTAACCCTAAGCACTCTAACGTCGCGCCCTAACACTCTAGCGGTCGTCCCTAACACGTTACCCTGACACTTCAACCCGTCCCTAACACGTCAACCCAACGCTCTGACCCTCGTCCTTAACGCTTCAACCCTCGCACACTAACGCGTCAACACAACACTTCAACCCTCGCCCTCCAACTCGTTTACCCGACGCTTAACTCGTTTACCCAACACTTCAACCCGTAACACTCCAACCGTCGTCCCTAACGCTTCAACTCTACACGTTAACCCTAAGCACTCTAACGTCGCGCCCTAACACTCTAGCGGTCGTCCCTAACACGTTACCCTGACACTTCAACCCGTCCCTAACACGTCAACCCAACGCTCTGACCCTCGTCCTTAACGCTTCAACCCTCGCACACTAACGCGTCAACACAACACTTCAACCCTCGCCCTCCAACTCGTTTACCCGACGCTTAACTCGTTTACCCAACACTTCAACCCGTAACACTCCAACCGTCGTCCCTAACGCTTCAACTCTACACGTTAACCCTAAGCACTCTAACGTCGCGCCCTAACACTCTAGCGGTCGTCCCTAACACGTTACCCTGACACTTCAACCCGTCCCTAACACGTCAACCCAACGCTCTGACCCTCGTCCTTAACGCTTCAACCCTCGCACACTAACGCGTCAACACAACACTTCAACCCTCGCCCTCCAACTCGTTTACCCGACGCTTAACTCGTTTACCCAACACTTCAACCCGTAACACTCCAACCGTCGTCCCTAACGCTTCAACTCTACACGTTAACCCTAAGCACTCTAACGTCGCGCCCTAACACTCTAGCGGTCGTCCCTAACACGTTACCCTGACACTTCAACCCGTCCCTAACACGTCAACCCAACGCTCTGACCCTCGTCCTTAACGCTTCAACCCTCGCACACTAACGCGTCAACACAACACTTCAACCCTCGCCCTCCAACTCGTTTACCCGACGCTTAACTCGTTTACCCAACACTTCAACCCGTAACACTCCAACCGTCGTCCCTAACGCTTCAACTCTACACGTTAACCCTAAGCACTCTAACGTCGCGCCCTAACACTCTAGCGGTCGTCCCTAACACGTTACCCTGACACTTCAACCCGTCCCTAACACGTCAACCCAACGCTCTGACCCTCGTCCTTAACGCTTCAACCCTCGCACACTAACGCGTCAACACAACACTTCAACCCTCGCCCTCCAACTCGTTTACCCGACGCTTAACTCGTTTACCCAACACTTCAACCCGTAACACTCCAACCGTCGTCCCTAACGCTTCAACTCTACACGTTAACCCTAAGCACTCTAACGTCGCGCCCTAACACTCTAGCGGTCGTCCCTAACACGTTACCCTGACACTTCAACCCGTCCCTAACACGTCAACCCAACGCTCTGACCCTCGTCCTTAACGCTTCAACCCTCGCACACTAACGCGTCAACACAACACTTCAACCCTCGCCCTCCAACTCGTTTACCCGACGCTTAACTCGTTTACCCAACACTTCAACCCGTAACACTCCAACCGTCGTCCCTAACGCTTCAACTCTACACGTTAACCCTAAGCACTCTAACGTCGCGCCCTAACACTCTAGCGGTCGTCCCTAACACGTTACCCTGACACTTCAACCCGTCCCTAACACGTCAACCCAACGCTCTGACCCTCGTCCTTAACGCTTCAACCCTCGCACACTAACGCGTCAACACAACACTTCAACCCTCGCCCTCCAACTCGTTTACCCGACGCTTAACTCGTTTACCCAACACTTCAACCCGTAACACTCCAACCGTCGTCCCTAACGCTTCAACTCTACACGTTAACCCTAAGCACTCTAACGTCGCGCCCTAACACTCTAGCGGTCGTCCCTAACACGTTACCCTGACACTTCAACCCGTCCCTAACACGTCAACCCAACGCTCTGACCCTCGTCCTTAACGCTTCAACCCTCGCACACTAACGCGTCAACACAACACTTCAACCCTCGCCCTCCAACTCGTTTACCCGACGCTTAACTCGTTTACCCAACACTTCAACCCGTAACACTCCAACCGTCGTCCCTAACGCTTCAACTCTACACGTTAACCCTAAGCACTCTAACGTCGCGCCCTAACACTCTAGCGGTCGTCCCTAACACGTTACCCTGACACTTCAACCCGTCCCTAACACGTCAACCCAACGCTCTGACCCTCGTCCTTAACGCTTCAACCCTCGCACACTAACGCGTCAACACAACACTTCAACCCTCGCCCTCCAACTCGTTTACCCGACGCTTAACTCGTTTACCCAACACTTCAACCCGTAACACTCCAACCGTCGTCCCTAACGCTTCAACTCTACACGTTAACCCTAAGCACTCTAACGTCGCGCCCTAACACTCTAGCGGTCGTCCCTAACACGTTACCCTGACACTTCAACCCGTCCCTAACACGTCAACCCAACGCTCTGACCCTCGTCCTTAACGCTTCAACCCTCGCACACTAACGCGTCAACACAACACTTCAACCCTCGCCCTCCAACTCGTTTACCCGACGCTTAACTCGTTTACCCAACACTTCAACCCGTAACACTCCAACCGTCGTCCCTAACGCTTCAACTCTACACGTTAACCCTAAGCACTCTAACGTCGCGCCCTAACACTCTAGCGGTCGTCCCTAACACGTTACCCTGACACTTCAACCCGTCCCTAACACGTCAACCCAACGCTCTGACCCTCGTCCTTAACGCTTCAACCCTCGCACACTAACGCGTCAACACAACACTTCAACCCTCGCCCTCCAACTCGTTTACCCGACGCTTAACTCGTTTACCCAACACTTCAACCCGTAACACTCCAACCGTCGTCCCTAACGCTTCAACTCTACACGTTAACCCTAAGCACTCTAACGTCGCGCCCTAACACTCTAGCGGTCGTCCCTAACACGTTACCCTGACACTTCAACCCGTCCCTAACACGTCAACCCAACGCTCTGACCCTCGTCCTTAACGCTTCAACCCTCGCACACTAACGCGTCAACACAACACTTCAACCCTCGCCCTCCAACTCGTTTACCCGACGCTTAACTCGTTTACCCAACACTTCAACCCGTAACACTCCAACCGTCGTCCCTAACGCTTCAACTCTACACGTTAACCCTAAGCACTCTAACGTCGCGCCCTAACACTCTAGCGGTCGTCCCTAACACGTTACCCTGACACTTCAACCCGTCCCTAACACGTCAACCCAACGCTCTGACCCTCGTCCTTAACGCTTCAACCCTCGCACACTAACGCGTCAACACAACACTTCAACCCTCGCCCTCCAACTCGTTTACCCGACGCTTAACTCGTTTACCCAACACTTCAACCCGTAACACTCCAACCGTCGTCCCTAACGCTTCAACTCTACACGTTAACCCTAAGCACTCTAACGTCGCGCCCTAACACTCTAGCGGTCGTCCCTAACACGTTACCCTGACACTTCAACCCGTCCCTAACACGTCAACCCAACGCTCTGACCCTCGTCCTTAACGCTTCAACCCTCGCACACTAACGCGTCAACACAACACTTCAACCCTCGCCCTCCAACTCGTTTACCCGACGCTTAACTCGTTTACCCAACACTTCAACCCGTAACACTCCAACCGTCGTCCCTAACGCTTCAACTCTACACGTTAACCCTAAGCACTCTAACGTCGCGCCCTAACACTCTAGCGGTCGTCCCTAACACGTTACCCTGACACTTCAACCCGTCCCTAACACGTCAACCCAACGCTCTGACCCTCGTCCTTAACGCTTCAACCCTCGCACACTAACGCGTCAACACAACACTTCAACCCTCGCCCTCCAACTCGTTTACCCGACGCTTAACTCGTTTACCCAACACTTCAACCCGTAACACTCCAACCGTCGTCCCTAACGCTTCAACTCTACACGTTAACCCTAAGCACTCTAACGTCGCGCCCTAACACTCTAGCGGTCGTCCCTAACACGTTACCCTGACACTTCAACCCGTCCCTAACACGTCAACCCAACGCTCTGACCCTCGTCCTTAACGCTTCAACCCTCGCACACTAACGCGTCAACACAACACTTCAACCCTCGCCCTCCAACTCGTTTACCCGACGCTTAACTCGTTTACCCAACACTTCAACCCGTAACACTCCAACCGTCGTCCCTAACGCTTCAACTCTACACGTTAACCCTAAGCACTCTAACGTCGCGCCCTAACACTCTAGCGGTCGTCCCTAACACGTTACCCTGACACTTCAACCCGTCCCTAACACGTCAACCCAACGCTCTGACCCTCGTCCTTAACGCTTCAACCCTCGCACACTAACGCGTCAACACAACACTTCAACCCTCGCCCTCCAACTCGTTTACCCGACGCTTAACTCGTTTACCCAACACTTCAACCCGTAACACTCCAACCGTCGTCCCTAACGCTTCAACTCTACACGTTAACCCTAAGCACTCTAACGTCGCGCCCTAACACTCTAGCGGTCGTCCCTAACACGTTACCCTGACACTTCAACCCGTCCCTAACACGTCAACCCAACGCTCTGACCCTCGTCCTTAACGCTTCAACCCTCGCACACTAACGCGTCAACACAACACTTCAACCCTCGCCCTCCAACTCGTTTACCCGACGCTTAACTCGTTTACCCAACACTTCAACCCGTAACACTCCAACCGTCGTCCCTAACGCTTCAACTCTACACGTTAACCCTAAGCACTCTAACGTCGCGCCCTAACACTCTAGCGGTCGTCCCTAACACGTTACCCTGACACTTCAACCCGTCCCTAACACGTCAACCCAACGCTCTGACCCTCGTCCTTAACGCTTCAACCCTCGCACACTAACGCGTCAACACAACACTTCAACCCTCGCCCTCCAACTCGTTTACCCGACGCTTAACTCGTTTACCCAACACTTCAACCCGTAACACTCCAACCGTCGTCCCTAACGCTTCAACTCTACACGTTAACCCTAAGCACTCTAACGTCGCGCCCTAACACTCTAGCGGTCGTCCCTAACACGTTACCCTGACACTTCAACCCGTCCCTAACACGTCAACCCAACGCTCTGACCCTCGTCCTTAACGCTTCAACCCTCGCACACTAACGCGTCAACACAACACTTCAACCCTCGCCCTCCAACTCGTTTACCCGACGCTTAACTCGTTTACCCAACACTTCAACCCGTAACACTCCAACCGTCGTCCCTAACGCTTCAACTCTACACGTTAACCCTAAGCACTCTAACGTCGCGCCCTAACACTCTAGCGGTCGTCCCTAACACGTTACCCTGACACTTCAACCCGTCCCTAACACGTCAACCCAACGCTCTGACCCTCGTCCTTAACGCTTCAACCCTCGCACACTAACGCGTCAACACAACACTTCAACCCTCGCCCTCCAACTCGTTTACCCGACGCTTAACTCGTTTACCCAACACTTCAACCCGTAACACTCCAACCGTCGTCCCTAACGCTTCAACTCTACACGTTAACCCTAAGCACTCTAACGTCGCGCCCTAACACTCTAGCGGTCGTCCCTAACACGTTACCCTGACACTTCAACCCGTCCCTAACACGTCAACCCAACGCTCTGACCCTCGTCCTTAACGCTTCAACCCTCGCACACTAACGCGTCAACACAACACTTCAACCCTCGCCCTCCAACTCGTTTACCCGACGCTTAACTCGTTTACCCAACACTTCAACCCGTAACACTCCAACCGTCGCTAACAATTTATCAGCTATTGGTCATCCATATCCATTGACTCCCCACACAATCACGGCCCACCCTTATGTGATATTGAAGTCTATACATGACATTATACCACTACACACAGACAGATGCGTGGAGACAGTTGGGGACATGGTTCTTATTGGAACTCAACACCAACTACCGCCTCCCCAATGGATCATCAAGCTGTGTATATCCCAACGTTAAGCATTAAGCCCTTCTTCGGCCCCAAGTTAGCAGCCCAAGGAGATCATCGTGAAGAATGACTTCCCGCACGCCACACCACCGTACCGGCTCAGTGTCTGGTTTCCGGTGAACGCACTCATACAGGAGTTGCCTGTGAACGAACCCGTTGCGGCTCCCGTGCATGCCGAGACAGAGGCCGAGCAGAATGCACGGGCGCCTTGGTATTGCCCGGCGGTTGTGGTCAAGTACACCGGGTCGCAACAGTTGGGGTACATTGACATGACGGAGTATGAATCTTGGTGCTGAGTCTTGCACGCCAATATGATCCATCAGCCTGAGGGCGCGACGGATGCCACCACAAGATAAGCACCTCCGCCGTCTTGGAGATCATCATATGGAGGCGAACGCTAGACGTGATACCACAACCCGTCATCGAAACCGAGCCTCTCAAGTATCCAAGACCTGCCTCGCTGCCGACTCCCCAAGCGAAACAAGACACAACCACCCCTCCGAGCGGTCACCACGCCAATGGCACCACCCGACTCTCCTCGTACCAGAAGAGATACAAACGGGCTTAAGGGCGTGAGGAGGACGGGTAGGATTGGCGGCGGCGGCGCGGACGAGCTCGGTGAGGTTAGCACAATGCGATGCGCGAATGTCTCGGAACGTGAGCTGGCGCGTGTGTGACAACGCAGGGTCCTTGAGTGGATCATCAAGCCCGCCGTCGTCGGGTGGTACACGATCGAAAGGGCACGGACGTCCGGTTCCAGTGCAGTCCGAAGGTCACGAGCGGATTTGCGAGGGATCGCAGCAATATTGCGAGGTCTGTCTGTAGAAGCGAAGCGCAGGTGTGTCAGTCAGCACGATCCCCAACACGTGTGAAGAGAGTGGAACATACCTGCAGGAACAGACCTTCCTCGCGCAGAAATGAGAGAACTTACTGTGACATCCCGGGGCCCATCGCCTCGGCTACTCGACTCTCAAGGCCTGATGAGGCACTATTGGGGAGAGGGGGGGGCGATCCTGTCTGGGCTGCGCTTCGCAAAAGACGGGAATCTAGGTGTCATCGAAGTCGTCCTCGCCGTCCTCAAGACGCGCTGTGAGGTCCTTCAAAAGCTTGCAGCCGAGGGGACCTGCTTGGGAGAAGACGATGTGAGTGATGGATGGGAGCGTCGCGCCCCATGTGTTTGTGTTGAGGAACGGGTAGAGCGGGGGTCGACAATCGTCGGCAGACATCATCGCCGCTGGACACGGCACGTGGGGATGCGGAAGGGAAGAGCAGTTGGAAAGACAAGCAGCGAGCTCTGCACACCTCTAAGGCCCGGCGCCCAGGCCTCACGAATCCGCTTGTCCTCGAGCTGCTTCCACCGCCGCCCATCCCTCGTCCTGTTCTCCCCTCAGGCTGTCCACCGACGCGACCGCAATCGTTCTGGGCCACAGACGCTGGGGGCGGCGCAAGGCGGGCAGAAGATCGGTGAGTTTATAGGTGAAGTCGCGAGAGGAGGCCGGTCGAGAGCGCAGAGAATGTGACAAGCAAGGAGGAATTCGACCGTAACATATTGTAGCACTCGCGCGGGCGGAAGAAGGGTGAGAGCAAGAAAAGGAACGAAGAGCAGCTGGGATCGCGCGCGGGGATCGAGCAGAGCAAGAGGCGGGCAGTGGGCGGGCAATGGGCAGCTCAAAACAACGGCCGCTGGAGGCGCCCAAAGGGGCGCGAAGCACGTGGGCGATACGGCGAGCGCCTGGGAAACTCCGCCATGCGAAGGGGTCGACCAAGTCGGTCGGAATCGGTCCAACAGACCAAAAGGACCTATGTAGCCCTAACCCTAGGGAAGTAGTAGGCGCCGGGACCCTTTCGTTCGTAACCCTACACGTGCAATGAAGACCGTGGGCGTCTAAGTAAACCCCAGGCCCTCGAACCTCCATCGTTGCATAGACCACGACAACTGATAGGTTACGAAATGCGATGATACATGAGTCATTACAAACGGCGCATTCTCATTCCTCTCAAGCCTGTCCCCCGCCGGTACTAGCTAGCAAGTCAGGTCCATCCGATCCTGCTGGGCGCTGCATCTGCGCCTGGACGTCGATAGGATCGACGAGTTCGTCCAACGAGAGGTATCGAGCCCCCTCGTACTCGACCAGAAGATGCGTCGGCTCTGGTTCGAGCTTGAGGCATGGGTACAGCTTGAATAAGGCCAGCGTGCGGGGGTTCTCTCCTGAGGACGGTAACACCAGTGTTCTTTGATGTAACATCGCCGCAAGGGCGAGATCGTGAATGCCGAGAGTTTCCTTCCGTACGACGACCCGTTCGTACAGCGAGCGAACTTCTTGAATGAGCTGCATAGGGTGAAAGTGGGTGCCGCCGGTGAACAGGCCGTGAGGTTGAGGATAAGCAGGTGCTTGGTCGACGATCTTGACGGTGAGGCCATTGATGATCTTCTCGACCTCGGGGAACTTCTGCCGTACCCCATCCGAGCAGTGTATCCGCTTGTGATTCAAGTCCGAGCCTTCCTTGCCTGGGTACATAAGCTTGTTGCACCGCGAACAGACCGCGCTTTTGCGCTATGCGACAGAAGTGAGTCGGAGAGATTACCAATGCGGGCAGGATATCGAACTCACGTTCTTGGCCTTCCCATCCTGTTCGCTTCGGGTGGTCGCCTTCTCCGTCAGAGGCACTGCATGGCAGTGGTGCATCCAAAACCGGGTGCCACCGGAGTGCGCTATGTGAATACCATAGTCAGCATATGCGCACGCAGTCGAGAAGATGCAAGACGACTCGACTCGGACGTACACTTGTAGTTGCTAGTGCGGATGCGAGTTAGGATCGCGGACTCGATCTCACCGAGCTTCTCCATCAGCGCCCGCGGTGTCTTCATCGGCAATTGTTTCCCGTGCTTTGCGTTGATCTTGCTGATCTCGACGTTGTACATGGACGCGGCGCAGACCCAATCAAAGTTCGTCATCTTGTAAGACGCCCACTTGTTCCGATCGCGGAGGTCCATGAATGCGAAGAACTCTAGACGATCGCTCGCGGACCCAAAGGAAAGCGTTCGGGGGTCGATACCGGTAGCGATGGAGAATACACGTTGAGACCGAGTGATGCCGGTGATGTTAGGGAATGGAAGCTTCGGTGCAACATTTGATGGAGCGGGCATTTGGGGTGTGCCGCGTGGTGCGAAGAAGTGGTGGAGGCTTTGGGATGCTGGGTTAGTGGTGCCCGAGGAACTCTAGAGAATCTAACGTCAGTACGGTGCCGCAAAACGCGCCATAGACGGAATGCCAATGGGACTCACCGATGAGGACGCTGATGGAACGGGGGTGAAGGTGAGTGAAGATTGCACAAGCTCCTGCTTGACAGCTTTCGAAAGCACCTGCGAGCTGGACACGGTCGGCAGATGATTGGATGCAGAATTGAGTGGGGCACGCGAGCGAAGGAGCGCCACGCCGGCATGGCTGCCAGCAACAGTGAGACGCGCCTTCTTCTTTGGCGAAGGTTGATCGCCTTGATGTCCGTCAACCTCAGGGCTGCATGCCGCGACTGCGGTAGTCGGCCGGGCCGTGTTAGACTCAGCGGGAGCGATGTTCGAGTCAGCAGGCGTGAGGCTCAGCGCGGGTGCGCTAATGTTCGAGGAGGGCACAGCGGGCGCGATGTTCGAGGAGGGCGTAGCGGGCGCGATGTTGAGTGCGGGCACAGCGGGAGCGATGTTCGAGGAGGGCGCAGCGGGAGCGATGTTCGAGGAGGGCGCAGCGGGAGCGATGTTCGAGGAGGGCACAGCGGGCGCGATGTTCGAGGAGGGCGTAGCGGGCGCGATGTTCGAGGAGGGCGCAGCGGGCGCGATGTTCAAGGCAGATGTGCTCGCAGCGGACGCAGCACCTGCGCTGCTCATGGTGGTCGAGAAAGCGGCTGCGGCGGTGGGTACCGTGGGCTTCGCGGGCTGCGTACTGCTCCAATGTTCGGCTGTGATCTCGATAACCTCGCCGTCATCGCTCTCACTCTCCACAAGTTCCGGGCTTGAACTACGTGGACGCTTGCCAGTGATGGCGTGCTACATATGCATGTCAGCGTGTGGAAGCTTCGTGAAGTAGGTGGGAAGACGCACCGGTTCAGGGCGGAGCTGGACACAAGCCGATGATGGCGGAGATGGTGCGGGATCTGACGTAGGAACCGGTGGCTGGGGGGTAGCATTGCTGGGAATGAGATGGAGGAGGGCAGGATCGATACCGATCTCCTGCAGGACGCGGGACGCATCGAGAAGATCTTGGGAAGAGAGATCAAGGAGATTGTCGTCCTCTGGCTCTGCCTTGACGTTTGCCAGCGCGTAGTGGGCTGCGGTCGCCACGCTCATCTTCATGAGGCCAAATGTCTCGCCACTGTTGACGACCGCCATTGTGGGAAGCGGGTGCACGCCGTGAGCTGGGAGCGGCTGCCCCTTGGCCTGAGTGTCCGCGATGAGACTGTTCCAGAGCTGGGCGCATGCGTTGACAAGACGGAGGTGGTGAGAGCCATCAGTGGAAGCGATGAAGGCAGAAGGATCGGAGGTGGCAAACTCGACGCGAACATTGCGTCGGTTCACGAAGTCGTGGCAGAGCACGATGTGGGTTTCGAGGCCGCTAGCATGAGAGCGTTGTAAACCGTTGAATCCTCTATTGGTTCCCTCGATACGGCTGCCATCCGACCGTACATCACAGCGCGGACGTGCAAGGCATCCCTTCTTGACATGCGCGAGCTGCTCGACATGGGCCTGGTGACATGACATGAGATTTCAGCAGTCTGCGACATCAAGGGCGACGTACCTTCTCCGCCGCCGCTGTCCATACACCCCCATGGTCTGCCCACTTCTTGTATGCCCGCTGCAGACGCACCTCCTGCTCCTCTTGACTCCAATACACCGCAGGTGTCTTGTCCTTCGCCGGCGACTTCACGATGGCGTCCACAATGTCACGCGCGACTTCCGCCCGGTGAGGGTTCTTGGTCCCATTGATCATGCATATGAGGTAGCTGTGTGCGGGCAAGAGTTAGATACGCGGGAGAGAGGGAAAAAAACAGTGCTCACCGCATCATAAAATGCCAGACATCTAGACACACCGAAATGCCTGGAAAGACTTTGCGAATTGTGATCTTGACATGGCAGCAGTTGTCGGCCACCGCGATCTCGGGATCCTCGATACCAAGCAGAGCGAATCGACGCTTCAGGCCTTGTAGAAGTTCTTCCAGTTCTGCGTTACCCTGCGTATGGCACAGACGCTGCAACGGAGGTGAGCAAGTTGTCAGTCCTGCCTTGATAGGAACGAAACCGACCCAGGTAATGATACTGTTTCTTTCGTTGATGACCGGTACCAAGCCGCCTTTGTATGTTCTGGTGCGCTTCTTGTCCTTCTCGACGACCGTTCCCTTGTAGGCTACCCCGTATGTCGAGTCGGTCGAGATAGTGATGGCTGAGAGAGGATGGAAGTTGGGGCAAAGACGCGTGAGACGCCCGAGCGCACCGTGAGAAGTTGATGCAGAACTGAACGCACCACCCAACGTCTTCATGTACTCTGACGACTCGTCTATCCGCGTCTTCTCTCCCCAGTCTCGATAGACCTCGCCGATCACGTCGTCAGATATCGACCGATTATCGTACCCGGAGACGTGTTTCGCGACCCCGTCTGTAAGCGGCTTGGAGAAGGTATGTAGTCGTGGCTTCTTTGACCCAAGCGTCGTTTGCTTCTGCTTCAGCCGCTCTCGGAGCTTTTGAAGGTACCACAGATGTTGACGACGATACTCTAACAGATGTAGCTCTTCAAATTGTGTCATCATGAATGGCGGCTTCACGGTATGAGGGAATAGAGGTACGCACGCTTTACATGATCGGCGATCCCTGCGGCAGTCATCGACGGACGAAATTCGATAATGAGATTGAATAGGTCCGACGTGAGGGCACAACGCCAAAGAAAATGCGGCATCCCGACTGGAAATATTGTTGTATAAGATGACATCGCGGTAAGTTTTGTTCGAGAGGTTGCACACTCACCAGGAAGCTCCCAATGCTCACGCTTTGCCCAGAACTCCTGGCCTGTCGTCACGAAACAGTACGACCCATCTTCACCACCACCCGCCGCGCCCTTCCCATACTTGGCCTTGCAGCGGTTACACCGGTACTGGATGCCGATGGCGGTCTCCTCTCGCATCACTCCATGGACTTCGCGGTGCCCCTTCGGATTCCAGCCATTTGGTTCCAGGATCGTACCAGTAGCGTCGCACTGAGGACAAGACTCGATGTCGGGGTAGTAGAATGGGTGGACGACGTTTAGCGGTTTTAGGTAAGCGGTGTCAGGGACAATGTCAGGGATCGTAGCACGTCGCTGGACATGCAAGTAGGTTGGTGGAATGAACCTCGGTCCAAGTATCTGGAGCTTCGGAGGGACTGCGCGGGGCTTCGACGTCGACGTGAATGTGTTGAGGAAGCTCACATATTCGCAAATGTGCGCCTCCCATTCCAGCTGAGGGAGATACCGAGACTGAGTACCCCGGTGTTTATCCCAGGTCCTCCAGCGCTGCTCAACCTGTAGATGAGGTGAGTTCTGGCTGCCGACGACACCTGCGTACTTAGCGGCTTACCTTCTCATTCCATTTAGCAATGAAATCCTTCCGTTTGCCTGCTTCGACTGTGTCTGCGCACATAGCGCGCACGACCTCAGGTTCGAACACCGACATCGTAGAGGCTGCGAGAGAGTCCGAGATAGAGCGATGAGGATGGGAGAGAGTGCCTGAGTGCAAACAGGGGCAGCGACGAGGCGGCTTTCGAGCGGGTTTCTATATCGGACAAACCTCCGCCACCGCTTGTTGACGACGCGGTCAGCGGGACATGGACCTGTTGTCTTGAAACGTCGGGTAGTACATTCACAACGCTTCACATCCATTATCGTCATCGAACCTGCACGCATTGATCGGATTCTCGCTAGTGCTAATGTACATCAGGTTCTTTGTCAAGAGCTACAACGTTCAGAGGGTCCAATACAATCTGCACGTCGAGGAACTTGTGTAGTAGCCTGCTGTCCAGATATTCTACGCTCGGAACGTACAGTACAGCGCCGCAAATAGAACATACTGCCTGTCCCGTGGTTGTACATACTGAATAGTGAACACGAACTCGAAGGCTTCGCCATAAGCCACCTCGGTTAGCGACCTGGGAACTGCCTCTCTAGTTCCGTCGTTGTCGAACATGAGCATGTTCCTTGCGATGGTCTAGGCCACACAACCTTAGTGTCACTGCGGGAAGAAGAATGGATGAGACGTTATACATACCTGCCCCTCTTTGCCCCGCCAGATGACCTGAAGGCGCACAGACCCGTCCTCGTCGACGGCGATGAGACGAGAGGTGTCAACTCGACCGCCCTGATCTTGGATGTGGGTCGCGAGACTGTTGACGCTATGCTGCATTCCGCGCCAGTGTATCCGGGAAGCGGGGTTGGGGCGCGCTCTAATCCAGCAAGACGCGATCTCCACGTTCGGGGGCAACGGGCGCTGGACTCCTTGCGTTGTAAAGTAGCACTCGCGAGGGTCGATCTCGCCAGCGACAGTGAAGAGGAGCGGGTTGATGCCTGGGGGGCCTCGAATGATGCCGTCGCCGCTGAGATAAACGCAGCACATGAAGCGCGGTTCGAATGTCTCGCCAGGTTTGGCGGGAGGCTGCTCTACCTCCATGAAACGGATGAGCGAGCAGTGCCAACTAACTGAGAAGGCGGAGAAATGGCAGAGGAGTTTGCTGTTGTTGTCTGGAAGTCTGAGGTTCAAAGCGGCCATTGTGAGAAAGGGTAGGGTGGTGTTGGGAGAAGAGAAGGAAGTACCCCTTACTCCCGGTCTAATATGTGCCGTTGTGGCAGGCAAAGGCGGAAGAACCTAGTTAGGGTTGCTGCCGTCAGCGCAGTGTTACTCAGAGAATCATGTCTTCGTGCACTCCTCACCAGAACTATACTACAGCATTGAAGGAGACGACTGGGCGCCCTCCTTATGATTGTGTGAATGTATAACGGAAGCGAGTGTGTACACCTGTCGTACACAAGTTCAACGCGGTAGCCGAGCTAGGGTTCCGGATATGGTAGGAATGTTGTGGGTCCGTGCGCCGATGCTTGCAAGACTTGTATCACCGTTGAACGAGGGGAGAATAGACGACGGTGTGTCAAGTAACATGCCAATAGTCTACACAGAGCCATGCATGGGCAATATATCGTTGGACGAGAGGCGATAGGCCTGTCCGAGGCGGCACACCCTGGGCAGCGTTTCTGACGGCCTTCGGGGCCCCCTGGGCCGCCGGGCGGCCCGCCTACGGCGGGCGACCCCCTTCGCATGACCTATTTGCCAGCGCCTGAGCGAAGGCTCGTCCGACGTCGCGAACTTCAAGTTGTCCCAGCTGTTTGCAAAACGATAGACCGGGCCGCCCCGCGCGACGCCGGCGTGCCTTGTTTGGCCACCTGCCTGATACGGCAGCTACATGTCGGCACGGTGGACAACAGCGAAGATACTTACATAGTGTGCCCAAGTCCGTAATCTGGCTTAATGATGAGCATTGAATATTGAAACTTCGTGTGTATTGATCTGAGTGACCACGCTCTCACACAACGTGGTAGATTCGGACATATCTATGCCAGTAAAGGACATACGGACAGGATAAATACATGCCGGGCGGACTTTCTTCTAGCAACTCCAACGCGACAGGGATGGACCAAAGAGTAAAGTCACGGAGGACCAAGGAGGACTCACTAGAAGCTAGAGAATGGATAAAGGCCTGACGAACAGTCCAAACTTAGCCGCACTGACAACTCCAGGCTCCGGATGGGCTGATCACATTGTTGAGAGCATGGTGTTTCGTTCCAATTTTCGTTCTGTTCGGTGTCTCATCGTGTACGGTGCAGCAGACTCCAGAGCAACGAATGGAGGAGTGCAGCGAGAGCGGAGGGTGAGGTCAAGTGGGAGCCAGGGAGGCGCCGGAGCACGCCGGAGCATTGGTACCTACCGTATCAGGCAGGTGGCCAAGCAAGGCACGCTCGCGTCGCGCCGGGCGGCCCGGTCTATCGTTTTGCAAACAGCTGCCATGTTTTCTCTGCCCGTACGCCCTTGCCTCGTACACTCCAGGTCAGTGTACCCTGCCCCGCACATCGACTGCTGTCCCCCAACGCGTCCGACGGCGACCAGCGCGGAGGAAGGCCGTCGACGAGAGACTCGCGCGCACTCCAAACCTCTACGTACCTCCTCGCGATCGCACAGTTTGCGACCTCGGCCGACACCGAGCTGGTGAGTCCTTCCCCGTCTTTCTTGACCTCATCTTCACGCCTCCATTCGCCCCGAAGATGTGCTCCTTCTCTCTCGTTCTCCTTCGACGTCTTCTCTTCCGCCCCTCCACCTCTCAACGCGTCGCTCTCTACGACCATCTCAGAGCGCCTGTCATCGAGACCCTCCAACGCATCCTCTCGCTCGACCGTGTCGCGTGCGCGCACGGCGACCAGGCCCCTCCCGCCTGCTTTCGCGTTCATCCCCGCGGAGCCATGACTGGCGATTGCGACCAGCGAACCTCCCTCCTTCCCCACCGCCTTCCCCACTCTCGGCCGCCAGGGTGACAGCACCCGTACGAATACTCACGACGCCCAGGCCACAACTCCTTCTTCGCCGGAGGCACCTTCAGCACAAACTCGCGCCACATCTTCTCCAACGCGACTCGCGTCTCCACCAGCCTCAGCACGTCCGCATCGCTCAGCCGGATCTGCTTCCGCGCCTCGAACAGGTCCTCCCAGAAGGCGGGGCTCGACACGAGCTCGTAGAACGCGCGCTTCAGGACCCCGTGGATCTGGAACTGCCGCCCCAGCTGCACCACGTACGCCGCGCTGGTGTACGGCCGTGCGTCCGACGCGTCCGGGACCGCGTTCGCGTCCCAGATCCCGCAGAGGCGCTTCTTGGGAGGGGCGAGGACGACGGGGCAGGAGAGCGTGTTGGCGGCGAAGAGGAGCGAGATCGCGAGGGCTTGGTACGGCGGGTTTGAGACGAGATCATGGTGAGTTCTGTGTTCTACACTGCGAGCGATGCGCTGCAAGCACGCGAGAGGAGAAGGGGACGAGCACGTACGGCGGCTCGAGCGCGGTGAGCACGTCGCAGAACTCCTGAGGGCGAGGAGGTCTGCCTCGAGATGTGACGTCCGTTTTTGTGATCTGAGGCGGGCTCGTATAGAGTGCGCGCGAGTGCAGCTCTACGTGGCCTATGATCGTATCGCGCGACACGACCGAACTTGTGTATGCGCGTGCGCCCTCTGATCTCGCGCTCGCGTCCGGAGATGAGAGTGACTCGGCGGTTCGGAGCGCGGCGAGTCCGTCTCGTGTGTGCTGGATGACTACGAAGATACGGGAGTCGGGGGGCCAATGTCAACACCTCGTTCGACGCTTGCGACCTGCCGGTGGCCCCGTATCGTCAGCACACCAGCGATCGGGGCATCAAGGGACTCTGCAGCACGGCAGCGGATGTATGGAACCCGGCCTTCACCTGTACCCACTTGACTTTACACCTTTATAAATCGATGACCTATCACGACTCACGAGCAATGCCTCGCGGTCCGGCACCCACCACTGAGGCCGGAGGCACAACGGAACCTTTGCCACCCATCATTCTCCTGCACGTGTCGTGCCGTATCGACAAAGCATACATCTTGCCACTCAGGCTGCTCGCGATAGAGCTATATCTACCAGCACGACTCTGCGAGAAACATCAACACTCCGATACCCGCACACTCTCTTTTCGTCAACATCCTCCTTCATCAACTGGAAGCCGTGTTGACCATGGCTCCACACCGCAACTCGCCCGACACTCGCGTTAGCATAGCCGCCAGCCCAAATCCCGCGCCAGGTCCATCCCAGCAACGCGACACTTCCCCTCATTCACACAGCAAACATCGTCCGGCGGAGCAGCAGCACCAGCGAGAGCGTGTTCACATCAACGAACACTCCGACGAGGCAGGCCCGTCCCGTTGTCCCCCAACACACGCAGACGTTGTGAGCTCCAAGCGTAAGCGAGAACGCGAACCCTACCAGTCGTCACAACCACCGCCAGCAGCGAGAAGTCTGTTGATCAAGTGGAGGCTGCCGGAGATGGCGACAGGTCTGAGATATGGCAAGTCTCATCCTGAGCCTCCGCGTACAAACGAGCAGCATGGTCAACAAGGCGCGAGCACAAGCGTCCTGACGCGCTCGGGAGAGGCAGCCAACTCCGTCCGTCCTGCAGAGACGAGCCACGACCGCACCGTCTCCAAAACCGTCTCACCATACTACCGCGCATCCGCCTCTGGCCCTCAGCAGCGAAACGGGGATGCCAATCGCCAATCGGGGGAGCACGGGGCGTTAGACGTGCGCTCCACGCGTTTCTGGTACTCGGATGGAACCGTCGTCATCCGGGTCGAGGGAACCCTCTTCAGGCTCTACGGCGGGCTCCTCGAGCAGACCTGCACGTACTTTGCGAGCCTTCTGAAGAGCTCCAGGGGGCTGCGCGTGCGTGCAACCGGACGCGCCCCGGATGTGGACCGCGCTCACGTTAACTACGCCTCTGTCGAGCTGGTGGAAGGCTGCTTGGTGTATACCGTGGACGACGACCTATGCACCGTGGCGGACTTTGAGCACTTCCTGCGCGGACTCAGCACACCACTGTGAGTCTCACCTCTGCTGCAATGTCATGATGAGAACCGTTCGTCGTAACTGACCCATGTATCGCATACGTACCTGCAAGAATCGACCCTGCATCCCTCCCCGAGGACGACCTCATCGCGCTCCTACATACCTCTCATGCCCTGGGTTGCGCCTCCATCTACGTCCCTGCCAAGCAGCGCCTCTGCGCCCTATGGCCAGCGCACGTCCCGCCGGAACACGGCCGGCAGCACTCGTCGCTGAAGGGCATGGACCTCATCGCGCTCGCCCGCGAATGCGACGTACCCGAGATCATCAAAAGCGCGGCGTACCAGGTCGTTGCGAGCGAGCACTTTTGGATCCTCGTCGCCCGCAACCGAAGGAGCAAAGTTCTGGAGAGCGTGCGGGATAGCGACCTCGTCAAGCTCCACAGCGCGCGCGAGTGGTTGCGGGGGCGGTGGCGCGAGCTTGTCCTTGTGCCTCCGGGGATGAAGCGGGTAGAGCCCCTGCGACTGCCGGGTGGACAGCATGCGGAGGTTCGCTCGGAGTGCTTGTCGCTAGAGGAGGATGAGTGCTGCGCAAGGCTGGACCACAAGCATCGGGTGAGTTCATGGCACCGGGCGTGGAAGGACGACATCGAGGAAGGCGCGAAGGACCCGATCGGCGCGCTGACGCTGCTGCGAACCAAGTGGCCGACACTGTCGAAGAAGTGGTGCAGGGAGTGCCTAGGCGAGCGATGGAAAGCCTGGGACGCGGCAAGAGACGAGTGGTGGCGAGACTTGGACAGGTTCCTGGCCCTGGAGAAGATGTAGATGCTGGGGGCGAGGACTATCGGACGCTATCGGAAGTAGATCCTTGCGAGGCATGTTGATCGTTCCTCGCCGGGGGAGGCTACAAGTACACTCGTTATCCTTCCAGTTATTGAACCTGCACGCTCGTTTCTTTTCAGTATCAGTACTTGGTGCATACAGTCTGGCTCAATAAACCGCGCTCACCTAGCATCTTCATATAAGTAGTCTGAGGCTTGGGACGTAGTACGAGGGTCGAGCGACTCGAAAAGTTCGGTTGAGCTGGCGGAAGTCAACAACAACAAACAACGATCCACGGCCGCCCATTGGCACAACTCTCTGAGAGTCTTTTCAACTCCACCTCATTCTCGCTACATGAATGCATGACTCCTTGCTTTGTCAACGATCTCTGGATTCGTATCGTAACTCTTTGAAATACGACCCCAAAATTGCCCGAATGACCCTGCCCGCGCCGTTCCAATTAATCGTGCCCGCAATCGCGCACTCAACATGCTCGCAAGCTCTCAAGCTCAAGTCTCAACATCCCAGTCTCTTTGTGCTTGGTACCCCAGATAAAACAGTCGTTACGGCTCAATAGTGAGTAGAAGTTCCATGCTTGTACACGCAGCCCTCCGCGATTCGTCATCTTCCCCGTCGCGAAAGCGCCAACCACATGCCACCGAGTCATGGCGCACACCTGGCATCCTCTCACTCGTCTCCATTAATGCCCATACGAGCAGCTCAGCCGTACACGCTTCCATGCCAGTAGACGTCTGTGCGTTGGACAACAGCGCGAGCCCGGCGGACCTGGTGCTGTCGGCCTGATCCACACAGATGCGATCGCGTCGGCGGTCGAGGACTCATGTTGCATCACAAGCCACGATGGTTCCTCCGCGATGGGGGGCTTCGAGCTCGTAGCGAGGAATTCCGCCAACCTTGGTTCGCGCGTGTTCTTGAACGAGTGGAAGTCGATTATGGTATGAGTATCGTCGCTCTAGATCGTCACTCACACTGCGAACGCAGCGGCGTCCCGTGTACGCCCGAGAATGAGAATGTCAGTAACGGTACTGACACTGTCACTAGGATACAATTACACTAATACACGGTGTACTTTCAGCGGACCGCACAAGAACAACAAGCGGCGACGGAAGCAAAGGGCCGCGAACGCGTTCACAGATCGAAGGCCTTGCTCTGCCAACCGGGCGTCCTCCGCTCCTCCCCCGCCTTCCTGTTCACCGTGTCCGTCCAACTCTTTACCTCCTGCACCTTGCCCTGCACCGTCTCCTTCGCCTGCTCTGCAACGCCCTTCGCGCTCTCGATCTTGCCCTGCACATCGACATCCATCCCCTCCGCGAACGTACCCTTCGGCCCTCGCTTCTCGCCCGACAGCACCTGCGGCTCTGCGCCCATCGCAAACTGCGCCCCCTCCACGTCCTTGATCACGCCCATGCCCGTCGCCTTCCAGCCCCCAAACAGTCCCGCACCCCCGCTCCGGCGTTGGAGATGCCCAAGCTCGGACCACACGCCCGCAACGAGACTCGCACCGCGCGGCAAGCCCGTGTCCTCGAACACCTCCGCGCGCCGTCCAACGTCCCACGCGAACGCGTCTGCCCACTCGAGCGCGCCCCGGATCTGCTGCTCGAGCACCGTCTGCAGCGCCTCCCGGAAACGCGAGACCATGACCGGCTTGAAGACGGACACGAGGATCTGGTGATTCGACTGCCGCACCGCGAGCTCGATGTCCTCCGACACCTTCACGTCCACGCGCTGCACGTCGAGGAAGCCTCCCCGCCGCGCACGCTCGCGCTGGCCCTCGGCCGAGCTCGGGATTGAGCGCACGACTACGTCCACGTCGACGCCCTGGGGCGGGAGAGTGAACTCGAGGAGGCCGTTGAACTCGGCTGGGCCGACGGTCGCGGTCTTGTCGCGGTAGTAGAACGATACCTCCTTAAGCTGGATCTGCAGGCCTTGGAAATAGATACGCGTCAGCGAGCCCACGGCCGTGTCCGTCTGGCCCGCTGAGGGCGCCTTGATGTCGATATCTGTGATGTTGCGGATGTACGCGTGGCCGGGGAGGAGCGCAAATGTGGAGACGTCGAGGTTCTCGAGCACGAACTCGATATCGCTGTCCTTGTACTCGGTCCTGCATGTACGTCAGCATGTGCGGCGCGTCCAGGGGAGAGCACGACATACCTGGGAATCGGAATGTCCTTGAGGTACGCCATCATCTTTGGGAAGTAGACGTTGAAGATGTCCTGCCAGAACCACGGCGCGCGCTCCATGAGCGACTGCGTACCCGTCTTGGCCGACACGAGCAAGCTCTCCTCAAGCTCATCGCCGAGCTGCGCACGCGCACGACGGATTGCGCGCAGGTCCTGGTCCTGGTCGATACCCTGCTGGAACTCGGCAGCCTCGCGCTTGAGCGCGCCGACGTCCTCCTTCCACTTGCGGCCCTTCTCCGAGTCCTTGTCGAGGAGCTCCTTCCACTCCCGCTGAAGGTCGTGGCGCGTCTTCTGCGCCTCGTCACTGCGGACGTAACCGCGCTCGTCGAGGCTCTTACGGAGGTGCGCGATGAACTTGTCGCACCAGCCGCGCACCGCAGGGTCCTGCTGAATATCGACGCCGCAGACGCGAAGGGCGGCGAAGAAGCCATCGAGGGACTTGTCTCCCGCAAGGCGCTCGATGAACTGACGGAGGCCGCGGATGGCGGTGACGAGATGCTTGTCGGGCGTGGGGTCGTCGATGAACGCGTCGAGCGATGTCGCCTGGTTCACGTCGCCGGCTGCATCGAGCGAGCGGTGGATCCACTTTTGGGCGAGGTCAAAGATAGTGGAGATGGAGTTGTGGTAGGCCTCGTCGCCCTGCGCGCGGTCGCAAATCTGACACAAGCGTTTGGTTAGGATCAGCAGGGACGACATGCAAGGAGCTCGGGAAACTCGACGACGTGGCCTCGCTGGCGCAGACCAAGTGTTTGACAATCCGGGAGCGACGTCCTCACATGCAACACGAGAGACATGCACACTAGATGCGCCACCGAGCTACGACATGCGAAGAGACCAAGCGCACCTTGTAGAAAGCGTCCTGTAACCTCGCGCTCGTGCGATTCGCAAGATCCTCGCCGGTGGCGGCGGCGACTTGACCCGCGCCAATAGCCTTCGAGCCGGCTTCCTTCGTCGAGTCCATGACGCGCTCGAACTTGGCCCTGGCGTCGGCGTCATCGGGATCGTCCTCGGCCTTCCGCTTGACGCCGAGCTCGTTCCTCTGCCCCTCCTGGACTTCTTGGTCGACCTGGCGAAGGGTCTTGGCTGCAGTCTGTGCGCCTTGCCCAACATGCTCTGCAGCGTCTGCGAGGGCGAGGCGCATGAAGGACGCAAAGTCGTGGAAGACGGAGCGACCCTCCTGAGAGAGGTTCTCCCAGACGACGGAGACGAGGGTGCGGAGGGTGCGAGCGAGAGCGCGAGCGTCGGCTGCGGCTTGGTCCGAGTCGACGTCCATGCCGGCCGTCGAGGTGTTGGCCAGGTCGGTTTCGGAGAGATGCCATAGGGACTCTTGGATGATGTTGTCGGCTGGGAGTAGTCGGTACGGATGGTGAGCTGGAGGCAGATGAGTACTCACAATTCTTGTTCTCGCCGAGTGTCTTGTAGGCAGAGAGGAGCATGCGGATGCCGTCCTGGAGCTTCTTACCCTGTGCGCTAAGCTCCGCGACGCCGGTAGAGGGGTCGTTTGTGAGGAAGGAGGACGAGAGAGCGTGGTCGATGGCTTGAGAGATTTGCTGCTGAGACGGGAGCTTGCCGGCGTCGAACGCGGCAGCGATAGAAGATGATTTGTCCATGTTGGAGATCGTTTATCGTAGCGTAGTCGTCAGTTGAGGGAGAGAGAGTAGGTGGCGGAGAGCGAGCGCGGGCAGGGGTTATATAGGCAGAGGCGGGGATGGTGACGCACTGCGAGGGCGGGGGACGTCGTGGAGCGGATGCACGACGTCATCCATGACCCTTCCGATCGCCTGCTACTCAACATCCTCGAGCTCGAGCTGCGATGGATTCGCGCACGCGACCGTTTGCGACTCGCGGAAGCGGATGACGGAGGACAGCACAAACACGCGCGCGACAATTCCAGACCGTGCACTAGTAGGCGCCCATGACGCGATTGGACCCACACGGGTCCACAATCGTTATTCTCCTCATCTCCTTGGTTGAGATCTGCTCTTTACCGAGTAGAATCTATCGACATGTTTGCTCGTCAAGTGTTAAGGAGTCCAGATGTATGCCGGAAGAGCTCCGTGTATGTGGGGCTACAAGCTATGCTACTGAGTCCAAGCCTCCGAGTCGGCGAGTCCTCGCGAAGGACCGACACTTTGCCCCTCCAGTCTAAACACGCACGAATGGACCCGCTTCCACTCGCCAAACGAGAGCGGTGTGTGCATGTCCTACCGTGACGGTGAGCCACGTCTTGACTGACTCTGAGGTTGCGTGAAGTGGATGTCCCGCGCAGGTCCTTGCTCTAAACTGCGGGCGCGGGCAATGGGCATCGGCGGTGTTGACGAGGATGGTGTAGAGGCAAGCGAAGATGATGGCCATGTTGACGGAGCACAATAGTATGTGGACAGCTTCAGCGCGAGTGCAGACGGGCTCGGGCTCGGGCCCGGGTCGACGGCAGCACTTCACGATTCACTCTTATGTCGGAGGGATCGTAAGTCATTAGCAGACCGCGGAACTCAGTGAGACCAGCCGAGACTCACTACACCGCGCACTGGCATGCAGGATCCCACGTTCGCGCGCCCGCGGCCAGAAGATCGAGAGGTCTCCGTTCCATTTCTTAATGTCCTCTTTCCTACTGTACCACCTGTAGATGACCGTCCACGAGATGCGGCGCAAGTTGCTGAACATTGGTTGTGCAAGGACGGTATCCATCTCACGACAGGCGTTCGCCACGTTGTCGAAAAAATAATCGTATGGCATGTCTTTCACACTTTGCTCAATTTCAACGACAGCGAGGTGCTTCGAGCGTATGTTGCTAATGACCGCTGCAGCTTGGTGCCATGACGGCTGTATCATGATGAGCCGTTCAAGACGCACGAACGATGACAGGTCTGAAGAGAAGATCAATGCTCAGCAAATGTCACGCGAACCAGGCTCTAGGACAGAGTCACCTTCGAGATTCATATCGTCACACGAAGAAAGCACGATACTAGTCACATTCGTGCCCCACACACGTGAAGACATATCCACGTGCGGGACAGCCAGTGAGAATGATCCATCCTGGATCTGCGGACGTCAACGTCATACCAGAGCGAGAGGCGCAGACTACGTACGAGTGAAGTGAGATTGCTGAAGCGTCTCGGTTCAGTGGGGAGTCTTGTGACCCTAAGCCGGTCCTCCTCGCTCATGTTAGGTCGGTACCTTCGGACCCGGCGCTGGTCGACATTAAGTCCGTTGATAGTCAATTGCCGAATGTGGGGGAACGACCAGACAAGGCCAACGAAGTCCGCATATGAACTGAACCAAAAGTCGGTAAGGGACAGATCCTCGAGAACGGAGCAGGCCTTGGCGAACAGTTTCACGTAGTCGAGCGCAGCCGGAGGCATGACCGGCAATTCACGTCCACCGTCGAGCTCGAGAGATTTGAGGCTTGACAGTCGCGCGATGACCGGTGGTGGAAGGGGTACGTCGAAGCGTTGCTCCTCTTCAGAAAGAAACGCACGCGTCTCGAGGGTGAGGTGCTTCACCATGAGCGCGAGGTCGCCTCGCTCGGCCATGGTCCGCGCAAAGGATGAAAATTGCCGGGGCTCGGTGAGGATGACGGCGCTGTATAGATGATAATTGGCTCGGTGCGACATTCCCTTGCAAACGAGGGCGCAGTTGCACATCGCCCATCTACGAGACCAGCTGAAGGCCCGAGCCTTCGGGGTGTCTAACTTGAAATCAATATCGGCGACTAAGGCGTCAACTATAAGCCAGAGGATATCGGCCGGAGGCGACGTGGAGAAGGCGTTAGAGGTGGAATGCATGAGTGGACAATCTCTGCGTCAGAGACGGGGTTGCAGCATAAGTTTAGAGCGGATGGCGAGAGCGGCTCCCCTGAACGCCATGTTTGGGGCTGTTTGCCATGGTCGCCGTGCCTTTTTTGGGTTGCGGCCGCTCGGCGGACGGAAGACTGCCTTCGCGGAAGCCGTCTTCGTATCAAGCATGAACCAATGTAACAACCGTGACGGCTGTAGAGAGCGGAATATGCGCACAATGACAACACCTGTTCGCCGGGGATCCTGAGGTACAGCACCGCGTCAAGTTCCAACGAGCAGAAGCACGCTTCGGTCATCTGCGGCACTTCTCAGTGGCGAACGTTATGCAAACTACGGTCGGGGGATACGTAGGTTCAGGGAAGATCTCAAGGCGCGCGCAAACACGTTGGTCTTGTAGCACTGTGCTTGAAGAACGATCGCGGTCAGACTCGAAATGTGCCAGACCTTATCCACTAGAGATGTCGACCCTCCTGAGAAGCAAGCAAATCGTATCCCAGAAGAGGCGTCCTCCAACAGCGAGTCATCAGCTCGGGATAATCGAGTAGCAGATGATCACTCACAGGTCACCACTGGAGCCCAGGTGTTTCCTCCGCCCCGGGCCCAGTTCGACGATGCGAGACCATCCCCAGCCCCAGCCCCAGCACAACATTGTCAGTTCGTGTCTCCATCCAGCCCCCCGATGTAACGATTCTCCCAGACCCAACAAAGCCGACGCAAAGACGACGAGACACCTGCAATCAATTACGATTAGCGAATACTCTACCATACATACAACGACGACGGAGGACGCGCGCACAGACGCCCAAAACGGACGTCCGCGCGCAATATATAGATACAGAACAAGCCACGACGACGATGACAAGTCCGACGCTCACGAAGCTCTATATATCCTTTGTAACACAGCGGAGGTGGCGGTGGGAGAGCGAGCGCGACGAGCAGCGGACGATAACGGGACAACGAGACGGAGACGGAGACGAGACAGAGAGGGGAGCGGAAGGGTTAGTTAGTGCGGGCGCGGCGGGGGTTAGGGACGAGCACGAAATGCGAGCGGGGTACTGTATACAAGACGAAGCGGGAGAGGATTACAACAGCATTGGTACATCCGAGGGGCGAGTGCGGTATGCGGTATGTGTGCGGGCGTAGGGTATGTTGATCGTGTTCATCCGAGTCATTGGGGTCGCGCAGGCGGAGCGGAGGTGTCGTAAGCATGGGAGGAAAGGACGACCAGTCCTCCCAATCATCGAGAGAAAATCGAGCATAAACGCGGGGGGTAGGGGTTCACGGGACCGAGCACGGGGGTTCGATCTGTGCAGAGAACGCGCGTCCGCCCATTTCGTCCAGTGGCAGACGCGCGAGCGACAGCAGGTGCTCGCTCCGAGCGTCCGACGTTGGCGCCGCGCAGCGGTGACCTTGACGTGCGCATCAGGATCGCAATCCGAGGACGATATTCGATGTCCTAATCCCTGATGCTCCACGGGCGGCGGGCGGGCGAGCGCAGCGCGTGCACAGCCAGCTCAGATAACGTTGACGCTCTGCAGGTGCGCTCGGAGGATGCCTTCGCGGACTGTCGGTCGCAACCCACCCGTCGAGGGATCGCAGCGACGGACCAGGAGGAACACAAAGCACAGCAAAGACATCGCGCGCCCGCGGAGATGGAAGGGCGGAAGGCAGGACCGGGCGCGCACCAGATTGACGAACGGGTCGAAGGGCGACAGCGATGATGGAATGGAATGGAACGGGGCGAGCGAAGATGGACGATGTGTCGGTCGTCGATAGGGCGATGAGTCGACAGGATTAGGGGTGCAGTGAAAAGAAGTGATGACGGGAGCGAGGGAAGCAGGTCCGGGAAGATCAGCGCGCGAAGCCCGATGAGCATGCACCACGGACGATAGACGGATAGAGTGAAACGATACAGGAAGGGACAGGAAGGGACGAGAAGGGAAAGGACGAAGGAGGGATCAGCGCGCCGCCCATGTCGAGCAAGAACTAGTGGGACCACTCACCGCCAACAAGGATCGCAGCCGTCGAGCGTGTGTCCTGCATCGCGAAAGGGTTTGTTAGTCGCGCTCGTTCAATGTTGTCATCGTGACAAGTGCGCAGGCACGACCCAGGAAGAGCACAGCCGCTCCTGCACCGAGAAGATAGAATAGAAGGAGCGCACGAAGATGAGGAAGAGAAACGAAGGAAAAGGTGATGAAAACAGCATGCGTCAACGAATTCGGCGCGAGCAGGAAGCCGAACCGAAAGCAACGGTGGAGAGCGAGGAGACAGCGGCGCAGAGCGGCGCCTGCGCACCGAGGAGATAGAACAGAAGCAGCGCACGAAGATGAGCAGAAAGAAACGAAGAGAAGATGATGAAAACAGCATGCATCAACGAGACCGGCATAAGTCAGAACCCGACCCGGAAGTAACAAAAGATGAAGAGAAGACAAGCCGAAAGCAAAAAAGCACGTACAATGACCGACGTCTCATGCCAATAGAACGGGCGTGCCTTGGGCGACAGTCGTTTCTGCAAGCACAAGCACGCACACACGCGGAGTCAGCCGTCCGCACCGGACCCTCACCGCACAGAAATCACGTACGTGATACCCCCGGAACTTGTCCCGAAAGTCTGCAAGCAAACCGTCAGCTCGCCCGCAACGACCGCCCACACAAACATGAGAGCGAGGGGCACGTACACTTTGTGACGTTCGCGATATCGTTTGGCTGGTCGCCATAGCTGGGCACGTACTTGACGACGCGGATGTTCGCCGCGAGCGTCGCCTGGAGGATGTCCATCTGCAAACACACACGTGGTGGTCAGCACTCGTCGCGTCCGAACCACAGCTCCGAATTCGCGGCCCAAGACACCGCGCGCGCGCAGCTCCGAGATGTCGGAGGCTCGAGTGCAGAAAATACAGCACAAGACAAAGACACACACGGACACCCAACCATCCGAGCATCCGAGCATCCAAGCATCCGAGCAAGTCCGCAGCGCATCCACCCATCCACCATCCACCATCCGCCACCAGTCACAGCCAACGTCAACGTCAACCACCGCCTGCCACCGGTCCAAACTGGCACAGCGCAGGACGCGACAGAGGCGGCCGCGCAGAGCGTGAACGGGATGTGTCATGCCCATTGCCCGCCAGCGAGGATCATTCCGACCCGCGAGCGAACCCCGACCGACGCGTGCCACACACCACAGCGCACCACGCATCTGCCAGACAGGCTCGCCGGCCGGCCGGACGTCCACGTCCTCCGCACGCTCGCGCGAGGATGGTCCAAACGAGCGGACCGCACGGGATCCCCGACAGCCGAGCATACGGAAACGCGTGAAAAAAACTCGAACCCGGTGCACCTATGAACCCGCACCAACACGAACGGACGGACACACCTTGTTCAAAAACAAAATGAGCGTCGTCTTCGCCAGTAGCGCATTCTGGCACACCTCCCTCCATAGCGTGATCGAGTCCTCCTGCACACAATCACAGTCAGCGTCAAACAAACGCCCCCATGAACAATCCGAAAGCGCACGCACAAGCCTGTTGACCTTCGGGTCCTCGTCTAGCGTGAGATTGAACGCGAGCGGCGCGAGGAAGATGATCGCCTGCACGTCGTCAAAGTACGGTATCCAGTGTTGTCGCTGCGCGCCCGGTCGTCGGTCAGTCGATGAATGAGCGTTCCAGCGCAACCGCGAGCACGGGACTTACACAGCTGCGGCTCCCGCCGACGTCGTAGATGTACCACTCGGTGCCTGGGAGGGCCCCTGTGGGCCAGGGAAGCGGTGATTAGCTCGGCGCGCAGGTGGAATGCAGTGCGAGACGCAGGCGCGGTGGGTGGGCGCGCGGGGGTGGCGAGCACAGCACTAAAATGGGGGGATGGAGGAATGGATGAAGACGAGGTACATACCGCTCTCCATCGTGAAATGGTGCTCTTCGACGCCGAGGGTGCGGACGCGTGCGCGCACGATGTCGTCTGCGGGGAAGATCAGGGGAACGACGGATAGACACGAGACGGGGAGGGACAGACCGTCTGTTGGCTCGTAGTTGATGGCGGCTACGCGTCCGGCGTCGTTGAGGAAGCTGGAGCGATTGAGGACGAGCGTCCGCGGGAAGAGAGAAAAGGGCGACTCACAAGCCGGGCATGTCCTGCAGTCGGACATTGTGCTTCTTGAGAACGCTGCGGACGATGGTGTCCTCCCAGAGCGTCACGATGTCATCCTTACATGCGGCCAATACGGCGGTGGGATTGTCCTTGTGCTTTGAATCGGCGGTGCTCGGACGGGACGCGCTCCCCTTGAGAGCGGAAACGAGTGGCGGGTTCTTGAGCGGGACATCGGGGAGGATGGTCGAGGTGTTTGCTGTGAGTGCGGTCATGATGCCCTTCCAGCCGCTGCCGGCGCGAACGCAGACGTCGCGGCTGGAGGCGCCACCGTCTGGGAGAAGCTTCTTTGTGAGCTCCTCTTCTATGGGGAGGAGTGCGGAGAGGCGCATTCGTATGCGGCGGTGGTTGTCGGTGAGGGGGGAGGTGGAGAAGCGGACGCCGGGGGAGGAAGGGGTGCGGCCTGCGACGCCCTTGCCTTTTGCGATGGAGGCGGGGGTGGTCGTCTGGAGGGACGACTCCCATTCTTCTTGGAGTACTTCAAGCAGACGCTTCACGTTTCTGGACGACGGGTTGGGATGGGTGGGGTGAGTGGAGGAAAGAAGGGAGAGACGGACCTGATGAGGTTGAGCTGGATGATGGTCTTCCAAGCGGCGCGCTCCTTGGCAAAGTGCTGGGGCGAGAACGCGAGTTGGAAGTCTGCGAGGGCGTAAGCAGGGACGTGTAGGGACGAGAGTAGAGGGAGACGGACTCTTGAGTGTTGTGCTCTTGCCGGACTCTGCTTGGCCTGGACGGACGTTGGTGGCGGAGTGGAGCAGAGAGAGAGGACGTACCAAGGAGAAGGATCTTGATGGCCTTCTTGCGACGGTCGTAGAGTTTCTTCGCCTGGGCAATCTCCTCGTCGATCTCGCGCGAGACCCGGACCGCGTCCTCCTGCTGGCGTATCCTCAGTGCACGCTCCTCGGGGGTTTCGTCGAACGGGGGCTGGAGCGCCCTGGCAAGAGGGTCGTCCGGGTCAGCGTTGTTCCAGAGCGAGCGGGACGCGACGGCAGCCATCGCGTACTAGTGTGAAGCGTTTCGACTAGGTCTTGGTGCAAGAGAGAGAGCGGGAGAGAGAGAGCTTGGGAGGGAGGAGAGGCGCGAAGAGGAAGAGGAAGACGGCGGCGGAGGCGGATGAGGCGGTGTCCTCACCCAGCGACTTTGACACGCAGGCGCCCGGCTGCTTGTGCGCCGGCGCCCCGCGTCTCTCGGCCCGGCGTCTCCAGTTGCCATCTTCCGGCGAGATTCGCGTCTTGCCTCCCGCCAGTTCCTGCTCCCGACGACGCGTACCACAAACCACTCGGACTCAGACTCGGACAGAGATCGCGTCGGCGAGCGAACGGGTCTGACAGTCGTTCATGATCGTCCAATGTGACAGATCGTTGCTCGTCGCGCCCGCTGTCGTGCTTCAAGCCTCCCTCTCCCCCGACTCTCGGTTAAAGTGACTGCTTGCTTGACTCGCTCCCTCTTCCATGCAACCGACAAGCTGCTTTCCGGGATTCGCGTTTGCCGGACAGCAACGATGGCCAACAGGACGGAGAGTGCTCGAGAGTGAATGGCGCGAGGGTGAGAGCGCGCTCGACGATCACCTTCTCATCCGCCCGTCCGGCCTTCTCTTTCTCGCCCGGCCCCTCGCAGCGGTCCCTTCCCATGCTGCATCGCCCTCGCTCCGCCCTCCTGGACCTCCTCATATCCTTGGTGCCCTCCTGCCTCCTCCAGCCACCTTCTTTCCCATCTACCAACCGCCCAATCTGCGCTCCAGCGCTCGGAATATCCACTGCCCATCTCCCCTCCAGACCTCCTTGCGCGTCGCGCGACTGTGTATCGGTGCGTCTCCCTCTCCTCCTGCCCCACTTTCCTTTGACTTCAGCACGCACGCCATCGCTCCCGTAATCCTCAACGTCATTTCTCCTTTTGACTGAATTGCACCCAGACCTTGTTTCGACCGCCCAAGCGCTTCCCGTCCCTATTAGCCAGAGATTGTCAACTCTCTCCGCGTAGTCATCCTCTAGTCAGAACCCTCGTCGTCATTGCCAGAATTTCTTACTCTAGCTCCGCGGCCTCTCGTACTCGCTGACCGCCTACATCCTCCGACGAGCTCGCCCTTGCAGCTCATTGCGTTCTGGAGCCTGTCCTCTTGACCAATCCAGTCGCTTCCTGCTCAGACATCATGCATCATCGTTGCATTAGGATGCATGCATTATACTGCGTAACAAGAACTCTGTCCGTCAGATCTCTCCCATGCACGACAATCCCGCGATGTCCACCCACGCCGCTCACTTCTCGCGTCCACGCCGCTAGCGACCACTGTAAGAGATCGTAAGCTCGTGTGTGCAAACAATCCGTCTTCGGTACAATCACGCTACTCTATCTTCTGCTGTTCAGGCTTACTCACTCGCACGACGACTCAATGCAGAGTCCCGCCTTCCGCTGCGATTCCACCTGCCAAATCCGCACCTCCTGCTCTCAGGCGCTATCTACGCTAGACCGTGTGGGTCGTGCTATCATGCCGACCTATCGCCGTTCACGATCACTTAGGATATCAGCCGGCCGCAGCCCTTCTGCAGCTTCTCCTCGCGCTACGACGACGAGCAACTGCCAACAGCACCGTATCCGACCGTTCGACCTTCGCAGTCGCACGTCTCAGCTATCCTCTACGCCTGGTGTGATCCACTTCGACTTCGATTTCGACATCGGACAGTGACAGTCCTAGCCAACTGTTCAACAAGCCGACTCACCTCGCGCGCCGATCACTATCGTCGCATCAACGTCGACATCGACATCGACATCATCGATCCTATTCGCTACTCACCCACCGACCCCATCATGTCCATCCACGCCGTCAAGCGCGCCCAATCGCATCTCGCCTGGGACAACAGGTCCGCCCTCCCCCACTAACACATCGTCCCACCTCTCCTCCGCTCATTCGCTCATGATCAACCAACACTAACGCTCACCCCCGCCCGCACCCGCACCCGCGCAGCATCCCCTCAGTCCTGCACGTCCCCTCCCCCTCCACCGTCTCCTTCTCCTGCCTCGACGCCTCCAACGGCCAAATCACACCGACATCCACCCCCGCCACCCTCTCCACCCTCGCCTTCTCCCAGCTCGACCAAGTCAACGGCCCCGTACACGTCGCAGGCGCCCTCCCGGGCGACACCCTCCAGATCGACGTCCTCTCCGTCCGCACCGCGCCCTGGGGCTGGACCGCGGTCATCCCGGGCTTCGGGCTCCTCGCGGACGAGTTTCCCGAGCCCGCGCTCAAGATATGGACGCTCCCCAACCCCGACTCCGACGAGGGCGAGGGCCAAGAGGGGTACGCGTGGTTCGACGAGAAGAGGGGCATCCGCGTCCCCTTGAGACCGTTCATGGGCGAGATGGGCGTCGCGCCTGGGGCGCCGGGGGCGCACTCGACGATCCCGCCCTATAAGACGGGCGGGAATGTGGATACGAGGCATTTGTGCGCCGGCTCGACGCTATTTTTGCCCGTCGAGGTTGAGGGCGCGCTGTTCTCGATCGGGGTGAGTGTCGGCGGGCGATCTGTTTTACAGCTTTGAGCTTTGCTTGGTGTGCGTGCTGACGTTGAGCCTGTTCTCCCACTCCTGCGTTGCGGACGGATGTGCCTTTTCTGCAGGACGGGCACGCGGCGCAGGGCGACGGCGGTATGTCCTGACCTGCACTCCTCTCTGTGTTGAGCGCTGAACATCTATCACCTGGTACAGAGGTCTGCGGTACGTCCCAAAACCCCGCGCGACCCTGTCCCTGCCTCACTCTCGATCTGCGTTGACGACACAACCCCCTGTGTATAGGCACCGCGATCGAGACCCCCATGGAGGTGACCGTCCGGCTCACGCTCCTCAAAGACAAGCCCTACGTCAAGACGCCGCACTTCACCACGCGCTCCCCTCACGCGTCCGACGAGGAGTTCTACGCCACCACCGGCGTCGACTCCGGTGCGTACCCCAACGTCAACCTCCGCACCCCATACCTCATGATTGTCGACGACGACGACGACAAAGTGCTGACCCCGCGCTCCGTACTCCAGACATCCGCGAGGCGACGCGCGCCGCGGTGCGGCACATGATCGCCTTCCTCAGTGCCGAGCACGGCCTGAGTGCCGTCGACGCGTACATGCTCTGCAGCGTCGCAGGTGATTTGCGCATGCACGAGGTCGTCGACATGCCCAACTATGTGGTGAGTGCCCTGCCCCCCCCCCCGCCTTCCGTCCCTAGTCGCAAGTTTGCGAGAGGCAAGGGGATCACCGCTGACCGCCCGCACGGGCTCTAAGATCGGGATGATGCTCCCCAAGTCTATCTTCACGAAGACGAATGCGGAAATGGATATGACCGCGAACACGACCACCGCCGAGTGACGGGATTTCGGGTGACGATTCGATACGGAGGAGGCGGATGGACGTACCTGCACCCTACTCACACTTCAGTCCGCGATGTGCACCGTGCCCGTTCACGTTCACATACCCGAGCTCTCTCTAACGCGCACAGCCATCGATATCGCGGCCGCACACAGTCCACTCTTGGCACGCTTCCAATCCAAGCAAGCTCCAACTGCGACACATCGATCGATCTGTCCACGGTGGGCACGATGCGGGGACGATGCGCGCCCGTCTGCACACCGCGCGCAGCCGAGAAGAGGATCGGTGTGTGTCTTCCCAGCTAGGCCCACGACCGGGTGTGGTTTGCGTCCTTGACCGTCGCCGGGCGGGCGTCCAGACCAGACGTCCACTTCCATTCCCCTCAGAGGACGGGGCGCTTGATGTGTCGAGTGTCGTCCACACGCACGGAGCCTTCAGGCTCCGCCGCATTCCGGCAGTTGGGCGGAAGACTGGAAGGTGATCGCTGTAGATGTATACGCGGAGCACGAACCACTCGACGAGGAGCAAGTATGAGCCGTGTGTGTGATGCGAGACCGCACGGAGGCTTGTCGGTCGCCGGCGCGCGACGGATGCGGTTTGGGGAATGTGGTTTCTGACGGTTGAAATTGGGGCACTGGAAGCGAGTGTGGTTTCATGGGCGGTTGGCGGAGCGGCGGAGGTATCAATCGAGTGATGGGTGGTCTGTGCCAGGAAGGACGGTGATTTTGCAGAGCTGGTCTTCCGTTAGGAAAACCATAATCTCCCGCTGAAATGAAAGCGAGCTCGAGTCCGGCGTATTGATGCAATGATGAATAAGCATGGAAGCACTCCACTTCGCGAGACCGACGACCGTTGTTCATGGGGAGAGAGCACCCGCGGCATAAGGCTGAACGTACGATATCGACGTCGACCTTCAAGCGTGTTAGACCACAATGACGACGCCTAGAGGTCCGCATCGCGACGGACAATTGCTCCCATCAGGGATCCGGCGGAGATCACGACGAATGTGGACAGCGAGCGCGCCAGCATGGGAGGATGCATGTCCAAGATACATGAAATACTGCGCATCGCACCAGGAGCCGACGAACATCTGTATATCGTGACTAATTTTCGGAGAGAATGTTCAGAGGGTACCGGATGCAATGGTACATAGCCGATTTCCTGAACTCGGTGGAGGGAAGTTGAGGAAGTTGAGATGGGAGCGATTGACCGTGACTACTATGTAGAGTCTAACAGACCAGACGGATCTGCAGGGGCCCGGTTTAACAGTACGTAAGCTTCGCGGAGCCAAGGACTGATACATATATTTGGGTTTCGAGATGCTTGAACAGGCCGAAGATCATCAAGAACCTGACATGTCGCCATCGAGACAACGCGGTGTGCGCGCGGATACAGGGAGGCCAATGCACCATTATTCCTAGTCGCCGTCTGCAAAGAGAATCTGGCGCTCCCTACGCAAGATCAGTCAGCTGTGCGTGCTGGGACTATGTAATTATATCGGTGATCGGTGAGGGGGGTCGGGACTTACCTACCGGACTTCAGCTGCTTGAATTTCACAGCAGAGCGAACGTGCGTTAAGCAAGATGACCATCATCCGTGCTGAGCGGACAGGAACGTCCTGTCATTGCATGGGGCGTACTCGTTGACAATTGGAATCATACCGTATAGCAATCCACCATTCTTCTCTCCGTGAGATTTCGCGTCTGGGTCAAAGTCGCCCATGATGGACTTCCTGGTCGAGTGTCTCGTGGACGCCTTTCTGATTCACAACTGGCAGCATCCTCTGGATGCATATAGATAGCGGTTCGACCGAGTAAGTACAATGAATAGAGTAATGCGTAAATTGAAACGAAACAGGTTCGTTTCGTCTGAAATCAGATTCGAATCTGTCCCGGAATATGAACCCTAGTCTTCAACCAGTGACGAGGAGAAGGCGAGACTCACATGAAGTTCTCCAATGAACTTATTTATGTACCTTTCCCGATTGTCGTCCGCCAACCAACATCGGCTTCCACTCGCCGAAAGGCCGCTCGCGTACTCTGTATGAATGGAAGGTGGTATAGTCTTGGAAATCGCGAGCTGAAGTGAGGAGCGCTTTCCCAGGGTGCTTCACTCTCCCGAGACGACTGGGAGCGGAACGTGCCCCGGCGCGCTCACTCCTATAATGCGACGGCCTGGAATCCAGGTCGGCTGGAATATCCAACATGTCCCCAGTGTCCCGTTCGCTCGAGCGGTCTGTCTGAGAGGCCGACGTGACAACCTTCTCCTTAGACGAAGGATTGGAATGGCCAGGTGAGATGGGACGCACAGGTGGCGTTAACCTCGTCACGCTCATCGGCAAATCGATCGCAAGCCTAGTACAGCTTGGCTCGACGCAAGGTTGCCACTCGCTCATAGGGATTGGAGCGGCAACCGGGCCTGAGGGTGTGATTAGCCAGATACATGAAGGACACCCATGCCACCTACCCATCTGGAGGATTATGGCGGCGTGAATGAAGGTGGTGAGGCGCATGCTGTATAATGGGAACGAGAAAAAAGCGTATTCTGGGAAGGGAAAGGAATGACGAGGTGAGAAGAAAGAATGGTGAACCCGAATGCCAGGCTGAGGTCGTTCATGGAAGATATACACATATCATACCTTCCGAGAGGGGGGGAGAGACCGTACGGGGCTGCGTTTGGCAAGGCAAAACATGAGTGAGCGGGTACATTGTCTGTTCCACTTCTTAACATAGAACAGTGAGCGCGAACTTCGGCCATGCGACTGAAATACTCTGACCGCCGATAGCGGTTTCCTGTATTTGAGTTTGAACGAGCCAAGACCAGAGTGATTTGAATATAGAACTGCGGTGAGAGAGTGGTGACGCCATTGAAGTTGATCGTGACGAATGACATCCCTTTTTGCATGCAGCCACTGAGCATCTGATCTTGTGCAGCATAGCTCGCGGCGCGTACGTGAAACCCGGCGGCGCGCTGAAGGCGGAGCCGGCTGACCGAAGTTGGAGCAGTATGCATGCTATCCGAGGTGGACATGAGTTATAGATACGCCTCAAGTCGTCATACTCACCATGCGTTCTCTCGTGTCGCTGAACAGTCCTAGTGTTCGAAGACTCATCGCTGGTTATAGTCGATGCATGAGCCTGGCCCAAGCGCACAGCTGTCGGGCGGGCGGTCGATTATCCAAAATCTTCTATTGTTGAAGGGCCATGAAACGTACCAGATTGGAGGCAGTGCACCGGCGTTGAGTGCAGCGAGGATTAGAGTGTGCGATTGCCGTTGTGAACGGCACAGCCCAGGACAACAGTTCCGACCATGTGTCTCATGGCGTGAAGTGACCGACGCCGAGCGCTGAGTGCGGGCTTTTCGAGAGAGCACGAAGACTACACCCCGCTGTTATCACTGCCGAACCCGTATGCCGGAGTGACAGCTGGATAATCAGCAGGATGAGTAGTACGGCAAGGGACAGGAATGAATGGCACGTACCGATCTCCAAGGGGACACTGGAAAGGACATCTTTTATACAACCGTTTCGAGATCAACAGAGGAGGGTGAGAATGGAGGTGTCGCGAAGACTTCAATCACGCGCGGAAGGCCGCCCAACTTCGAACGGAGTAAGCGAGATGAGAGAGAATAGAGGAGCATAGAATAATCCTATCGCCGATACGGACTCAACTACACGGGTAAATGTCCCCGTTGCGGTAATACGTGCCCCGGGCGACTTGCGGAGTTTTCGCGCCAGTGGTGAGGGTTGTAGGAACTGTCGACATTGACCGAGGCCGTGTCCGGAAAGTGTTGGTCGCAGGCGGGTTCTTCCGGTGAGCGGATTCTGGACGTAGTTAGCATCCGAGTTGACCCATACTCGGATGAACAAAGAATACGCGATCGATCATCAACCTCAATCACATTGTCTAAAGTCCGAAGTGTGAATTAAAGTGTCATAGAATGCGAGCGAATCACCACAAAAAAGTCCACGATCTCATCGTGACGAAACCAAATCGACCATCCCCAAAGACTCATAGCACCCCTGAAACTCATAGCCGCACGAGGTCAGCCCAGACCAGTATCAGAGGTGAAGTCTTGACTCACCTGTACCACCTGGCATGCAACTCCACTCCCCATCCCCGCTCTTCACCGACCGTTCCCCGACCCCTCAGCGCAGAGACCTCATGCGTAGTAGGCCGTGTACTCCGGGTACTCAGACACGTTGACCGATGACGGGTTGGAAACGGGAGTAGAGTACGGGTAGTCCGAACCGTTCACCGAGGAGGGATCGACAACAGGAGTGGAATACGGGTAGTCGGACACGTTGACGGAGCTCGCGTTGGCAACGGGCGTCGAGTACGGGTAGTCCGAGACGTTGACCGAGGAGGGGTCGACAACGGGAGTGGAGTACGGGTAGTCCGATACGTTGACGGAGCTCACGTTCGCCACCGGGGTAGAGTACGGGTAGTCGGAGACATTCACAGACGACGGGTTGACCGGGACAGTCGGGAGCGGGCATCGGGACACGCTGACCGTGGACGAGTGGACGACGGTGGTGTCCCACGTCGAGCTCGCGTCCGGGGTAGAGTACGGGTAGTCCGACACGTTCACGGACGAGCCGTTGACCGGAGTGGGATACGGGTAGTCCGACATGTCCACGGAGCTCGGGTTCGCAACCGGGGTGGAGAACGGATAGTCGGAGACGTTCACCGACGAGTAGTTTGCCGCAGTGGGAACCGGATAGTCCGAGATGTTCACTGATGACCCGTTCGCGAACGTCGGGACGGGCTGGTCCGACACGTTGACGGACGTCGAGTTCACTACGGACGTGTAGACCGTAATAGGCTCGCGCGTCGCGCTCACGTTAAACGGCTCGCCAGTCGTGATGGGGCCCGGGAGTGACGTCGTTCTCGACAGGACTCGCTCGCTGGTCAGGCCGCTCGAGCTAGCGTGGAGCGGAGACGCATGGCCTGCGAGGGGGCTAGTGAGCAAGATGCGTAGAATGTTTGGACGGTGAACGGGCGTGGACGTACCAGTACCGAGTAGAACGGCAGCGAGAACGAAGTTGGTGAGGCGCATCTTTGGTAGAGCAGGAAGAAGAGTGGGCTCTTGAGATGCCTAGAAGACGAAGAGGTGGGCCTGAACATCCACGCTCTGTCAACGTTGCATAAATACTTCTGGTGACAAGGCAGCTAGAGCCCGAGCGCTGTAAACGGAGTGGATGAGTATGTAAATCGTCACTGTGCTGCGGATTCAGTGGCGGTTGACGCTGATGCCCGCAGCTTTAGCCTTTCGACATGGACTCATGGCCGTGGTACTTTCTATTCGACCACCTTGCATAGCGGCAACCATAGCCCGAGACCGACCATTGCGTGTGCCGGCATCCGCAGCATCACCTTGACAAGGCCGTAGACGGTGGGCGTGCCGAGTTTCGAGATCAATGTGGTGACAGCATGCGTAAGCGGGAGTTCTCGGTTGAGCCTTGCAGGGGAGTCGGTGCTAATGCGACGGGCACTCCAACCAATATTGAGAAGGCGTATGCGAGGTCCGTTCAGAGCTGTCAGCAGTACTAAGATCTGTAGACTGAATTCTCGTCTGTTAGCATTGCACCGCCATCCACAGCAATCATCGAGATCGAGGTAGAGACGAGAAGAGCGGGACTGGACGGCTTGTGGTAGAATAAGGAACGGCGTTGCGCTATATTGGAAGGTTCGTCTTGGCCAATATACTTGGTATGGACGGTACTAGCCTCAGCGTGCTCTTTGACGGCATGAACGTGGCCACTGTTTCCCAAAAATAGCTCGTACTGCCACGCTGTAAAGAGAGAGGCTCTTCTGGCACTGAAAGTCGAGTTGAGGCCTAGGAAGAATGGTAGCGGGCAATGGCAAGTTGGACCGGAACGAACCTCCAACTCCGAGTCGATGACGCGGCTGTCACATTGTCACACGGTGCGTCATGAGCGCTTCGCGTCTTGGAACGCGCGTCGGAACCGGGCGAACCCGTAAACTCGTCCACGACGCAAGCAGCTATAGCACTCACATCATTTCCCGGTTTCAACCCACGGTAGTCTGTTCGACGAACAACCTCGAGGTCTAGATGGCATCCAATCCTCTTCCTACGAACCCTCCCGCCGAGATCCTCTGGCTTGTCGTTGACGCCGTGGTCATCATGATCGAGGCCGAAGTCTCAGACTCCTCCCGCGACTCTTGGTTCGGGAACCGTCGACGAACGCTGTACACATGCTCCCTCGTATGCAAGGGAATGCTAAGACGCGCCAATCACCATCTGTACAATACCGTCATTCTCACCGACAGTCGGCTCGCTCCATGCTTCGCGCGGACCATGGCCGAGTGCGACCATCTTGCGCTCATGGTGGAGCACTTTGGTTTGTACATCAGTGACTTTCTATCACAAAAGGGGAAACGCTTCGAGACTCCCTTTCCCCCATCCGTTGTCGCGCGATTGTCGAACCTCAAATCCCTCGAGTTCAATGGCGGATATCTCTCCGAGTCCGCGCGGTTCACGGTGATGCCACCAGCCGCAGTCAACTTTGCGAAGCTGTTTGCCCCGAGCTGCCCCTCACTTCAAGACCTCTCCTTCACACAATTGCGATTTACCTCTTACACCGACTTTGTTGGCCTTGTCTGGTCGTTCCCCCACATTCGGCAGGTGACCACCTCCTACGTGGCCAGACGCGATTACGACTACAATATGAGCGAGACTGACCACCTCAGCCTGCTCACAGCAATATCTCCGGAGTCAAGGCAGTTTAGCCTCACCTCACTCATAGTATGGATCCGCTCGTTTTAATGTTTCGTTGTCATCTGACGTTGGTATACGCAGATGCGGGAATTTTTATATATCCCGATGTCGTCGCACATCTGGGGCTCGAATGTCAAGACTCTGGTCCTCTCTCCAGGTCCTCATATGAAGTATGAAGGTAGAGCCGTTCTAGTGACTGCTCTTCGACGTTGGCTCAGCGTCCGATTCTTCCAGCAATATGGTTCTTTGACCATCTTGAGCATCTCACGGTCGTTATGGCGTTTGGGATGGCTCAGGAAGTAGTCCAGAACATACGATCAAAGCACCTTCTTACCTTCCACGTTGAGCAAAGTCTTGGAACGTCCTCGGACCATCATGTTTGCGCGTTCTTGACGGACGCCTGCAGTGTGATGGACGGGATCCTCGCGGGACCGCTCTTTGTCAATTTGCGCCGGATTTCGTGCACGGCCACCTACAGCCGTTTTCACGACAAGACGAGACAGGCGCAGTGGGTAGAGGACCTTACGAGGCACTGGCCGCGGGCGCGAGAGCGTGGTATCTTGCACGTCAGTGTGTGTTGCGGTCAGTACAACCTGCGTCGTTATTTCCTGGGAGAGCCCCCCCGCTGACGTCGCTTCCAGAGGACTATTGACGACCGGGTACCGAAGCTCCACCGTCAGCATAGGGTCTGCCTTCACTCCGCGCCCTCTCAACACCCCGTCTCTCCTTGCCACTGACACTACACCGTGGGCACTCGTTTCACCAATGTGCCCGTCCCCTCTCGCGCTCATCCAGCACCTTCCTTGAGTCTCCGACACTTGAGCGCGCTCGAACCAGGCCTCGGTGCACATGAACGCTTCTGATTGCACCTGGATGCCGGTCCGAATATCTTGTACTGTAGCCCAATCACCTGTCCCTCGTTCTTCTCACTCCAGCCCCCGTTTCGGAATCTGCGCCGCCGCATTCTATCGGCCCTTCTACCAATTCCTGTCCTGATACGAATCCCCATCCGCCTTCACGCATTTGCACGTTAAAACTTCAACTACGGCCTATGGCACCTCCTTCAACTCCGCGCTCATCTTTGTTCTCGCCGCTCATCCCAGTCGCCCAGGACCCCATGCGACATGTCCGCGAGTGGCTCGCACCGTTCATCCTGCGCTCGGGGATCATCAGCTCGAGCCTGAAATTCACGAGCATCACGCTGCTCTTCGTCCTCGTCCTCGCGCCCATCCATTCTCAGGCTTCTCCCTCCCTCACCCGAGTCCGCCGTGCGTCGCTCGCCAGTCCAGTGCAGACCGCGCGCCCGCACTGCGCTCGCATTCAACTTGAAGCAGAGGAATGATTCTGGACTTTGTACCGTGGTCCGTGTCGCAATATCGACGCCCGACGTCGTAGTCGCGATTTCTCTTCAGCGGGCGTTCTCCTCTCGCCGCACGCGTCCAGCGCAAGAGGACAGCCGGGATGCGGGCCGCCTCGGGCCTCTCGTCAGCCTTCCACATCTCCTCGTCCGCCATCCACCGTCCGCCATCCACCTTCCGCAGTCCCCTTGTTTCCGCCCAATCCAGCTCGCCCGGGCTAGCGCTACAAGCCGACATCCTGAGGGTCACCGGCGCGAACGGGGGAGCCGAAGCCGATCTTCCCAAGTTGCTGTGTGGCCAGAGCTGCAGGAGCGCGTTCTTCCGGATCCCATGGCATCCTACGGTCGTAGCTGGTCCGCAACACCTTCCTTGGCGCAGCGCCCTCAGATGGAGCGCACGACTCCCGGATAAACGTTTAACCTCCAATCCACGCGTCGAGGAGACCGACCGAAGGCCACACGGCTCGTCCCACACTCTCGTTACTCGTCCAATCGCGCTCTCTCCCTCGCAGCACGTGCGGTGCCGACGCCCTTAGTCTCATATAGGACTGCATGCTCGACATGAGGGGAGCTCACGCGCTCTGGAACACGTCGACACAGTAACGAGACACCAGGAGGGCGGCACGAGCCGTCGAGAGAGCGGAGCCGAGCAAGGTCTACTAGCTCACCCACCTGGGCGCGCGCCACTCGCGATTCGCGCAGATCTGGGCCGTCCGACAACACGACCGCTGGCCGCACCCGCATGCACTTGTACCCAGTGGTTGAACATACCACCCAACCATCGCACGTTCAGCTGCATTTAGCTTGTCCAGCACGCTCGTCCGAATTCTGTCATCGACGCGACGGTTCGGCAGCGCCGACTAGACTAGACTTCGCGCGCGCACTAGCACCACCATTCCAGACAGGACTGCTCGGATGGAGTCCGACAGCTCCATCAGCTACTATCCGCCGAACTTCATTCACGAGAAGACGTCCGGCTGCAGCTTGCAGCGTACCTAGATCTCGCCACATATACGCCACCTGACTGTCACAGGCCCCCGCGGAGGACCTCGCCAGCGTATCCGATGTTCTCGTAGCTCCCCTGTTGGACTCGCCGGGCTCGCGCGCACTGCCCAGGCGCCCTTCTGAAGCTACAAAAGTCGGGCAGTAGCTCGTCGGTCCTCAGCCAACCCAAGGGCCAGCAGACCGTACCCACCAGTCGCTCCACCACCCCGCATCCAAGCTCGCGATGAAGCACTCCTCCTCCAAGATCCTCACCCTCACCCTCTCCGCCTTCGCGATCCTCGCAAGTGCCACCCCGGCTCCTACACCGCAAGCGCAGCCCCAGGACTGTCCCGCGGGTAGCACCCTCCAGTGCTGCCAAATGGTTGCGCGCGCCGACAGTCCGGTGGTTGCCACCCTCCTCGGTCTTCTTGGCGTTGACCTACCAGACCGCAACGTCATCGTCGGAGTCCACTGCTCCGCGGTGCCCCCCGGGCCGGGCTGGTGAGTGCGAGGCAATGTGGCACTAGCAGACATTGGGCAAAGGCGTGATTCTCATGAGGAGCGTCCTGACTGTTCGCGTACAGCTCTGCCCATCCCGCGTGCTGCATGTACAACAACTTCGGTGAGTAACGTATCACCTTTTGTTCCTTGGAGTTCAAGTCGTCCTAGCGCTGTAGCATACTCACGCTGGCTATCCCAGGGGGGCTCCTCTCTATCGACTGCACGCCAATTTGACCGCTCGATAGGACGGAGTACCACGCGCTCATGTAGCTCAGCGCGGATGCATGGAATATCAGTATGGGAAGCACGGGCGGCGCGTGCAGGAGGTTTTGCTTGTGCTGCATATTCAAACACAAAGCGCGCTCGACGAACTGCGTAGTCCTATACTCAGGCTGATACAGGGTCACGGTTGCAGAGCAAGAGGTATGTATGCTAGTAGCGAAGGGGGCCCGGGGTCGACGGTCGACGGTGGTGCGCACAGCTCGCAGGCAAAGTCCCAGACTTGTCGTCAGTTGCCGTGATTCGAAGGTCCCTAAATTTGCCCTGCGCGCACGCGAATCTCCTCGGACTCGTCACGCATACACGCTCAGGTGAGCCGCGGGTCGGTTCCGATATCTGGGAATTTTGGGTGGCCAGATAACTTCCGACCGGCGCTTCCATACTGGAGCGTTGTGCCCCAGACATCGAACAGATATCGGACAGACCGATATTGGAGGGAGGTCTAAGCGCCGGCTGCAAAATATCTGTTCGGTACCCAGCGCCGCCCCGGCAGATAACTTCCGACCAAATACCCAGGGCGCCCGGTGCACACCTGGGCGTGTAGTCCGAGACTCGGAGCGCACTGGGCTTCGGCCGGAATTTTCTGCCTGAAAAGGTCCTGAAAAGTCCAAATGTTCGACAGCTTTTCCTCGTCTTTGCCAGCAGCAAATGTAGGGCAAATGAGCAGTATTTAGTACTTTTACTGGACCTTTTCGCCAACTTTTCCGTGAGCGCTTCGTGGAATGGTCGTGCCGTCGCCCGCATTCGGTTCGTTCATATTGCCATTCGCCCTTTGCTCCACGACACATGCACACAGATGGTATGTTGCAAGGCAATAGATGTATTAGGTCGCATTGTATATACACCGGCGCAGTAGGAATGTCTTTGTATATGTACATACTAGGCCTGGCACGCCGCCGTCTGGGTACGGCTGCGCAGGGGCTACAACCCCCGTGAGTGTTACAACGGATTCGAGAGGCACGTACAAGATGAGGACAAGGGGAACGGACAAAAGCGGGTGCTCGCGTGGGTGGAAGTTGGATCGCGGTGGCTCTCGTGCCCTACAGCAGCGCTGGCAGCGGGCGCGAGCAACCGCGCGCCCAACAGCGCACCGGCGAAGCCTCGCGGGCCGTTCCCAATCGACGCGGGACTGCTGTGCGCGAGGCATGGCGTGAGCGCAGGTCGGGGCGCATGGAAAAGTGGGACCGGGAAAACGAAGGAGGAAAGGGGGCAAGGGCAGGGCGAGGGCAAGGTGGACGAAAATGCGAATATGGGAGGCGTAGTGGATACTCACAACGCCGTAGCTCTCCCCGGATACCCTGGCTTGCCCATTCCGGGATGGTGGTACTTCCCGCTCAGAATGCCAGAGCTATAGCGAAGAGGTCAGCCATGTAGAGAGACGGGCTGAGCTCGAGGATGTTAGAGGAGTACTTGCCTTCGTATTCGCACTGGTATGAAATCTAATGGACAGGTATGAACAGTCGACATCCATGAATGCGGACATCAGACTTACCTTGTCGATATTTCCCGCATATAGCCAAGTCGCCTACTGGGTGCAAACAGGATGAGTCAGACGCATACACTCATGATCAACGACGTACCTGTAGTATGCGGCCCATCGCCCAGCGTTGGAGAGGTGCGGGACGGAGGCTCGCTCGCAGTGATGAGGGTCGACGTCCACTAACAGCTCGCAGGTCGGTAAGCGGCGGAAGCTCGAGGGATATGAGAGTCAAGAAGCAAGGAGGAGTCTGACTGCAGAGCCGACAAGTATGCAGGCGTTCAAAGTCCGACAGACGTCCGTCGCGTCATAACGCGTCTGCTGTCAGTGATCACATGGGCGCGATGAGACTTTGCTGAATGAAAATGCCCGGAATAGGCTGGTCGCAGGAAAGGTTCGGAAAAGCACCTGAATAGTTGGAATTTCATTGATATTTTCCGCCAGTAAATCTCGGCTGACGTGCAGTGGCGACGACGGTATTGAGAATCACGGAGGGCCGGGGCGAGTGTGCAGCCATGGCAGTACTAGCAGAGTCGACCACTCTCCTCGGATATCCTCAGAGCGTCGCCGCGCGCTTGCACCCTGCTGTGCGACCAGCGGGCGGAGATCGACCTGCACGACGCCCGGCTCCGAGACCTATCCGACAGCCCCTCGTTGGCACACGCAGTCCACTCCAGGCCCTCGTCCGGCACCGCTCCCCGACAGCCACAACCACAGCAGACCGAGCTCGACCTATGCACGAGCGCGATCTGGTGCGGGGCGATGGCAGCACTCGACGTCTCGCTCCCCTCGTCCTGACAGCTCTTCTCTCTTCGACGTCAGCAAGGGGGCGAATCGGACGTGCACCGGGCCGGGTCCCGCTGCTCATCGCCGATCGCGTTCTGCGCGCGAGTCAGGGTCGTCCGTGACCCACTCTGGGGCCTGGGCGGAGAGCGCAGAGGACGGGCGCAGACGGCATGGGCTGTATCCGCCTCTCAGATCTCCTGGTCGAAGCAGTACGCGCTCCTCAACCGTCCTCCGCGTCCGAGTTTGCGAGAGACTTTGGGAGGCGGGCGATCGTCGGAGAAGAAGGACAGGTGGAACACATACCAGAGACTTGTTGAGCGTCACGGAGTGCGAGGGCGTTCATGCGTCGGTAGACCTCTGATATGGCGACGTTGCTAGCAGCTGTTGCGTCCCAGTACCGTACACACGCTCTACGAGCAACACGTTATCTAGACGGCGACAGAGCGTAGCCAGCTAAGCACAATGCAGCCGCGTGAACATCGACGGACCAAAGAGATCAAATCGACAGCGATTGGGCGGCACAGAGTAGTGTCAGTCACAGCATGCAATGAGAATGAAAGACGAACCAGGATACCTTACGGATGGTGGGGAACAAGAGAGTATTCGGTGCGGGTACAGGATGAACAGCGAGGTGGGCCAGAGACGACAAGGAGCGAGATCAAGACGACAGGAGAGCAAGAGGCAACGGCGGACGCAGTGAGAGCATTGATACGGGGACAACTGAGACAAAGAGACAACGACGACGCAATCGAGAGAGGAGACGATACGTAGCAGTCCGAGAGGGGTAGACATGACGTTGTTGTGGCTTTGAACTTGACACCATGAACGGTATGTTCTGCACGTTTGCGGGCCCCAAGAAACCCATACCGCTAGTCCTCATCGACCACCGCAGAGAAGTCTATCCCAAAGCCAGCAGCAGCCACATGCAAACCGTCGACCGGAGGGTTCTACAAGTATTCAAACCCTCCATCGTTTTGAATCTTGCAGACCTTCCCCTCCGTCAGCGCCCTCGCCGACATCGCGCAGCCCCTAGTGACACCGCCGTACGCGCCAGCGCAGAACTCCGTGTCCCTACTACTCTCCTTGTTCGTCAACACATTGAAGCCTTTGGTGATGACGATCTCGCTCTGGTCCGAGCCGTAGGTGATCTTCTACCCTGCGTACAGGACGGCAGCGCGGTATGCCTGCGGAGGTATGTCTGAGAGCTAAGGAGGAGGAGGGGCAATCTAGTAGGGAGGGAGCACGTACCGCCGCGGCGGCTAAGCCGATAGCACCGATGGGATGTGTGTACGGGTTGTTATCGCCGTTACCGCAAGCTAGAAACGGAAATGGATCCGTCGGTGACGTTGAGATGCATGGAGATCGGTCCAAGGACAAAGCAGGAACGATAGAGGCCCTGGAATGGAAACGATGAGCGCATGAATGTAGCGGACAGCGACGCCGAGGGTAGAAACGGTCACCTTCTCGCTCTTCCCCTCCGGATCCTTGTAGAAGACACGCGCGTTGCGCAGTATCGTGTGACAGAAGCGTGCGCGCGACTCGACGTCCGGGTACTTGATCTCTCCCTTTTCGTTCTTGGTCGCGTTGAAGTAGAGTTCGAAAGCGCAGATCGCAGAAGACCCGAACGCAGCTCGCCAGATATACATGCGCTGTCTTGCCTGAGAACACCAAGAAATCGTTGTACAGCCTGAGTGATGGACAAAGTTGCAAAGACAAGAGCACTCGCACTTACGATGTGATGCACACATCCCCCAACCTGCACCTCATGAGCCTCGAGTCGCGCGCCGTACACCTCGTTCCAGATCTCCTGCAGGATATTGACAAAGTCGTGGTCGGAAACCGTCCACGGATCGTCCATACGGCCGAGATACTCGAGTAGGGTGGCCCGGAGGAAGGTGCCCTTCCAGAGGTTACCGTGGTGCGCACCGTGCGGCAGGTCGGCGCTCTTCCACCGTGTGCTCATATGAGACTTGGAGCTTGATGGGGACTCGAGGAGACAGTCGATGTCAATCGCCTAAGGGGAAGGAAGGGTAAAGAGCATGCCTGAGAGAAGGTAACCGTATAGAGAGGAGAGACAGGCGTACCGTGCGCTTCGACGTTCCATCCTTCGACGAGTCAGGTGAGACGTTGGTCATCCACCCAGGCTCTTGAGACGGCAGAACGTTTTTGAGAGGCTTCCTGTCACCGTTCCTGTTCTTGAACGCGATCGTCTCCGCTTCCGACTAGCAGGGGATCAACCTGAATAAATCAAGTGCTGGCGTGCGCTGGAGAAACAAGGACCCACGAAACGTACCGCATCCAGGCTTGTCAACCGCCGACCGTGTTCTGGCCGGAGACTGGCCCTCGCCGCTTGCGCTTGCGCTTCATCCAGTTCGTCGTCGGCCCACTGCACGTCACCGTATCCAGGAGTGCGAGAGCAGCCTAGGCTGTTGCCGGAAGCACGGGCCTGAGCCTGAGCGTGCATACGACGACGTTCAGACGGCGAAAGTTTCTTGGACGACGACGCCGGAGTCCTAGGAGTCAAACACGTCAGCCCAGCGTTCACTCCGGGCAGAGCTAATGGACATTGTAAAAAGCCACGGTTACTCACGTACTACTTACTAGCCGACCCGGCGAAATTGGAGTTCGACGCCTGCCGCGCTGAGTCGCGCTTGTGCCTGAGTTCGATTCTGACGGAGGGGCCGATACCATCCCGCGGAGGGTGTACGACATCGACATCATTCACCGGCGGCACGACCTTACAAGAGGATTCTGACTCAGTCAAGGCGTAGTCCGACAAGTCACCTTCAAGCTGGGGCCACTCAAACGGCGGCTCAACGTCAACTTTGACGATCGGCGACATCGCGGGGGCATACTCTTGCAGCTCTTGCTCTTGAGGTACCTTCAAAGTTTTGTTGACGCGCTTCTTCTTCTTCCTCGCCAGAGTCTCCACGATGTCGTTGCTGTCGCCGTCAGAGGTAGATTCGTCGATAGAGACTCGATGGCGCTTAGCCGGCGAAGTTTGCCGTCCTTCGATGGCCTTCGATGGCCCCAGCATCCTTGCGAGCCTTGGCAGCCTTTGACGCAACTGCGTTGGCTTCCACCTCCTCGTAGTCTTCAGCGTGACCTGGGCCCGCTGTCCGACGAGTCCTCGGCCTGTCGGGATGACCGACTCGGAGGTGTCTTGAGGCGTTTTGGGTGCGGATTGTGCGGCGCATCTGGATCGAGAGGAATTGACCAGGGTGGAGTGATCGGAAACAGCTCAAGCCTGGCTCAGGTTATTCCAATCTCGTCTGCTGTTTCGCGCTAATGTCACAACGTTGAGCGTGGGCCGCCGCTGTTCAGCTGAGGAGATGGCAGCAGTAAGTACTTGATCGGGACTCGGAGGAGACAAAATCAACTGACCGTGACTCCGCTGTGCACGAGCGGTTCGGTTGGACTCGAGCTTGGGGGCCGGTCTCGCCGACTGGTCCGGACCCTCAGATTTAGAGACAATACCTAGCGACGATCGAGGAGTGCTTAGCCGCAGTACGGCGAGCGTATGCGTGCTGGAATCTCTTCAAGTCGAAGCAGGCGTAGGTTCGGATCAAGCCGCGTTCAACTCCGAAGGAATTTTCGCGCTCCGCACGCTAGCACCCTTGTCGCTCGCGACGACGTCGTACTCGCTCACACAGTACTAGTATGCGATTCGCCTGCTCAACAGCTTCGCACCCCTCCGGGGCTCACGATAGGTGCGTTGCGTTTCGTGGACTGGCTGCCAGTGCTCCACGCGCGGTGCGAGCATGTGCATGTCATCGTCGTCGTCGTGCAGACGATGCGTAGCTGTAGCGGAAGCGTCAGCTCTACCATTATGCATTCAAACTGGAGTCAGCGCAGTCGAGTTAACGTTCGGCCGTCGTGGCAGAACTGTGAGCACCTCCGCATGTGCGAGGAGGCTGCGCTGCAACGGGGTACGCGTCCGGAGCGGAAGATTATATCGCTGGGCGAGCGACGGCTATCGGACAGGCCGTCGTCGGGAGACGCAGTCCAGTCCAGACCCTCGTCCGCCACCGCTCCCCGACAGCGACAGCTAACCGAGCTCGACGTCTGCGCACGAGCGCGATCCGGTGCGGGGCGATGGCAGCACTCGATGTCTCGCCCCGCTCGTCCTGACAGCTCTTGTCTTCGACGTCAGCAAGGGGACGGGTCGGACGTTAGGGTTAGGGTGCTGCGAGGCCACGGAGCGCATCGCCGACCGCGTTCTGCGCGCGAGTGCGGACGGCGTACGCTGGATCCGCCTCTGCTGCGACCTCGCTCGGCTCTCGCCCACCCTACGCTCGCTCTCTGCCCCTGCCGCATCGCCCGGGCTGCCTGCCAGCCCAAGACGACGGCTGCATGCTAGACCCGGGTGCGCCATGTCTTCCTTCTTCGTTCCGACGACCGACTTCGCGCAGACTGCAGACCGAGCCCTTCTCCGAGTCGCGAGTCGGCGTTGCAGTCGCTCACACCTGGCTGTATGCGTCCCACCTGCTCTCCTCCCGGCGTGTGCGACCCGCCCCCACTCCTGCGCTCTGCCGCTGATGCATGTGCATCTACAGTCAGATGCGTCCGAACGGGCACATTGGATGCGCTCCGTGCTCTAGCAGCAGCCCGCCACTCCCGCGCGCAGCACGAGGGCACTCGCGCATCGCGCTCCGCTCCATACTTCAAGTGGGTGGCCGTCCGCAATTCGCGGTCGTGGTAGCCCGCGAATCTCAAACACTATCTCTAGCCTGTAGCCGAGCGTCAACTCACCGCGTTCAGCATGCAGCCAATGCGGTCGCGCTCAGCTCACCGTGGCTCGACCGCCATGCGCACGAAGCTGCGCCGTCTCCGTGAGCTTCCAAACGGTGCTTCACGGCGGGACGGGCCCACCGTCGTTTCGAACGTGCACGCGCGCATGCGCAAAGGTGCGTCGTCGAGTTCCCCAGTTCGCGCGCAGGACCAGCGTTCAGGCGCACGCATTGAATCCCTCGGTTCCGGAACACCGTGCGGCCTGCTGGCGCTTGTCATTTCTTCCAGACGGGGACCGAGGTCGCCGGACAGCGGGGACGGGGGTCGGTGTATCCCGCGCGACGCCCCCTGGCTCTTGCGCGACGGATCGCTGTCGGCGTCCTTGGATCTCGCCAGATCGCCCGAGCGACAGCGTGCATGCCGTGCCATTGCGCAGAGCTCGAGCGAACCTCGACGTGGCCCCGCGAATGCGAATGCCAGTCGGAGACCCGCTCCATGGACGGCCGACCAAGCTTCAAGACCCCTTCGCGGTCCTCGTAGAGCCGCACAAAAAGATCTGGATGCGCGTGTAGGTCTGTGCGCTATGAATGCGCGTGTAGGTCTGTGCGCTATGAATGCGCGCAGGCTCGGGGCCTCCGCCCGTACGTGCTCGTCGTGCTCGCGCCAGAGTCCATCCGGAGCGCGTTCGGGCAGACGGACCCCGCAACCCGCTCCGCAGCGTAGGAAGCCCGTTCAAGACTCGGATCGCCGTGTGTACATCCTACAAGACACAGTGCGACAGGGCCGGGAGGGGGGGGGGGCGTGCGACGCCGTTTCGAGCGTACGGACTGCAGCGAGTCCAGTGCTGAGCGCTGAGCCTTCGACGTCTTCCAACGGGCGAGCGTCGAAAGTGAAGATCGGGGTCGAACGTCCGGGGCCCGCAACTTGCACAGACACGGTTCAGGGTGCTGTCTCTCGTCTCCAGAGCGATCGCACGGAGGAGGTGCAGCGCAGCGTCTGACCGTGCCCTGGCTCTGTTGTGCGCGTGGACACATTCCGAAGCCCGAGTCTCTCCCTTCCCTCTGCAGCCAACCGCACGGACGGCACCCGACCCGCACCCGATCGCGCCAGCGCGCGAGGAAAACAACCTGACTCGGAAGCGTGCCCAAAAGCCAAAGTCGCACCGTAGTCGATCGACGCTCAGAGGTCTTCCGAGTCCGGGTCCGTGCTCTCGAGTCCGACCCGACGGCGAGTGCACCCAGAGGCTGGAGGCTGGAGGCTGGCCGACGAAGAGCGCCCCAAAGCCCACACCGCACCATGACCTTGTTATGAGACAGCTGAACGGCTGGACGGCTGGGTGGCGGGACACTACGCAGGACCGTGTTCGAAGACTCGAGGAAGGATCGGACACCGCGCGCGCGCTGCGAAACCGAAACCGAAACCGCAAGACGCGGCCGCTCCGACCCTCCCCCACCCCCTCACCCCGTGCCGGACGTTGACGTTTGTTCCAGACGACAGACGACACACAACAGCAGACAGACAGGAGTGGCACCACGGCCGCGGCGCGCCCCGTCCGAGTCTTGTATGCGGCGTGCGCGTTCGAGTTCAAGTTGGCTGGGGCGTGGGGACGGTCACCGGCAGGGCAGGCAGCGGGATGGGCCGGGATGCAGAGGTCCGCGCATACGGCGGTGGAGGGTGGAGGGCGTGGAGGGTGGAGGGTGTCGCTTCCGACTCGAGGCCCCGTCCCCGTCCCCGTCCCCGTCCCCGTCCCCGTTCCCGTTCCCGTCCCGGACCCTGCGCCCGTGAAGCTTCCCGGCCTTGCAGCTGGCAGCCTGGCAGCCTGGAATGCCTGGGACTCGGAGACCCGTCTTGGTCCTTGGTCCTTGGAACTTGGGAGGAATCGGGCACCGCACCGCACGTGCCCCAGTCCGAGTCCGAGTCGACGCTGCTCAGACCGCCGGACGAATCCGAATCCGACTCCGGCTCCGGCTCCGGCTCGGACGTCGATTCCTCCTCGCGTGCGGGGGATGGGGGGGAAGGAGTGCCAACTGCGGACCGCCCAAGGCCGGGGGTGGGGGAAGAACAAGCCTTGTTGTGGGAGGAGGTGGGAGGAGAGCCGACGTGAACGGGCAGATCCGTCGAGCTGGTGATGACTGGTACTGGTGAGGCGTGACCGAACTTCCGAAGTCGCGTCCATCTCTGAGTCTCCAGCGGCGGCGCCATCAAAACTCCAGAGCGAGAAGAAGTTCCACCTGTGTGCGGCCGAGGACGTGTACATTACTCCGAGCTTGTGAGCGTGTAATCCTCCGGAACGGGCGTGACGTTCATGTTCAGGAACTCACATCACGCAGCCGCCCGCCGCCGGGCGTCCTCGGTGTTCAGGAGGGAAACGACGCATGGATTTGGTACGTCGCGGTGCGGTGTTGAGGACAAACTCGAAGGAAGACGCGAGACAGGCAACCAGTACAGTGCTTCCCACCAGCAGCGCAGCGACCCTGTCGTCGAGCTCGACTCTGTTGCAGCGTCGCGAGGCGGCGAGCCTAAAGAGGCTGCAGCCACTCCTCCGAACCGCGGCGCGCGCGACTCCGAGCGGGGGATCGACCGACCATTCGTGTCCTGGCGTGCACCGTGGACCGTATTGCGCGGAGGCTGGCCGCTGAGTGCGACAGGGACGAAGAGTCGAGTCGCTCGGACCGAGGTCGGAGTTGGATGTGCCGTTCAACTCCGAGGGGACGCCGAGGAGATGCAGCGCACGACGAGTCGGATGCGTGAGGCTCTCTGGTTCGAGATGTGTGAGTTTAAGATGTGCAGACCGCGCACGACGACTCGGTACTCACGAGCGTCGTACGTCATGAATCATGATGTCCCAAGTCAGCCTCCTGAGTCGGGAGGTGCACGGCGGCCGGCGTACATAGTAGCGACAAGTTCTTGCATAGCAGATCAGTGTAGTCCTTCCGACCAAATCACAGTGACCTTGAGGGCTTTGTGAGATCGGGCTCTAGCTCCAGCAGGAGCGTGACTCCGCGTCGACGGCTGCCAGTGAGCACAGGAACAACCTGAACGTGACAAGTTGAGGAGCCTCCAATTGCAGAGAGAAGCTAGCTACTAGTAGTAGGTGTAGGTGTTTGGACTGCAATACGCTCCTTCGAAGCCAGGTAATCATGTGGAGGAGGTTCATTCCGTCGCCAGTGACTAGTGACTCCGGCGAATCGGACTGGAGTGTTGAACGTCGAACTTGCATCCGGACCTGGCCGAACCTTGGAGTTAACGTTGGCGTCCGTGTATAGAGACAAACAAGTACAAACATGCTCAGTCACAAGCGCGTCCGGCGTCTATCACCGTCACCTCTGTTCCGCAACTCCTCGAGAATGTGTACACGACCCCATCGGATGTCAGTGACTGGCGCAGCGGCTTGCGCTGGCCATCGCGCGACCAGCTGAGCCGTGTCACGCTGCTATAAATATGGACGGCATCTGTCGAGCAGGCTTGACTCGAGGGCAGCGCTCACAGTGGGAGATGATCAGGTGAGTCGTGGGTACACTGCGCGTGTCATCCAAGTTCTCCGACGCCCTCGACGCAGCTCAGCGCTCAGTACAACTCTCACTTTCTAGCCTCCATGCAGCTGCAGGCACCCATGGGCAAGACCAGGACTCCAGTACCGGGCAGTCCGAGTCCTCCCGCCAGAGCTCACCGACCGCGTCGTCGACTGCCTGCACCGTGACGACGACTGGCGTGCACTCGCCGCCTGCGTGCTCCTCGACTCTCCCTCGCTCTTTTCCCCGCGCGCCGCGCACCTCCTCTCGCGCAGCGTCACCATTACTCTACGGAGCAGTGCGGGTGCGAGCGTTCAGACCTCCGAGCTGCTCGATTTCCTCCGAACGTTCAGCCCCGGATCCCGCCTCGCGCCCCTCGTCCGCTCACTGCACATACAAAGCTCTCCGACGCCGAGTTGCAACCTCCCATCCGCGCCAGAGCATGGACACGAACAAGCAATGCGCAGACCCGCTCCTCAGGCAGTCCTCTCAGAGTTGATCGACATGAGCCACCTCCCGCACCTCCGCTCCCTCTCCCTCTCCAACCTTACCATCTCGCTCATCGGGCAGTTCTCCAGCAAGCTCTGCACGCTCCCCGCTCTCGAGCAGCTTTCCCTCTCGGATCTCGTCTGGAAGCCGCACTCAACCCTGTGCGGCGTCGCCCCAGACAGTCCGCCGCCTCCCGAAGCCGCGACCGCGCTGCGTCAGCGCCTCAAGACGCTCCGCATCGTCGTCAGTACCAGTGGGGGCCGGATAAACGGCAACGCGCACCTCGACCTCGCGTCCATCCTCACCAAGTGCCCCGGCCTGGTGTCTGTCGAGCTGCATTTCCCAGACGCCGAGCGCTGGGTCCGCAGCATCTGCGCCGCGAGCTCCCGGACCCTCACGCGTCTCGGAATCACCATCGCGCGGGCGAATCGTCGGCGGGCCGATGCGGAGGACAAAGGTGCGCAGCCGCATCCGCATCCCGCCATCCCGCACCGGCATTGGACTAACGTAGGACCTAACCAACCCTCTTCGTTCTGTAGGATGGCGCGAGCTCTTCCACGGTCTCTCGACGTCACGGTGCGCCGCGCTCCGCACCCTGGCCATCCGCTATAGCCCTCGGGCCCCCAGTGAGCGACCACCGTCGCTGCACGGGCGCAGGGATGACGCATTCAAACTCTTCCTCACGGCCTTCGCCGCGTTCCTCTCCCCTTCCTCTTCCCCCAGCCCAGACTCAGACTCGGACACATCATCGCCCGCCGCCCGCTTTCCCGCCCTAGAGAGCCTGCAGCTCGTCCTGCGCGGCTCTTCCGAGGACCTGCTGCGGGACCGCCCCGACTCGGACTCCTTCGTTGCACTCGCGCACGCGCTCCGGAGAGCGCGCTTCCGGTGTCTGCGCGAGGTTTCTGTTGTGGTAGAAGCAGTACGAGGACGCGCTCCTCCGTCGGCGTCCGAGTCGTCACTCACAGGGGACTTTGAGAGGTTAGCGATCGGGGAGGAGGAGGAGGAGGGGGAGAGGTGGGATACGTACGTGCGGGTCATTAGGGACTCGTTGAGCGTGCTCGAGCGCGAAGAGGTTAGAGCGTCGGTAGACCTCGAATTTTTTTGATATGGTGATATGACCGCCGTATGCACCGGACCGCACGCCACGCACACAGACCCAAGGACAGAAGAGAAACCACCATACATTCACGCGCAGTGGTGCTCTGAATACAGTGCCACGGGATTCACATCCGATCAAGAAAGACGACTCAATGTGCGCGCAGCAACACCGGACCCCGCGTATCCCAGCGTCCTCCAAACCCTGCAACGTCTCCCGCGCCCGGTCATAACATGCCGTGCCAGTGCTTGCGTACGTCGTAGAGGTGGACTCCTCATCCATGCGCTAATCTCGGGGGAGGATGTGCGTGGTGATAGGTATATGAGCGACGACTGAGTACTGAGTGCTTGGCCGGGTCACATGAGAAGCATGCGACTGGTCGCAGTCTGACGCGAGGGTGTGCCAGTGGCCGGATAAGGATTTCGTCGAGGGAGGGCTATATCTGTCTGGCGGGGCTGGACGCCCGAGAATTCGTGAGGTGAAGAGGAAGCGTAGAATGCGAACGTGTGTTCAAGCGGCGTCGGGAAATCGAGAGTGTTCTCAACAAGGAAGCAGGAGAGACGAGGGTACGCGGTGTACCGTCCGCGGGCGGCGGCTGCTAGTTTCTTGTAAGTCACTGAGCAATGCGACTACAAGCACGAAGAGGGCTCGCCTACCACTCTGTCCCTGTCGTCGGGACCGTATGTCAGCGGGGGACCGTGAATGTGAGACTGCAGGTCCGACTCACCGCAGCGTACACTGACGTGCAGAATATCACGTTCTCGCGCCCGCGGCAAGACACTGAAGATGTCTTGCACCCATCGCGCTTCATCCTCGGGATCTACCCGGGACCTCAGGATCCTCCACAAGACGCGGCGCAGATTGCCGAAGGTTGGTTGGGCGAGGATGGCGTCCACTTCAGTGTAGTCCGTTAGGAGTTCGTCCGGGAAGTTCGGATAGTGTGCGACGTCTTGCTCGACCTCGACGGTGTGGAGATGCTTGGGGCATATGCTCTTGAGAACCTGCACATCGGTGGAAATGTGCATCTCCAGTACGAGATGTTCGAGCTCAGTGAAAGTTGACAGAGCTGGCAGAGATGAATCATTCAAGTTGTCACTGGTGAGCAGGCGAAACTCGGACGATAGGACAGCTCGAGTACCTTGGAAGTTCAAAGCACTACCCGTTCGCAATCTAAGCCTCTTCAGATTGGGGCCCCACACGCGAGAGGATATGTCCTCAAAGGGAGGTCGTAAGGCTCCCTCCACCTGTGGGTGCACACGTCATTTCAGAGCAGAACAACATGGTGCGATCGGAGGTAATTTTCACATACTGCGAGTGAGGTGAGACTGCTGAAGAGCCTCGGCTCAGTGGGAAGTGTTGCTGTCCGACTGAGCCGATCAAACTGATTCCAGTTCAATCGTGGCGTGCGGTAGACCTCGGACCGGTCCAAGCTGAGCATGGACATCGTCATTTGGCGAAGGCGGGGGAATGACCAGACAAGGCCGATGAAGTCCTTATAGGAGGTGAAGGACAAGTGGATGAGGGATAGATCCTCGAGGAAGGGGCACCCTGCGGCAAACAGTTTGGTAAATTCTAGTGTGGCCGGATCCATCAGCCGCGCGCCGAGAGTGTAACCATTATCGAGCTTGAGGGATTTGAGGTTCGACAGTCGCGTAATGAGGGGCGACGGAAAGAGGATATTGAAGCGTTCAGAGTGCCCCACGGAAAGAAATTCATCCATATTCACACTGAGATGGTTCACCAAGAGCGCAAGATCCTCACGCTCTGCTATGGTCCGCGCCAAGCATGGAACTTGCCGGCGAGCGATGAGAGTGACGTCGTTGTAGAGATGGTAATTGGCTCGGGACAGCATTGCCTTGCATACAAGGGCGCATGCGCGCATCTCTTGCTGACGAATCACCGGTCGCCAGTGAGGGAAATCATCGTATTCCTCTTCGACCTCGGTGACTAGGGCGTCAACTATGAGGCAGAGGATATCGGCCGGAGGTGACACGCCATCGGATGTCGTATCGGACTGTTTGTGTGACGAATCGCTTGAGACGGGGAAGACTAACGGTGATCTCATCACGGATGACATCTTGAGAGGAACGGCAGGATGCGAGAGAACTCTGAAGAGGCTGCAGGCAAGTAGCCACGCGTACTACGATCTCGCAAGAGCAGCAGGCGCGGTTGTTTGTCTCGCTTTGGACATCGTGCCGCCCGTGCCGGCCCTGCCAGCGTTCGAACCAGTTCGAACCAGGTTCGAACTTCGTGGCACTGGTGAGCGCACTCAGCTCGTCTGCCAACTGTCTGGTCTGACTCTCCGTGCTCTAAGTGCGTTGACCGCACATATGCCGCCACCCTTCACCATGCGCCCTTCATAGACTCAACACATATCTGCCGTTGCTCTGGACCTCGGGCTGAAGTGATCTTTGCTGCTGAGAAGGACGCCAAGTTTCTCGCCAGTCTACCTCACCAGTGCCTCCACTTCGCACACAACCTTTCAGCAGGAGCGAGAACGTCCGCGTCAAGACCGGTGAGTCAGATCTTCTGTTTCTCTTCACATTCAGGCTCCTGGAGGGATCAAATGGGACGGCCGGGACTGGGAGGGACCGTAGTCGCTTGTCAGGTCTCATGGGAAGGCTCCTGCACGTCTTGCTCCAGTGACGAGTACATACGTTGCATGCATGCCCTCGCTTGTCATCTCTGTCCACGAACCTGAATTCATGATGCCGTCGAGAGTCCTTGATCTAACATCGATTTGCTCCGGACGTGGTCGCGCTGCTCAAGCTGACTCTCGTCATTGCCCCGTCGACTCCGATAACAGTGTCCTCCTGCATCTTTGCTTGATGATCCTGTCTTGCCCTTGTCTGTTTATGCTAATCAATTGTAAAGTTCAATAGTAGCGGTCTCTGTCTCACGTTCAAACGGTAGGGTCCAGCGCGCCGCTTCCTAATCTCCTGTCCGACACCCATGCAAATGAGTCATGACCGATCAGTGCGAACCCACAGGGAGCACAGACTACTTCCAACGCGGCCAACGTACCCCTACGAATCCGGGTTACTATATCTTCTCGTCGGCCCGGCGCTTTCTCTTCTCACTTCGTCCCCTGCTCGTACCGTTTTGGGCTGCAGTTGTGAGTAAGTACTCTCGTGCGCCGATTATGAAAGATGGACAGAGTACGACTGATGCCCGGCTATACAGGCTGCTTGCCATGTCCGAGCCCAGCTTCACTGAGGAACAGTCAACAGCCCAACAGCTCGCGGCGACTGACCAATCGTCCCACGAGACCAACGATGGTTCCAGCAAGAAGAATGCGCCGCCCGAGTACACCTTTCCCTCTCCCTTCGACTGGACAGAGCGCGAGCCGGTCACACTCGTGGAACTCCGAATGCGTGCGCTCTGCGGGATGATCGTCGCGAAACCGCGCTGGTGGGAGAAGATCACAGACGACGCGCTCGTAGCGAAGTGGCGCGCGGAAATGGTCGAGCTTGACGGCGTTACTTGCGAGGCGGAGTGGGAGGAAGCTGACTGGAAGTGGCCGAATGAATTATGAGATCATCACCGACGCGCAGCTCGACTGGGTTTTTGCGCATCTCAAGTGGGCTGCCAGTCAGGTAGACACGACGACGGGCATACATGTAAGCCCTCTGTCGTGGGTTGTGGCCGTCACTGATTCTAACCTGAGTTGCAGGCTACGTCTGTCCACGGAGTGTACCAATCGTACTCCCTCATCCCGACCGAGCTCAGGGCGTTGCTTCTCAGCGGCGTCGCGGTGCTCGAATATATCCCGGACGAACAGAAGGACTAGCATCCCGGCTCGAACGGTCAAGTCCTCGACCTCGTTCATCCATCTCTGTACTGCCTACGCATAGGCAAGACCAAAGTGCATCACATCGGTGGCAAGAACTGCACGTGCTCGGACCCGCTGGATGATTTCACCGTGGACGAATACATGGAGCTTTGCCCAGACTTCCAAGAAGTCGAACAGGTCCTCCACCCACGCATCATCTCGCGCGACTTCCAGTGGCTTCCGACCATTTTCAACGTGTCCGACACGGGCGACGTCGTGTGCACGGGCTACATCAACAACCTGCACCCGATCAAGCATCGAGAGCTCTATCCTGCGATCACCGCCATCCTGCAGCGCTTCATCCCGATGTTCGAGCGCGTCCTCTCCGACGCCCTCAGTCCCGAGCCTCCTCGGCTGCTCGAGGTGGACCCAACTTGCTGGTACGACCACCTCGGCCCAGAGCCGCCGGATGAAGACCCAGAGTGGGAGAAATGGCGCGACAATCGTTGGCCGTTCATCCCCGACGCTCCCCCATTCGCACCTCCGGACCAGGATGGACACATCGACATCAGTCTGCGCGGGCGGGACCTGCGCGTGATCGTCAAGCTCGCGAACATCGTCCTCACCCCCGCGAACCCGAAGTATCCTGGCGGATCGTGGCACGTCGAGGGGATGGTGAACGAGCGGATCGTCGCGACGGGCCTCTACTACTATGCGTGCCATAACATCACCGAGTCGCGGCTCGCGTTCCGCGCGGCGGTTGGCGACCCGGGGCCGTGGTTCATCCACGACGACGACGAGGGGTGGCAAAACGTGTTCGGGTTCTCGGGCGGTCACCCGCTGAACCAGCTGTTCGGGCACATCGTCGCGGCCGAGGACAAGTGCGTTGCGTTCCCGAACGTCTACCAGCACCGCGTCGAGCCGTTTGAACTCGCGGACCCGTCCAAGCCCGGATACAGGAAGATCCTGTGCTTCTTCCTCGTGGACCCGTATCGCCCAGTACCATCGACGCGGATGGTTCCCCCGCAGCAGCGGGAGTGGTACGAGGAGGAGATGGCACGGATCCCGGGGCTGTGCGAGCTGCCGAGAGAGCTGTACGACATCATCGCGGAGTACGCGCTGGAGGGTACGATCACGCGGGAGGAGGCGGAGGCGGACCGGGCGAAGCTCATGGAGGAACGGTCGTCCTTCACTGTGCAGCATAACACGCACATATTCGAGATGAAGTTCAGCTTGTGTGAGCACTAGACTCACCTAGGCCGCGTTGACGATGGCTCTCCATGTTGTACACATCGCTTGCCGTGTGTACTTCTCGTCTCATAATGCCGCTATGCTCCTATTCATACGGTTAGGGTTTAGGGCCTACCCTAACCGTGTCCGACTCGTACGTATTCAGAATATCCAAATGGAGGGCCCAGCGCCGTTTGTGCGGACACGCTGATCAGGCACCCCATATTCCTCCCAATGTACCCGTCCCAACCCGGACAGGGTCACCGCACTCTCTCTTTCTCTTCTCAGAACTTCAACTCCTACCGTTTGTGCTATTCTTGACAGTAGTTGTGAGTACTCTCCAATTCGACGGATCACGAGCAGCGCTGACGCACGACGACTTAACAGGGCGATCGTCATGTCCGACTCTGACCATCCCCAGAAGCCGTCAGGCGGTGCCAGAGAGGCAGAGGTGACGCCCGAGTACACCTTCCCCTCGCCCTTCAACTGGAATTGGCGCGACCCGGTCACGCTCGTTGAGCTCCGGATGCGCACATTCTGCGGTATGATCATCGCAAAGCCGCGCTGGAGGGAGAAGATCGGCGACGACGCGCTCGCAGCGAAGTGGCGCGCGGAAATGGTCGAGCTCGACCATGTGACATGCGAGAAGGAGTGGAAGAAGGTCAACTACGACGACCCCGATTACGACTGGGACCAGCCAAGGACGAAGAAGTGGCCGCGCGAGGTCATCACCGACGCGCAGCTCGACTGGACCTTCGCGTATCTCAGGTGGGCTGTCAGTCAGGTAGACGGGAAGACTGGCATACATGTAAGATCTGGCATAGCGCGGCTTGTGGCAGTCACTAATGCAAGTCTTCGCAGGCTGCGTCTGTGCGCGGGGTGTACCAATCATACTCGCTCATCCCGCCTGACCTCAAGGCCTCTCTTCAGAGCTGCGTGGCCGTGCTCGAATCTGTTCCGGACGAGCAGAAGGACTGGCATCCTGGGTCGAACGGTCAAGTCCTCGATCTTGTCCATCCGTCTTTGTACTGCCTACGGATTGGTAAGACCAAGGTGCTACACATTGGTGACGAGAACTGCACTTGCTCAGACCCGCTGGATGAGTTCACCGTGGACGAATACATGGAGCTCCGCACAGACTTCGAAGAGTTTGACATGTACCGCCACCCCCGCCTTATCTCACAAAACTTCCAATGGCTTCCGACCATCTTCAACGTGTCCGACACGGGTGACGTCTCGTGCACGGGCTACATCAACAACCTGCACCCGATCAAGCACCGAAAGCTCTATTCTGCGATCACCTCAATCCTGCAGCACTTCATCCCGATGTTCGAGCGCGTCCTCTCCGACGCCCTCAGTCCCGAGCCTCCTCGGCTGCTCGAGGTAGACCCAAGCTGCTGGTACGACCATCTCGACGACGACGAACCGTCCTATGAAGAGGACACGGCGAAGCGGCGCAAAGACCGTCGGCCGTTCGTTCCTGACGCTCCACCTTTCGCGCCTCCAGCCCAGAACGGAAACGTCGACATCAGCCTGCGCGGGCGCGGCCTGCGCGTGATCGTCAAGCTCGCGAACATTGTCCTCACCCCCGCCAACCCGAAGTATCCTGGCGGATCGTGGCACGTCGAGGGGATGGTGAACGAGCGGATCGTCGCGACGGGCCTCTACTACTACGCGTGCGACAACATCACCGAGTCGCGGCTCGCATTCCGCGTGCAGGTCGGCACGGACGACGAGAGCATGGAGATGGTCTACATCCAGGACGACAATCACGGCTGGCGACACGCGTTCGGGTTCGCGGGCGAGGACGCGCTCAATCAGCCGCTCGGGCACGTCATCGCGGGCGAAGACAAGTGCATTGCGTTCCCGAACGTCTACCAGCACCGCGTCGAGCCGTTCGAGCTCGCGGACCAGTCGAAGCCCGGACACAGAAAGATTCTATGCTTCTTTCTCGTGGACCCGTATCGCCCAGTAGCGTCGACGCGGATGGTCCCGCCCCAACAGCGAGAGTGGTATGAGGAGGAGATGGCACGGATTCCTGCCTTGCGCGCGCTGCCGAGGGAGCTGTACGACATGATTGCAGGGTACGCACTGGAAGGCACAATCACGAGGGAAGAGGCGGAGGCCGATCGGGCAAAGTTCATGGAGGAGCGGTCGAACTTCGTTGTTCAGCACAACCGGGACGTGTTCGAGGTTCAGTTCAGCCTGTGTGAGCACTAGGCTCGTGCCAGCAGTTGCCGGTAAGGCGCAAGATGTATCTGTTCGAGGCTCGTGAGAGTACGCAGACTACTTCTGCGACACTATGTAATTCTAGCTGAGCACGTTGTCGCCATCACCCCGTGCACATGTCGCCGTTCTCCGAGAAGAACTCATGTTCCAGCGCTTCTTGCCATCCTCTTTGTTTGCCTTCGACATCATGCCTGTTATCCCGCAGGAGGTCTTGGATAATGTCCCCTCCTTCCTCTCCCTCTACCCTCGGGACGTGGCAAACTGTGCCCTCGTCTGTCGGGACTGGGTTCCAGGCTCTCGTGCGGTTCTCTTTTCTGCCATCACCCTCCCAATCCGCGCCGATCGCGCCTCAGATCGCTGGGTGGCATTTGAGGACCTCCTGGAGAAAAATCCGTATCTTGCGGTATTCGTTCGCGCCCTAACGCTAAAAGCCGACAAGGAAGGATCATTCGAAGTAAAATGGTGCGGAGAATACACCTTCGAGTTTCACTGGCTCCCCAACATCCGTTCTCTCACTCTTCTTGGCCCATGGGCCTTCTCATCGATGGATCGCATCCTGTCGCAACTTTAACCGGCTCGAGGGAGAACGGATAAATTGGCGAGCATACGACGACTATGTACACGAGTTTATATACTCTAAGTAGGGAAAATTCGAGATAAACATACGTAGTCCAAGAGGAAAACCTAAGTAAGAGATGACTAAGCGAATGACTAAGCATATACCATAGGGGGGGTACAGATGACTAATACGAGCGCTAAATTGCTCAACTTCCGACACTCCCCCTCAATTTAGCTACCATAAGTGCGCATAAAAGTTACCATAAGTGACCGTAAAATGTCCGTGAGAACGCAAAAGAACTCATAAGACCCTAATTGGGAGTTAACCCGCAAAAGATATCGCAAAAGTTACCGCTAAGTACCAATGAGACCGTAAATCTCCCTCATGCCGCAGGAGCACTCGCTCGTGGTGGGAAGGCCTCGGCGCCGCGTCCACCAGGTCACCTGACCACTACGACGGAGATAACCAAAGTACCGAAAAGGAAGGGGGGCGCGTGGGGGCGCGTTCACCAGACGGTGCCGAAGGAGGGTGTAGAGACGCCGGTGTCGAACGGATCGTTCGCGATGGCCGTGTTCGCGCTAGGCGCGGTGTTCGCGTTGGTCGCGCTGCGGTTGGGACGCTTCGGGCAGTCGCGCGCGATGTGGCCGGGCTGATCGCAGACGTAGCAGTTCGCGCTGCGGGGGCGCGCGTTCTGAGTACGCGTGCGCGATCGCGCGATGAGCGCCGTCTCGGGCGGCTCGGATACGGCTTCTTGCGCGCGTCGGGCTTCTTCGTCCTCGAGGGCGTTGATGACGTCAGCGAGCTTGAGGTCGCCCTGCGTGGTCGAGAGGGTGGCGGCGATGCTGGACCAGGACGGGTGGAGGCCGTAGATCATGACGTCGACGATGTTGTCGTCCTTGAGGGAGACGCCGATCGCGTTGAGACGGTTCGCGAGGTCGGTGATGCGGTTCGTGTACTCGCGGACGGGGTGATCGGGGTTGTGGGCGGCCATGTAAAATTCGCGCTTGAGCGTGATGCGCGCGCCGCGGGTGTTCTTCTCGTGGACGTTGCGGAGCGCGGTCCAGGCGGCCGGGCCGGTGGTCGACTTCCGGATATGGTTGTACTGATCGGGATTGACCGTGAGCCCGATGATCGTGAGCGCTAGCTCCGAGAGCTTGTCCCACTCTGCTGCCTTGTCCCGGGTGGTGGGCCGCTCTTCGGTGCCGTTCGCGACGGAGAGGCAGCCGGCGCGTCGGAGAACCATCTGGACGGCGAACTTCCAGTCCTGATAGTTCGTCCCGGTGAGCTTGGGGACGTTGCCGAGCAGGGAGTTGATGTTGCTGTCGGCGGCCATGGCGGTGAGGGCGAGCGAGATTAGATAAGCGAGCGCGGGAAGACGAGATAAGCGGAAGCGCCGATGTCGCTGGCCTAGGGTCTGAGCGCAGGGCTCATAACCTGTCGCAACTTTAACCGGCTCGAGGGAGAACGGATAAATTGGCGAGCATACGACGACTATGTACACGAGTTTATATACTCTAAGTAGGGAAAATTCGAGATAAACATACGTAGTCCAAGAGGAAAACCTAAGTAAGAGATGACTAAGCGAATGACTAAGCATATACCATAGGGGGGGTACAGATGACTAATACGAGCGCTAAATTGCTCAACTTCCGACACATCCCATCCATCATTGCCTCTATTCCGCTCCTGGAGGAGTTCACGCTCGATCAATTCTGCTACGCCATGAATATCGTCGGCATTCCACCCCTCCCCGAACCGCCTTTGGTAGATCTCCCTGTCCCGGCGCTTGGCTACCCTGCACCAGTGCGGTCACTCAAGAAGTTCAGCTTCACCATGGGAGACGATTCGATCCATCGTTCTCGAAACGCAGAGGTCGTGTTCGCACTCGGGAATAGGTTGCATGGCGCCGGATACCTTCAGGGGCTGGTCTCCTTGGAGATCTACGCGGCAATGAAACCCCGGTTGTGGCTACCCATGCTCTCGACCATCTCTCGTACGCTAGTCCACCTAGGCGTGAGCCTCAGCGAGGACTATGAGCGCGACGCTGTGGCAAATGTCCAAGCTGCGCGTGAGTACCGACTGAACGTCCAACTCAATGAAGATGCTGACGTCTATCCAGGAGAGCATATTCGTGCCATCTACGACATCTTACGCGAGTTCCCCAACCTTCGCTCGCTCACCATAGAGCTACGCGCATACGAGACCTCGAGCGCGGTCGCCCGACACATTCTCGCCCCGGGGAATTACGGGAGTGCGACTCCTCTGGCCGGGGCACCTTGCATCTCCCCTTACTTCCTCTCCGAGCTCTCTGAAACCCTCGCGGCCCCCGTAGTCCCTCTCCCCGTTCTGGAGCATCTCACGCTCAGGCTGTGCTCGATAGTATGCAGCCTGAGGCAATGCGCCGAGCCGGCCACACGCCTCGCAGATGCGCTCCTCGCGCGCACGCGGTACCCCCGGTTCGAGCGAATGAGCGTGGACGTCGAGGAGGCGAAGCTCATGATGTTCAACTTTGGACACCTCGGGGGCGGCGACCCCACAGTTGAGGACAAGGAGGACACGGTACGCAGTGTATTCCGAGGGTTCGCTGACGGCAGTGTGCAGGTAGATGTGCGCGTGTGGAAGGGACCTCGAGGATATCCGTAGCACGGCTTCCTGAGCCTGGTGTCGGGAGGGAAGTAACGCGTGATGCGTCATGTTCTGTAGCAGGTCTCTCTGTCGGATCGGTGAACGGTCGGTCTAAGGGCCAAGGTATGACAAATACAACAACCCACATTTCGCTACCCATCTCTCTGGGGTGCCCGATCCAAGGGAGCGGATATGTCGACGTCGGAAACCTCAAACGTTACCCCGGACCGTCCCTCGAATGCCTCAAAGGCGTCCCTCCACATCTCCATTAGCTCTTGTCGTCTCTCGTCCGTCAGTCTTGTTCTGTACCACACTCCACCCGCTAGGTTTGTCCATATATGGGGCTGTATGGTCACGCCAAGGTGCCCGAAGTCCGGATAACGACTTGAGTTGACCAATGCATGCGCAAGCCGAGTGCAGCAATCCGCCGCGGGTGTCGATCGCAGCGCGTGGTCCACCATCTGCAGCGTGAGGCTCTCGAGGGCAGGTAAGGGTACCTCGGAGCTCTCGAAGAACTCGCAGAGGATATCGAGGAATTGATGCGTGCCCATCGATGGGTCCGCGGCCATAGGGTCGGGACGATAGCGGAGACAGAGCGATGCAAGGTTGGGTAATGAACGAAGCGCAGTGAGCATGTACTCGTGCGAACATGCTAAGATATCATGAATGAGGGGGTACGATCACCAGCCAAGAACAAATGGACACGTACAGAATGTCCCCGAAACCGGGACATTTGCCGGGATCTCAGCATCGCTCATGGAGATGCTTAGATGGCGGAGTGAGTGACGTGCAGTGCGAATGATAGGGACCCAGTAGAGGTGCTGATCGGTCGCACCGAATGAAAGGTCGAGCGAGCGGAGATGAGCAAGCATGTTTGTGTCGAGGGCTCGTTGTACGAAGGTCGCCTGATCAAGGCCTCCATGCTTCACCACGAGGGACTGCAGCGGTGGCAGATCCTTCACAATATTGTTTGGAGTTGAGGGCCTGGCCCTCGCTTCCACGTTGTAGCACGTCAGGGAGCAGAGGGAGGGAGCTGCGCCGCATAAACGAAAGATATCCTCCGTAGTGCTGAACACGAGCAGCCGCAATGTGATAGCCCGTAGATTGGGGAGATATGCGAGCGGCAGGCTCGTGTCCTCGGTGACATGCAGGCCCGTGATAACCAGATGAGAAACAAATCCGCCGAGGAATTGGTTGGCGTGGATGAGTCGACCGAAACGCTCCTGCGATCTGGCTCCGATGGAGATACGATCAAACAACTGCGACTGAGCGGGCTTGACTAAGCCCCGGGAGACCAAGGCTAAGTTGCGGAGAGATGTAACATCGTCGTAGAGCCTGTCCGCGATGTTGTAGAAGATCTCTGGTGGAAGCTGGGGAGGAGTCTCAGACAGGTGCATGGGAGTAGACATGGGAGTTGCAAGCGGCGCTTCGTCCGACGGCCGATGTCACAGCGCCGCTATCACGTCACATCTTAGCAAGGAGTCCGACAGGAGACCTTCAAGTTATTCTAGTCACACACACATGGGTCCTTGAGGTGTATATCAAACAAGCATCACCCGACTATCCCGTACGGCAAGCTCGAGCTTCACTCCAGCGTCCTCAAACGCACCAAACAACCGTCGCGCCATCTCTCTCCTCTCCTCTTCCGTTCCGACGTCCAACCTCCCTAGGTGCGATATCTCCTCAAAGTCGACGGCCAGGTGCGCAAACGCCGGGTAGCGACGTCCCGCGGTGAGGACGTGCGCAAGCTTCGCGCACGCCTCCATGCACGGCGTGAAGCTCTCGACGGTGCATACGAGATGGAGTGAAAGTCGCTCGAGGAGCGGAAGTGTGGGCCGCGTCGCTTCGGAGGCTGAGCCTGAGAGCGCGTCTGCGAGGGTCTCCAAGAAGAAAGGGGACACGTATGGGGTGCGACGGCTGTGCTTGGCGTACATAAACGTGCGTGTCCCGTCGAAGCAGAACACGAGGGAACGCAGAGACGGGAGTGAATGAAGGATCTTGCATGACGTCACCGTGTCTTCACCTAGCGAGGAAGGAGAAGATGGGACACAACTCGGTTAGTATAGAACGTCGCAATGGTCGTGAGCTGTACGTACGGAGCATGTCTGCCAGCCCCGGGGATGCCATCGAGTTGGACACGTCTGGTACGCACAACGCGAAGTGCGTGAGCCGTTGGCCGATCTTCGGCAGGGACGGAAACCAGCCGTAGAACCCGGGTGAGTTCGATAGCAGCTCCAGTGTGGTGAGCTTGGCGAGCGCGCCGGTTCGGAGAAGCGCCTTTGCGAGGAGCTCGCATTGGTCCTCGGTGAAGGAGGTGCGGATGTCGTAGTGCTTGAATCGCAAGGCCTTGAGAGGCCGGATAGGGCTTAGGTCGGCACGCGCCAAGGACTCCTTGAGGGGTAGGAGTTGCTCGGGGGTTCTGCGTCTGTTCGGGAGCCACACCCTTTCGAGGGAGAGTTCCTCGAGGAGTGGGATGGAGCGGATGATAGGGAAGAAGTCGAGAGGGGAGACAAAGAGGAAGTCGCACAATGTGAGTGCGCGGAGATTGGGGAATCGAGAGAAGTCGACTGGAAATCCTCCGGGCCACGAAACAGGGAGGTGGTCGTGTCTCTGCTGGATAGCGCGAATGGTGAGGGATCGCACATAGGAAGCGACGTGAGGGTGACCTCGCAGAACATCTTCAAAGCCCTTCTGTCTATCCGATACACGATCGGAGTGAATGGTCAAGGTGATATCGGCGAAGAAATGATACTGGGATCGAGAGCGCCAGTCGCGGCAGACAAGAGCGCAGCTCGCGAGGGACGATTTATCCCCTGCGAGAGAGTCGAGGACATGGTCATAAACGTCCTGTGTCACGTAAGTAGTGGCCATGGCGTTAGCTGGAGTTGGACGAGAGAGAGAGACCACACGACTAACATGCAGCGTATTTATGCCTCGATAATCGCTGACAGATCCGAACGTGCGGTCACCAGCTTAGGATGGAGATCGGCCTTGCATCAGTTCTGATAAGACGGTTCAGTGTACTCTTCAGTAGTTAGTGCACGTACGACTGATCATCATCGATGTCGAGTAGAAATGGAAACTGGGGTCCTCGTCCCAGGTTATCCACACGTCCCCTGGCTTGGAAAGTGTACATGTTTGCATTGCTGTCAACTGAACGGTCAATGAGGGACAGGCTCACCGATAGATGGATCAATTGCATCTGAGCTTCGATGACACAGTTGGAACTGAGCACGTTTGAGGACACATTGCGTGATGAGGGCGAAGTTGCGGAGATACGCAACCTAGGTAGATCGACAATAGATAGACTATCAATTACCGTCGAAGGCAAGGAATGACGGTAGGTCCGGAAGGGGGAGCTGTTTATCGCGTATGACGACCTCGACCTTCACCCCCGCATCCTCGAACGCACCGAACAACTGTCGCGCCACCCCTTGCCTCTCCTCTCGTGCGCCAACAGGCGATCTTCCCCGATTCAAGAATTCCTCGAACTCGATGGACAGTCGCGCAAACGCTGGGTATCGACCCTGACCGGTAAGGACGCGCGCAAGATTCGTGCACGCCTGTTCGCACGGCATGAAGCTCTCGACAGTGCAAATGAGATGGAGTGAGAGTTGCTCGAGAAGGGGGAGTGTGGTCCGACCAGCATTGGCGGGGGACTCGGAGAGGGCGTCTGCAAGGGTCTCCAAGAAGAACGGGGATACGTGGCAGACATCGCTTGTATTGTCGGGGTCCTCCGTGAAGAACATTAATTTGCGCGTCGCGTCGAATCTGAAGGCGAGCGAACGCAAAGCCGTGAGAGTCTGACACACTGTTGATATGGTCTCTTCTGTTGGGAAACGGGGGAAGATAGGAAGCATCAGTCAGGATGACCATCGAGTAAGCTAAGGATGCGGGACGTACGAAGTATGTCTGTGATCCAGCTATCCTGAACGTCTGCTACGTACAAGGAAAGGTGGATGAGCTGCTTCCCGAGCTCGGGCAGGGAGGAGAACCACCCATTCAACCTGGACGTTTTCGTGAGGAGTTCCAGTGTGGTGAGCTTTCTGAGAGCACGCGTTCGATGAAGCGCGACTGCGAGAAGCGTGTAGTGATCTTCCGCAAAGGGGGGGTATGATTGACTGAAGCGCAAGACCCTGAGTGGTCGGATAGGGCTCAGGTCGATACGTGCGAGAGCCTCTTCGAGGGGCAAAGCCCCGGGCCGTCTGCGTGGTAGCCATACGTTTTTGAGGCACAATTCTTCAAGCGATGGGATGGAACGCATGATGGGCAAGAAATCGAGAGGAGAGTCGAAGAGAAATTGGTCAAGGGTCAATGCCCGAAGACGTGGGAAGAGGGAGAAGTCAACGGGGAATTGCCCCGGCCATGGGATAAACGGGAAGTTGTGCACTTGGAGGTGTGCGAGGACGGTTAGGGAGCGTACATGAAGCGCAACCTCCGGGCGACCTCGCAAGACTTGCTCGAAGCGCATTTGTCGATTCGATATGGAGTCGATCTGGATGATCAAGGTGATATCGGCGAAGAAATGGTACTGGGATCGAGGTCGCCAGTCACGGCAGACGAGAGCGCAGCTGGAAAGAGACTGTTTATCGTCTGCGAGGAAGTCGATGACATGGTCGCAGATATCCTGCGGCACGTATTCACAGGTCATGATGTCGAGGGAGAGAATCAAGGGAGTCTCCCCTGGAAACTGGTTCATGGCGCGTAGCGTCACACTGTGACAGCACGCGTCTGTCACGTCACGGTTCGGAGCGCCCTGTCCCTGGGCCGCAGGCTGTTCAACTTGACGAGTCACGACGCCCCTTCCGGAGCGACTCAGGGACTTGGTTACATACACTTTATGCTCCTGGTGCTGTGTAGAGGCATTTTCGATGTCTCTCAGACAACTGGTGACGTGTATAGGCGGTGAGTCCAAGTATTCACTTCGTGGATGAATGCGCCCTCCTTATTGAATCCCTCTTGACAGCGGCGAGGCCGGCTACTACGCCATCCATTGAAACTTTTCCTGTCGCCAGTCAAGACCGTTGGAGCTGCGGCTTGGAATATCAGAGGCAGTGATTGTTGTCGCGCTACACATGGTGACGGACTTCGACAATGAGTCACTTGCAGTTGAACTTGTCCGACCCGCTTTCGCGTCCAGTTTGGTGGGCTTGCAGCGCGTGACTTATACGGTACGGCTTGTGGATTATCTGACATCAGAATAATTGGATGACCCGCCGCAACCCCAGAGAACCACAGCCTAAGCTCACGGAAGCTATTCACAGAGGCAAAACTTCCTCCTCCGATGTCATCACCCACGCTCTTCGATTCTCGGTCTTGGCCCCTCCTCTAGCCTTTTCCGTCGCTTTATGAATTTGAGCACCATTCAATGATCAGATAGGTGCGAAACTATAGTTAGCCTCCGTGTTGCCCATGCTCATAGGCGCGCCTCCGTGCTGCGGATTGAAGCCAGTGGACGGGCAGAACAGCCCGCTCGCGACGGTCCTCACAGCCTGTCGCATTGAGTTGCGGGCTTTGGGCTGTGGTAATGGATTGGACCGCAGCACACGAGAAGCGGCTTGGAGCAGAACTGAATGTCCGCGGGCACGGCCTGCGTCCGCCGGTTCACTTCTCGACCGCCCATGTGGAACGTGTAGCAGGGCACGGATACACCTCACCAACCCTCACTGCTTTGGCTCATCTCCGTATCGACCTGGTATATAATGTACAAGGGTATAGAGGGCCAGTCTTCAGGCTCCCCCGACCTCTGCTTCCTCTGCCTCATCACCTAATATTTCGTCGCTTCGAGACACCTTTTTGTTACGCCTTCTCATTCCAAGAATGTTCGTCTCCAGCTTCGTCTTCACCGCCGTCCTCGTCGGATCTGGTATGTGTCGTCCTCCTGCCGACTCATGCTAGCCTTGTGACTGACTCTATGGCATCAGGTCTCGCCGCTCCTCTCCAAGGCCGCTCGAGTATCGCACCGTCCGAGATCGTCAGCAGCGTCCTGCCCTCGACGACGCTCTTCCCGACAACTATCAGCATCCCGACGACCCGTCCGACAGAGCCCCCCGCGACCTCATTCAATACGCACCCACATGCCTCTGACGTCTCGTCTTCCTTCTCGTTCAACACCCACCCTCATGCGTCCGACGTCTCCGGTTCTGGATCAGGCACCCTCTTCCCCTCCAGTATCCCGATCTCAATCCCGTACACGCATCCGCTCACGACCGTCGCGCCCACGCCCGGCCCGTCTGCGTGCCCGCCGATCGGGTCCGGCATCCCCCAGTCCCTTCCCCATCACGACCACAGCCACATCCACTCGTCTGTTGTACCCTCGTCGATCCCCGTCGCCGCGCCGCTCCCGTGCGTCTCTCAGCCAAGCTACACGTTCGTGAACAGCAGCCTGAGCGTGTACTACCCGACGGGAGTCGCGGTGTGCTCTAGCGTGTTTGCGACGGGCACGGCTGTGGTCAGCAGTGTGTTCGCCACGGGGACCGTTGTCGCGAGCAGCGTATTTGCCACGGGCACCGCTGTGGAGAGCAGCGTGTTTGCCACGGGCACTGCTGTGGAGAGCAGCGTGTTTGCGACCGGCACGGCTGTGGAGAGCAGCGTCTTCGCAACGGACTATCCCGCCTCGTGCTACGACCCGTACCCGAGCTCGGTCGTCTTTCCTTCATCCGTGGTGGCGTCCGACTTCCCAGTGTCGTCCGTCCTCCCTCCGTCGTCCGTCGTCGCGTCGGATTTCCCCGTTTCGTCGGTCATCCCTCCGTCGTCCGTCATTGCGTCGGATTTCCCAGTTTCGTCGGTGGTTGTCTCTGACTTCCCTGCAACGTCGGTCATTCCTCCCTCTTCCGTCATCGCATCGGACTTCCCCGCTTCATCGGTCATCCTCTCGTCTGTGATTGCCACCGACTTCCCAGGATCGTCGGTTCTCCCTCCCTCTTCCGTAGTCGCGTCGGACTTCCCGGCCTCGAGTGCGTTCTAGGCAATCCGCAGTGCGCACTCTCAAGGGTACGCATGGCACCGTAACTGTGCTTAGGGAGAGGACGAAGGCGCGAGGGCGGGTGAAGGGTGACGAGGTCAGGAAGGCTGAGGAAAGCGGACATGACTCGGAGCTGGAAATCACGACGATGGACATTGGACATTTTTATCTCATTGCGATTAATTTGGACTTCGACGCTACACTTAGACCACCGTTTTGGGTGCAGTCGTCATTGGATCATAGCCCACAGTACCTCAAAATCAGGTCGGTTCGTGAGGGATTGTTGGCAAACGCCGAGCACGATGATGCTGGAAGTGTCTTACCTCACAACTTTAATATCGGACTGACTGCACTCGTGGAATGCTCGTGCAGTCCTAATGAAACCGCCGTGAAGCGAAGCCAACTGTGTATCGTGCTTGAGGCTGCCAGTCTCGAGTGTGTGTAACGATCACTGCTCGCGGTTTGAGTATATCAGGCAATCCCGCCGTCACGAGTGACTTTGTCACAATTAACTGTCCTCGCTCTCCTGTGTCCTCCTGTCTACCACATCCCCGCTCTGCACCACTGACTGAATCCAAAGCTACATGTAAGCACTATCAAGTACGGCCTTCAGTGGGCGCATGGCTGTTCTAACCAAGCGCTCTGTGCATCGACGACTCATCTAGAACTACACACCGCTGACATTGCCGTCACTCAAGAGTCCTAATCAATCGCAATGTCTCCCCCGCGTATCATGCAAGACGTCGTTGACAACATCATCGACTGTCTTCAAGGCTGCCCTGAAGCGCTTGCGAACTGTGCGGCCGTTTGTCGGGATTGGACGCCGCGAGCTCATCACAATCTCTTTGCGGACATCACACTCCCCTATTCGGACCGTGTCGAGGATACTATGCATCGTCGTCGCCAGTACGACGAATTGGTTCGCGTTAACCCACGCATAGCACTTTATACTCAGAATCTATGCCTCCTTGGTCCACGCGGATCGCATGGGGACCTTCTCGTTCTAATCGCTACCAACCCGCGTGGCAGCTGGGACGATCAATATTTCGCTCAATTATCGCATCTCGTCAACGTCCGCTCCTTGAAGATCACACTGTTCACATACGACTCCCTGATTGACCTTGCGCGGGCCTGTTTGGCCGCATTCCCTTCTCTAGAGTATCTCACTGTCGAGAAGTTGGAGATTCCGAACCGAGGACCCGAACCGGTGTGGATTGCTCCCACTGAACCTCCCGCTGTACCCGCTGCCTCCAATCGCCCACATGCCCTCAAAGGACTTGCCGTAATCGACCTCCACTGTCGTCCTGGTACCAAGCAGGTCCACTCCTTCGCGTTGGCTAAGGAGTTAGGTGGCATGGGGGAGCTCTCAGCGCTGACCTCGCTGGAGCTCCTCGACGGCCCAGCCCTCACCCAGACCTGGCTGCCTTTACTCCCCGCCATATCCGCCTCTCTGACGCACTACGCCTTCAGTCTCAATGACGTCTTCGGCCATGGCTTTGGGTTCTACGAGGGCCTTGGAGAGCACCAACTCCGTAGGTCCTAGTTCGTCTTAGACGATCCTGCGCATTGCTCACGCTCCCTCTCATCGTATCTTAGGTGATACGATCACGGACTTCTACGCCGTGTTGCTCGGGTGTCCCCTTCTGCGCACGCTCGTGATCAGATACGATGGAAAGCCGACCTTCGCCCGAGCCACGCGTGCCAACTACAAGGACCCGAAACCGCTTATCTCACCCTTCTTCCTCGAGTCGCTGTCTGCCATCCTCTCGCGTCCGACCGTACCCCTTCCACACCTCCAGTCCCTCACCTTCTATCTCCTCTGCACGGTGGAAAGCCTTGGTCTTTGCGGAGATGCGTGGTCGGCACTTGCGCAGGCCGTCGGCGACAAGTCGCGGTACCCCGACTTCACCAGTCTCGCGGTCGGGTTCGAGGAGATGACACACTACGGGGGCTCAACGCTCCTAGACGGCTATGACTCTGATGAGAGGGTTGCCGCAGCGCGAGGGTTGTTCACGGCTTTCGAGGAGGCTGGTATCGACGTCGCCATCTCAGCGCGGACGAGCCGCCATTTCCTGCTCTAGTCTGTGTCAGTTGTACAGCCTGATTGGGCAATTGCGGTGAATGTATACGCCGAAACTGCGCCCCCCTTGTTTGCGCCCCTATTGTGCCAATCCCTACGCATATTGAACAGTAGGATACGGGAGCTATATCGTCGTCTGAGAGACCGAACATACTTGTCCACACACCTTCTCCTCCTCGGAGCGCTACTATCAGCCGCAATGGCTAGGGTGGAGGTCAAGGACCGTCTGCGCATTTCTGCTGAGCGTTGTAAGTAATTGGGGGTTCGAACATGGCAATCCCCAAGCCGAGCTACTCGTAGAGCTAGAGCTGCACGTTCCCTAGCGCTCGTCTGAGACGGAGTGTGATCAGCGACAACTCAAGATTGTGAGTATAACTGTCTGACAAACCCTGAAACCGTCGAAGGGATTTTGGTCCTGCGATGTGCGCATATCTCCACGTCGAGCTGCGGAAAGAGCGCACTAGAATCCATGCGATAGTTGCTTTGTGGAGCGCCTCTGGGCTGGGAAGCGGAACGCTTAAATGCCACACGCATGACAACCGCAACTGCGCACGTCTGGCCTTCACGACTCCAGGTCCTACTATGAGCGCTCCCTTCCAAGTTATGTAGTAGAGACCAAGCGAGCCGAAATCTAAGCGAATGGTCCACGATGACCATTGACAACGATCTGCCGGGGTGACCCAATCCGGGAGACTGAACTTACCGCAGAATGTCGCACCCCGGGCAGCATGCACAATAGCACACGTCTTGCTGGCGGCGGCGCGATCGTGAGCCTTGAAAAGCGCGCTGCCAGTGCCTGTCAGCCCACGGTGAATGATGAGCTGCGGCGGTGGGGCGTACCGATGCATGGTGCGATGTTCAAGCTTTCAAGGCGCGACCGTCTTCGGCAGGCAGGGCGGCAGTTGCCCGCGACGGAGTGGTCGACGACTCGAGGTTGCAATGTGGGCGCAAGAACTTCTGTCACGCGGAGAGCAAATGTCACGACGGGTCCGACGACGAAGAGATATCGTACTCGAAATACCATTCAATGAAGCTCACAGTATGAATGAACATGGTCTGTGAGCGCGAGAGGTGGATAGGAGTGAGATGTGCACAGTGAGGGGACGTCGCCCAGAGACGCGCGAATGTGTGAAAACGGGGTAGAGATAGATCCGTGCTGGCACTCTACGCGGATCTAGCGTTGCGCACCTCGACTACTGGTAGTCGTACTACCGTTGTCGATCGATGGTCAGCTTATGCGCGTAATCATCCCGGAGGAAAAGCGTTGTCTTGAAAGTCACTCAACGCAGCGCTGTGACCCCTCGCGCAAGGTTCATTGATAGACCATAGCCAAGTGATTGAAGGGTTGTTCGCGAATTTCAACAGCCTACATAGTCTGGAGGATACTGAATGACGGCGGCCAGCCTGAAGTTCGCAGTGGGGGTGCAACGTAGCAAAGCCGCTAAGGAGCCCCGGGCCTAGATCCAGTCGGGCGTCTAATATGACCGCGTGATCAGTTCGATTTCATTCGAACCAGTTCAACTCGTGGACCCCGCTGAACGCCGAGGCGCTCGGATCCTTGGTTGGTTTCCTCCCACCACTATCCCCTTCTGTCTAGTTCCTGGAGTCTGGTTCTCGGCCCCGACTCTGTGCGGGATACTTCACACCGCTTGAGGCGCCTACGAGACACGTCCGTGTAAACGAATTCCAAGCATGATCGCGCAGGCGAAACCTAACTGGAAAATTTAGCACCATGCCAGTCACGAGTTCTACTGAGTTTGTCTCTTCCTACTCACTCTATGGAGTAGTATATGCTCCGATGGTGTCATATCGATAGCTGGTCTAGGCTTACCCGATATTCTCTGAGCCTCGTACTTGTGAGTTGTATCCCAGATCCCGCCAATCATACTGATCCAGCGCTGCAGAAGCGTCATCAATTTGACGCTCATGCCACTTAACCCTGTGCGACGTCGCACGGACACCAATTCAAGAGGTCACCGTTCAAACTTCCAATCATTCATGCAGCTGCATAGTTTTGTCGGACAGCGGCGTCTGAACGCATGGTATTGTCGGACATCGGCGCTCGGCCTCGGATGGCTCACGCCCAGCCACCGAGCACCAGGAGAAGCTCACAGCATCGGCTCCGAGTCCGTTCGCCCTCGTCTCCTCACACCGGCTTCGGGCGGGTGCCGGCGTCCTGAAACGGCAATCACTCCTCTCCAGTGCAGCCGAGCATAGTTGACAACCTCAACTTCGCTCCAATACCCAATGGTGTAGGGTAGGTGAGTACCCTTTCCCTCTTGCTGCGTCCAGAGTGTGGCGGACGCGTCGGACCTGATGTGTCTGACCTCCTCGCGGCCGGCTATGTTTAAGCATGAGGCGCGTAATTGATTTTACATGTTACAGGAGCTCGATGCTTTACGTAGCAGCGTAACAGTGTTCAGCATTGCCGCACCCCCCGGCCCACACCCCGCCCGGGCCCGATAATGCCTCCTTTAAAGACCCAACCAACCGTCAGTATGCACAACCACCATTCCTACGACATGTCCACATCCGCCTTCCCTCAAGAACTTGTTGAGCACGTCATCGACTTCCTCGGGGACGATCGTCGCGCTCTCTCAGCGTGCGCCCTCGTCAGTCGCGACTGGCTTCCTCGAGCGCACTACCACCGCTTTGCAGCCGTCTCCCTTCCGATTCCCTATCATGGGGTGTACACTCGTTGCGCGAAGTTCGACGAGATCCTGGACCGCAACCCCGAGCTCAGTGCGTACATCCAGTCCCTTACGCTCGACGGCATCGGCTTCCTCGGCCACGCCGTTCGGTGGACGGACAAAGAAGCAATCAAATGCGTTCGCCTCCAACACATTCGCGCTCTCACCCTTTCGCGCTTCGAGTTCCGATCACTCGCGGATCTCGTCCCTACCCTCTGCGCCTTCCCGAGACTCGAGGAGATTACGCTGAACAGCGTCCTCGTCCGGCAGCAACTGGCACTGCGCCCGTTCTCACCCACACCTCCCCCTCTCCTGAACCAGCCTCGTGCGTCTCGTCCGCTCAAGGCAGTACGCTTCACGGGCGAGCCGATCGGAGAGCTTGTTCCCGAGCACGACTCCGCGGCGTTCGCTCTTGCCCTAATGGATGCTGGAGCGCTCTCGCCCAACGCCCTGACCTCGCTGGCGCTCCTCTCAAGCGCGGGTGCTTGCGCCGGATGGATTCCATTCTTCCCTTCCATCGCGACGTCACTCCAAGACTGTGCGGTCAGCCTGCACGAGCTCGTCTTCTCCGGTGAATTGACGGAGAACAGTCGTACGTCCGCCCGTTTCCGATAGGGGTGACGTTGGTACACGGACACTGACTGGCGTTTTCGCTTCTCCCCAGGCGACAGCATCCTACACGTGTACGGCGCACTGCAGGAGTGTCCTGAACTCCGGCAGATGTGCATCCAATACAACGCCACGAGCACGCTCATGCAGTCCGTCTTCGCAGGATCCGTCAACGCCATCCCCGATCTCTCCCCGTTCTTCCTGGAGGCGCTCGCCGGTGTCCTGACACAGCCGGATGCAGCGCCATTCCCCTTCCTGGAGGAGTTGTCGCTCGTGGTAGTCGGATCCCGCCATTCGCTGTCCTCGTGTGCAGGCGCGTTCGACGCGCTTGCGCGGGCTTTGGGTGACAAACACCGGTATCCGCGCATGAAGCGTCTCTCCCTCCGCGTGGAAGAGCCGACCTATGTCGTCGGGCTTTTCCGATATCCGGAGGATGCCGCCGTCCAGGAACGGATTCTTACGTGCATTCAGGCCGGTCTCCTTCGTCCCTTCCACGAACTTGGTATCTCAGTAGAACTCTCCGTATGCACGATGTAGTAGTGCGGTGTCCGGCCCGGGTGGGAGGATGAGCCTGTACTTATTGGACGACTCTAGCCTAATGGGATTCGCGACGTTCTGGGAAACGATGTCAAGCTTGAGGTCGTGACGCGTATCGATCCCTTCACGCCCATGTACCATATGTATATTTGCTCCGGTACATGGTACAACTGCAGCTCCCATCATCGGGCGGCGTGTGCCCGGCAAATCCCCTGCTCGTGTGCGCTACTCTGGCAATAGCCATGACCGGCGCCCGTCTGCTAGGGCATGCAACGTGGTTCGTTCGACACTCCCTTCTTCTTCGGAACATCAAAACCCTCGTATATGTACACGATCTCGTCTGAACTCTTAATTAACCATACCGCGGAACTCACTAGGCCGGATCGTATCGACGAGCGCTCGAAAGGATTGGACTTGGCGGTTCCATAGTCGGCCCGGTTCTTTCCTCGGGGCCGCTCGTCAATCGGCGCACGATGATTCCCGAACCCATCTCCAGAAAACCAACCGCTACTCTTTTATCTGTTCTTACGGGGGGGGGGGGGGGGTCGAGAGCTGATGACTCGGAGGCTCAGCGGATGTCTGTCAGAGTCCGTGAGCCCGTCGAGCCAGCCAGGCCCTTCCGGGTCCCAATGCCCAAGCGCACTGCAGTTGACTCATCCACTTAAGTGTATGAGTACTTCAAGGAGGCTTCGCGAACAATAGCGTCACGGCGTGGTACTTCGTCGTTGTCGCACGTAGCATCATCATTGCAGTCAAACATAGAATCATCTGGCGCAGGACCGCGCATCCTCTGTACAAACATAGTCTCCTCGCCCGGCTAAGAAATTACAGAGAGTAGAACGTCATAGTGGCACGTATGACAGCAGTCGTTTAGCCTGCCCAAATCGAAGGCGCAGTGAGAGGACGTTGCAGCGAGGTATAGCGAGCATGACCTACCCCATCATTAGAGCTTGAGGTAAGACAGAGATGAACCGGTCCTCCGATTCAGTTGTAGCCCTGTGTCGTTCGCATCAGCTTTGCCAGTGTATCATGTAATGGTATCGTTGCGCCTACGCTTCGTCCGGCGGCCTCCATGGTATCACGACGGTTGTATCCCTGCACGAACGACTCGAGGTGAGTATAGCGCTTCAAGTAGAATTTTGAATACGGACGCCTCGTCCGGCAGCCTCCAAGGTGTCGCGACGGTTGTACTTGTTGAGGAGTGAGCCATGTCTGGCAGGGTACGATTGATGAGTGGGGATTAGTTAACAGTTCCTGGCCACGATCAGTGGTCAGGTCTCAGGATGGGTAATGCGGGATCTTTGAATCAGATCTGGCAGTCTAACCTGACATGTTCATTCAACGCCAAACGTACGGACCATCCTGCGCAGGTTACACAGCGTTCGAGGGCCTTCACAATCCTTCACTGTACAGCTACATGGTGACGGGGTGTAAAGCTGCGTTGCGACCTCAGATCATTGTGAACTTGCAGAATGTGACTCGATTGAATCATGACCAGATGCGTCATCAGCTCAGATCAAATCCTTGACTACCGCAGTAAGTACTGCCACTAGTAACTACTCTTCAAGTTGAGATGATCGGCACGATCAAATCTGAATGACCTGTGGTGGGCACAGAGACTTGAGACTCTCGAGAGGAAGAGCTGAGGCTATGCACTTATGCCTAGATCCACTAGTACTGTGGGCTTCGCACTTGTCCACCCAATCACGAGCAATTCGTGTTCATCTCGGACTGGACCAGTTTGTGCGCAAGATGTCGTGGGCAGGTCTGCCCGGAGGGCTATGGCTATGAATATCTGCCTTAGTTGTATTTAGAATGTCTTCAAAGCAGTTCCATTGAACAGAGCTGATTTTTCCGGTTTCAATGATATATAATACTTCATTGATTGATTAGAAACTGACAGAGATACACACTCAAGTCAATATTTATGACTATGCCTACCGAATTTGGCAACATAGGCGCCCGTTGAGCGCCCATGAGATGCGAAAAACAGCCCATCCTTCCCGATTTGGGCAATTGTATTTTGACTCTAGCACATACAGTTTTGATTAAAAACATATAGTGATATATACCGTTTTGTTACCACCATTTATGGCTACAATCTGAGATTGTCAGGGGTCATGTGACCAGGAACTGCTGAGCACCATCGGCCGAAAATCCGAAGCTTTCTGTGTCCCAGTCGAAAGCGAGGCACAGAAAGCTTCGGATTTTCGGCCATTTGGGCGCTTATTTTGCGTTTTAAGATATGCAAGCCCACCTATATCTTCCATTACTATGTAACTAGTATCAATGTGCAATGTATAGGATAAAAGCAAAGCTAGACATAGTGGCAGTGCTGTGGGCGGCTAACAGGTTCCCGCGCGACTCAGCTAACCTCAGTTTAGGGTTGGCTCAGTAAGAAACTTTGTTACCAGTGCTTATGTCAGCGCTTACTCTGCTCTTACTCTGTGTAATCGGAGTATGAACTATTTTCTCACGGGCACAACTTTCCGTAACACATTTTGGCGGAGAACATCGTACTTAAAGAACGATTTCTTCGTTGCACTCATCAATCGTAATCCCTGTGCCAACGACTGGAGTGAGCACCAGGCTGGGTGTATGATGGTGTAAAGAGTACGTACGCTGCGTCCCAAGGCCACAAGCTCATCCTGTCGAGCGCGGCGAAGTGTTAGTCGAACAGGAAGCAGGGAACATGTAGAGCGAGCGTACGTCTGCCTGAGGGGGCTGGGCTGCAGGCATCGCAAGTGACTGGAACGGAAGGTCACGATCAGCGATGACGAGGTGGAGGAGAGAGAGCAAGGAGACCCCGACGCACATTGTCGACGACGGCGAGGACGGCGAACAAGAGGCAAGAGAGGATGGAAATTGGCTTCATTGTGGGTGTTGGAGGACGACAGTTGTGTGGGTGCAAAGGGTGTGATGGAGATGATACATCTCCATGTAGAATCCACCGTATTTATGCGTCTTTAGTATTATCACCGGCTGCGGCATGCCTTGAGCCGATCTTCGTCCGGCGTGAGCCACTCAGGGGACTCCACGAGAGGAGGTGATCCTCGTCAGCCCCGAGGATCCGGAGGTTTGACGTAGATGTTGAATTATAGGATGTTCCTATGGCTATGGAGAGTTGGATGGAAACTTTACGAACTGTGAGTGAAAATGCCCTGGAAGGGTATCGCGCCACTCATGCCGTCATATGTACCAACGCAGTCGTCCGCGCCGCGGGTCTGGAAACATCTAGGCGGGGGATGCTGGATGATGTCCCTCTGCGGAGGGTTAAAGATAGATGTGAGCCGCAGAAACACTGTCTATAGGCAGTTTGATAACTCACCGCACAGGAGCACGCGGAACAGGAATCGCGAGTCTGAGCGTGCTCGGAGCAATGGCCCACCAGGGTTGACCAGGCCGTATGGATTTCACAGAGGCAGCCGACGGTCACTATTGGTGCTGAGAGGACTCTGGACGAACACGAAAGCTAGAGCGTTGTACGCGATGTTGAGTACAGATTACCGGTCAAGCGATGGGTAACTTACGACATTCTGGATCAGTGCTCTTGTTAACATCCACACGTACGGCTCGTATCTATGCCTGGGGTCAGCGAACACGGATGTCCAATAAGCGCGAGGGTGCATACACTTGATCCGCTCGTGGGTTCCACCCTATGGGATGAGAAACGGGTAAGCATATCTCTCAAGGAACAGGTACAGACCTAACTTTGTCCAGTGGTAAACAAGTTTGCTCGCGTTAAAGGCGCCTCGACCGCAATCGCGCCGTAACAAGAATACAGGCTCTGCTGCGGGTAGGTTGGGGAGACAGTCTGGACTCTGGATCGACCATTTTCGAAGCCGCAAGGGCGAAGTGCACGCGTATGTACTCATACCAGCCGCTGCAGAGTTCATTAGCATGACACGTTGGCAAAATGAACGCATCGACCGTGAACCTCCTGCTGCGCGAAGCCACATAGCAAAAAGACTTATCCAGTCTAGCTCCCACCGGTCACAGCCGGCCCTCTCTGCACTAGCGACGTCAGCCTGAACCTTGTTAACTCTGCGCATAACCTACACGGTATCAACCAGACTTGCTGCGCTGTTTGAGGTTGTCACTTGTTCATCGTCGCAGTACCAACGCGCTCACTGCGGCGCGGGTACCTCAATAGATATTGCCAATACTACATCGACTAAAAACAGTCTGACATAGACCCTTGACTGCCCTAACGAAACGTTAGCACCGGGCGATGTACTCGCATACAAGGGTACTTACCGACGGCATCCAAACGTACGACCGCTCATCTCACGATAGCCGCACATCAAGCTGTACGCCGTCCATCTCCTCAAACGGAGCGAGTGCCCGTCTCCATTGGCCCATCCCCAGTACGCGCTGATCGCGGCCATGGACAGCGTCTGCGCGTCCTTTCCAGCTTGTCTTGAGGATGACGACCGTGAAGCGCGCGAATTCGGGGTATCGCATCGGGACCAGAGCGCGAGCGAGACGCGCGCAGACGGTCTCATCCGGAGAGATCAGCCACTGCAAGTTGCGAGTCTGGATGTGGAGTGTGAGATGGGAAAGCCCCGGGAGCGGAATGGGAGACTTCTCAAGAAAGGCGGAGAGGGACTCTAGGAACGTTCCCGTGCTAGTAGTGCTCGATTGGAACGTCCGATGTGAGGTTCGAGCGAGCTTGAGAGTGAGGGAGGTAAGCGAGACGCAGGTAGATAGTGCATTGAACAGAGCAGCATGGAACGTCGCTGCAAGGGGAAAACGCAGTGAGTTAGTCGAGATGCGTTCCGCTCGAATCACATGACTTACTAAAGCCCGGGACTAAATCATTGTAGGTGCAGATAGAGAGAGAAACGAGAGATGTGCGCGCTGCGGTAGCTATGAGCGACATCCACGCCCGATAGGCTTCCGGAACTGAGACATCCAGGTCCACAGTATGCAAAGATTGGACGCAGTCTGAGGTTGTTGAGATCCACGTTGCGAGCTGGTTCGGGAGCGCGATTTCGTTGTGGCTCCTTGAAGAGATTGTCAATGGCATCTGGCTCATGAGGACAGTCTTCAGCTGGGGTGGGATGCCCATATGGGGAACGGTGGACGGAGGGGGTATCGAGGAACTGGGGGGACGAAGAATGACTCGGGTACAGGTCAAAGTCGTGAGGCAAGGCATCGATGCAAGCAATACGCATAAGGCGTAGGTGGAGCGAAAGGCGACCGAGTGCAGGTCGAGTGTGTGTAGGTTGAGGAGGCGGCTAAACATCAGATTCTCCGGAAGGATAGACGGTTCCAAGTCCCTGATCGCGAGATGCTGAACCAGCGGACCGATTGTCGCGCACTTCGCAAGCAGTTCAGTGAACAACCAGTACGTCTGGTCACCGGAAGTAAGGCTGATCTTGCGGAACAGGAGGGCTCGTGCGTGAGGGTGTATGGCTCGATTAGTTAGCGAGAATGACCGCAGGGTAGGATGTTCGTCGGGAAGGAGGTCGAGGATACGACATATCACATCAAAGGGCAGGGCTTGAGGCATCGTGTAGGGAGAAGACAGCGATGGGAAGAGATAATGGGTGGTGGGAGGACACAGAGGAGTCATTTGCTCACGGTCCCAGACGGTCCCGTCCAAGCGTCTATAGGTGGCACACGGAAGACGCTCCTGCTGCTGCTTGGGGAGATGGGCGCAGCCTCCCGTTCCGTAAGTAGGCCAAGCAAATTCCCTCCTATGAGCAGAGTGCGACACTGTCGTATGTTGCAATCAGCAGAACATCATGTGAGCGAGTAGACACGGTCGTCCCCTATCCGATGCTCCAGTGGCACTGTCGCGTAGAAACTTCGACTCTGACACCTGCCTCCTCAAAGCAGTTGAACATGCCCTTCGCGAAGGTAGTCCTCTCGTCTGGATTGTATTCGCCGCAGTCTTGTTTTCCTCCATACACCATCATCTCCTCGAACTCGATGGCGAGACACCGGAAGTGGGGATAGCGGTCGGTGGAGCCAAGCGTGCGCGCCAGCGCTGTCCACGCGCCAGAACAGAGAGCGAGTGACTCGATGGGCACAGAAAAGAAGTGGAACGCGAGTGTCTCAAGGTGCGGAAGGGCTGGTGTTGAACGCGAGAGGATGCTGCACAGCGCCTCGAGAAAGAAGGGAGATATGAGTGGATTCGGATCCGTATAATTCTCGTCCAGGGCATGCCTCAATGTAGACAGCCCTTCGCACTTCACGCGCAGGGTTCGAAGGTTAGGGCAGTGCAGCAAGACACCGTAGGCCTCTGACACCTTCTCTTCTATGAAATGATGATAGACGTCAGCGAGGACCGCAGTGTACCAGCAACGAACAGGGAGAACTTACGGAGACGAGGTTCCTCGAGCCCTTGGTAGTCCCCAAAATCACCGACTTCGTCCATGCCTAGGTAGTGGAGACTGAAGGCGTAATGCCGCAGAGAGGCGCCGATAGCGCGGATGAAGGGGAACCAAACTGGAACGAGTCCCGGGAAGCATGTATCCCCTGTAAGCTCTAGGGATCTGAGCGAAGAGAGCTCGCCTGCCTTGCCTAGCCCTTCAGCGAGTGCAAAGAATTGGTGGTGCATCGTTCTAGGATCGGCCTTCAGATTTGACAGCGAGAGTTCCTTCAGGGCGCAAGAACGGTCCGAGGTAGCGCGCACCGCGATCCCCTGCGCAGCAGTTCGATGAGGACCGCTCCCAGCATGTTCGAGTCTCGACCCCATGGCACCGTCAAACACAAGGGTTGTGAGGAGAGGGAATGTCAGGATAGCTGCTTTGGCGACATCCAACAGGGATTCATACGTGAAATTCCGTATAATCAAGGAATGGACGTTGCGCAGATTTGAGAGTTGTGCGAGATACAGCGTCTTCATCGCAGGGTAGCCGTAGCAGTCGATGTCGCTGTATAGATGGAGGTAACGTGCGCACAAAGCAAGGTCGGGATTGGCTTGGACCACTTCGTCATACGAAGTGCGTCGTGGTGTTTGCAGACCGACACGGAGCGCGATGGGGAAAACCACTCTAGAGAACAGGTGATATCTTGCTCGAGGCCTCCAATTTCGACTCACAAGAGAGCACTGGGCGAGAGTACTGGGATCTTCTCCTATACAGTCGATGATGTAGTCGACGATCTCTTGCACTGCGTAGTGACGGGATCCAGACTCCGACATGCCTCAACGACAGTCGAACCGTGTTGATGATTTGTACAAGGGCTGGAATCAGGCACTTGGACAGTCGCTATTCGCTGCGATTAGTGAAAGACCAGCCACGCAGTATAACAGACTCGCTCAAGCTTACGGAGTGTTCTGCTAAGTACTACATAGATGAAGGAGTTGACAGAAGTCACTGCGGAGGAAGCCTGGGCCGATGTAGCTGACTAATCGTTCCGGTATGATCCGCACGTGGGTCCCTCCGAACGTGAGCGCTTGAGCATCCGCCAGATTGAAATCATTATGATTGAACTGCACCATTCCTCAGGCCACAGGCAACGGTGTTCTCCTCTTATATAATACTCTCGCTTGGTCTAGTAGTACGCATAAGCTGATCATTGACGCTTATGGGTTGTTTGTGGATGCTGCGGTGAGGCGACCTGATCTCCAACTTGAATGATCGGAGAACTCGTGCAGAATATCTGACATGCGCACACTGGCCAGAGGAACAACAATTCACACGATCGACGACATCTGGCATACAAACGCAACCATGTACATTGAACCATTTCTTGCAGTTACGGCCCGGGCAACCACGCTCCTACATTGGTACTCCAAGTCCGGCACATCGATTTCACGAACGATGCGTTACGCGTTCGACCGACCGACTCCCTCTAGAGGGTGATCGGCACGCAGCCAATGGAGATGAGGCCCCCTAGTATCGGACATGCAGAGTCAGTATTTCCCAACCATACTCGGAGTCCGCCACAATCGCGCGGCCTGGGCGGGCGACGCACCGACAGAGTTGTTCTCGCAGCACACGGTCTGCGCAGAGCTATGCGCGCGCGAGTCAGTACCCGCGTCCCCCACTGGCAAGAAGTCCGTATAGACTCACCATTCATCACCAGAACCGACGCCGATGACGGTGATCGGCGAGCAGGTGAGGCCGACGAGGGCGGTAACGTCCTGCACAACGACGCCGATGGACTTCAGGATGGGCGCAACCGCCGCGCTGCCGGCGGGAAGGACCTGTTGGCAGCACTGGATGGGTGCGGTGCTGCAGGACGCGGCCGGAGCGGGCGTGGGGGTGGCGGCGGCAAGGATTGCGAGAGCAGAGAAGGCGATGAGCTGAGAGAAGATGGCGAAGGCGTTGAGAGAGCTCGAGTGCTAGAACGACTGGTGAGTGTTCGTTGTGGCCATGGCAGGATGCTGACCGACCTTTATACCTAGTAGAGAACGATGGCTGACTGCAATGCCCAAGTCCTACACGCGCGAACATTGGGGAGTAACATAGCGCGATACTCAGCAAGATCACTCAACATCATCTGCAAACATACGTACCTTGCGCCCGCTCGCGAATAACTCACTCTCGCCATCCTTGTCTGTCGCGTATCAACGTGCGCTTGGTCCGCCTTGTGTCGGAGCTTCAGAAGCAGTTCTGGTATGTCTTCCATATGTCGTACCAGCTCCACTTGATTAAGGGCGGGCAGACCGCTGCTACTGCCTCCGCACAGGTGCGATTGGTGAAGAGCGTATCGTGGTGCGTCATCGTGTGTGCCCGTTTGCGAGACATCTACGTACGGTGCGGACTGACAATGTCCGGATGTTTGCACAGGATGGCGCTCAATTCGGGTCCGAAGCTGTCAATGGAGCTTCGCTGTTTGCGCGTTCGCCCCCATATGCAGGCCAGACGACGTTACCTATAGACCGGCTACACGAGTGAGTATGCGTGAATCATCCGCCTAATACTCAATCTGACACCCGGATGTTGGACAGTCTTGATCTAAGTACGTACCTTCCATAAGGCAGCACGATTCTGAACCGCCTTACCGCCTCGCGCGCGGGAAGCGGACGAACATGCGGCGACCGCAACGCACGTCAATTCATTTCCCCCCGGTGGGCGCCATCATATGTTCACGGTGTGACGTCAAGTTGGCCGCTGTATGCCCGTCTACTTCACAATGTGTTCTTGTCTGAGTCTCAATGATGGGGCAATGAGATGTCATCGACAATAGCATACGAAGTAGGGACCTCTTGTGCAGGCGCTGCGGTCGACGTCTGGTCGCCGCCCATGTATATGGATGACATTTCTTCCAGATCCGATGTCGTAGATGACATAGACCCGGTCAAAGGCCACTGTCCAAGGACACGTTCCTACTGATCCGCGGATGTCTGGCGATGTCCCAGGACAGATGGCTCGACTTCCTTCACCATCCGTGCGCGCGTACTTGCATCTGACTGATGTAGGATATGATCTGCATCCCACAAGTCAGTTCATCATGGGGATGACTTCATAGACGAAAATATACTCGCTGAGTGCGGGCTTACGTCGGCTATCTCTACGTCGCGACCAATGGTGGGCACCGGAGAACGGGGTGCTGCGTCCGTGTCTGCGCCGCGTTCTTTCGCTTGTAACGCGGTGGAGGAATACGGCCGGAGCTATGCGAGTGTCTGCATGTGCGAGTTGTGACGTGCCAGCGTATAGGGTGTACACCTTGTCAGTTCGACACTCGGGCGTGTTACGTCGCCCAGAGCAGTGCATCAGCACCATGTGTGATGTGGATCAGAACGACGCAGCTGAGTACACGGTGGAGACGAAGAAGAGAAGAGGAGGCGCTGATAGCCCATATCCTCCAATCGTCGCTGTACGGACGTATTAGCATTCGTCTGTGCCCCAGAACCGAGTGGAGTCGGTGCGACATACTAGAGCATCATCATCAAGGGGTCCAATGACCACCGACGGTCGACGTGTGGGTCTGTCGGAAGTTGAGCAATTTAGCGCTCGTATTAGTCATCTGTACCCCCCCTTATGGTATATGCTTAGTCACTCGCTTAGTCATCTCTTACTTAGGTTTTCCTCTTGGACTACGTATGTTTATCTCGAATTTTCCCTACTTAGAGTATATAAACACCTGTACATAGTCGTCGTATACACGCCAATTAATCCGTTCTCCCTCGAGCCGGTTAAAGTTGCGACAGGTTATGAGCCCTGCGCTCAGACCCTAGGCCAGCGACATCGGCGCTTACGCTTATCTCGTCTTCCCGCGCTCGCTTATCTAATCTCGCTCGCCCTCACCGCCATGGCCGCCGACAGCAACATCAACTCCCTGCTCGGCAACGTCCCCAAGCTCACCGGGACGAACTATCAGGACTGGAAGTTCGCCGTCCAGATGGTTCTCCGACGCGCCGGCTGCCTCTCCGTCGCGAACGGCACTGAAGAGCGGCCCACCACCCGGGACAAGGCAGCAGAGTGGGACAAGCTCTCGGAGCTAGCGCTCACGATCATCGGGCTCACGGTCAATCCCGATCAGTACAACCATATCCGGAAGTCGACCACCGGCCCGGCCGCCTGGACCGCGCTCCGCAACGTCCACGAGAAGAACACCCGCGGTACGCGCATCACCCTCAAGCGCGAATTTTACATGGCCGCCCACAACCCCGATCACCCCGTCCGCGAGTACACGAACCGCATCACCGACCTCGCGAACCGTCTCAACGCGATCGGCGTCTCCCTCAAGGACGACAACATCGTCGACGTCATGATCTACGGCCTCCACCCGTCCTGGTCCAGCATCGCCGCCACCCTCTCGACCACGCAGGGCGACCTCAAGCTCGCTGACGTCATCAACGCCCTCGAGGACGAAGAAGCCCGACGCGCGCAAGAAGCCGTATCCGAGCCGCCCGAGACGGCGCTCATCGCGCGATCGCGCACGCGTACTCAGAACGCGCGCCCCCGCAGCGCGAACTGCTACGTCTGCGATCAGCCCGGCCACATCGCGCGCGACTGCCCGAAGCGTCCCAACCGCAGCGCGACCAACGCGAACACCGCGCCTAGCGCGAACACGGCCATCGCGAACGATCCGTTCGACACCGGCGTCTCTGCGCCCTCCTTCGGCACCGTTTGGTGAACGCCCCCCCCTTTCTTCCTTCGGCACATCGGTTATCTCCGTCGTAGTGGTCAGGTGACCTGGTGGATGCGGCGCCGAGGCCTTCCCACCACGAGCGAGTGCTCCTGCGGCATGAGGGAGATTTACGGTCTCATTGGTACTTAGAGGTAACATTTGCGATATCTTTTGCGGGTTAACTCCCAATTAGGGTCTTATGAGTTCTTATGCGTTCTTACGGACATTTTACGGTCACTTATGGTAACTTTTATGCGCATTTATGGCAGCTAAATTGAGGGGGAGTGTCGGAAGTTGAGCAATTTAGCGCTCGTATTAGTCATCTGTACCCCCCCTTATGGTATATGCTTAGTCACTCGCTTAGTCATCTCTTACTTAGGTTTTCCTCTTGGACTACGTATGTTTATCTCGAATTTTCCCTACTTAGAGTATATAAACACCTGTACATAGTCGTCGTATACACGCCAATTAATCCGTTCTCCCTCGAGCCGGTTAAAGTTGCGACAGGGTCGACAAGGGACTGATTGAAAGAAGCGCCATATTGAGCGAATGACGCACATTCAATGATACAGGGCACGCACCTCCCCTTCGCGAAGACTGTGTAGGGTAGCTATGAGGTCTACGAGACTTACCTGCACTATAAAAGCGGGTCAGTCTCTCGTCTCAACCCCAACGAACACTCACCAAGTCGTTCTCGCATCGCAGCACCCTCAGCTTCTCAGCCTCTTCATCATCATGTTCGCCAAGCTCACCGCCTTCTCTTCCCTCGCAATCCTTGCCGCCGCCACCTCCGTCGCCGCCCAGTCCTGCGCGACGGGCCCCATCCAGTGCTGCGAGTCTGTCGACAAGGCCAGCAGCAAGGCCGTCGCGCCCATCCTCGGGGCCCTGGGCATCGTCGTTCAGGACGTTAATGCGCTCGTCGGCCTCACGTGCTCCCCGATCTCCGTCATCGGTGTCGGTTCTGGCGACTCTTGGTAAGAATGATAGCTTGCTGGCTCTGATGCAAGGCGCTGACCTGATCCCTGTAGCGACGCGAACACCGTCTGCTGCGAGAACAACTCATTTGGTGTGTCCAGCGCATAGAGGGGATGGCGTACCTTTCCGTCGTGTCGTACTGAGAACTCCTTCCCGCAGGCGGCCTCATCTCCATCGGATGCGTGCCGATCAGCGCCTGAGCGAGAACCGCGCCGCCTACGGTGGCGGGAGTAACTAAACTCTTACTCACCGGAGTTACTCACATTGTTACTCACTCGTGTTACTAACGTGTAAGTAACTTGCGACCGATTTCTGCATGTGAGTAACATGGCGCTTGAGATGGGCGCCAAGCTGCACGTCTCTGCTCAAACCGGTGGTATAACGTGATATTTGGTGTGTATTGCCGATACCCCTGTGCAGACCACCGAGACTGCAAAGGGAATGATGGAATATCACATAGCATGGGTGCGGCGACAAAACGAGTGCCCTTTTGGGGTCTATCGGAGAGTTAGAACGTGTTAAGCGCCCATGTGAGTAACTATTGTGAGAAACGTTACTAACACGGTGATTAATCGCCCTTTCTGGTGTACTCGTAAGTAACTTGGTGAGTAAGTTTGACCCCACATACTCCCGCCACCGTAGCGCCGCCAGTCCTCGCCAGGCGTCGATGTGGTCGTACATGCCCACGTCTTGTCAAGAACGCGAATAGGTGCAGGTCAAAGTTACGGCCATAGCAGTATAGGGACATGTCGCTTTGAATGTTTGTATGCCTGTAGTGTCGGTTGAGTTGAACGTCGAGTATTTGTTGTGCCCCAACATCGTACGGCAGCCTGCAGGCCTTCCTGTAGCTCCGAAAGCGGGTATGTGAGCGAATGTCACGGGAATCATCGAGTTGTTCCAAACTCACACACTGCGGGCTCCGGTTTATGCCCGTCGTCGTCATCTCAGGAGTTCTTTTCCTAGTCAAGAGGCTACGAGAGCGGACGCGTAAGCGTTGGTAGTTGCAACAGTCCAAGAACAATGTTACTTACCTGTTACTTACGTGGCACTGGCTATCCGTCTCATATCTACCTCCTGGTAATACTGAGGACATACATCAGTCCAGGTGCTACAGATTCCAGACAGAAACTGTACAGAAACGAGAATGTGCGCTGACGGGTTCGAAGTTCAACCAGCGCTTGAGAGGGCTGCGGGCCGGCGGGCCGTCCACGTCATCAACAACCCCAACGTACTTCTGATCACTTGCTTTCATCCCATCAAGGATGTGCGACCTCTTCATATGCTCTATCTCTGGATTATCAAGCCGTATGGTAGCATGAAGGAGCTCGTTCGACCTCTTACCCTCAAGGAACTGGCAGGAGACGCAGGTAACTGCGAAGCACCGACATACATAACTTCGCAGGGGCTGTTGCACGATTCGAAGGCATTCATTCGCGCTGAGATCGAGGAGGATGAGCGACCGGTAAGCTCTACCTGTTCGACTCCCAGAACAGGCGTCGCAGCTGGCCACAGACTTGCTGGAGGAGGAACTGCAAGGCTATGCGGGGAAGTTTTGGGTGGGATCTGCTTGGGTCGTCGAGAAACTTCAACACTCAAAATGTTCTGATTCTTGTTGCATGAGCGTGCAGACTGAAGCTAGAGTTTTCCGTGAGTTAATTATGTTGTGTTCTTTGCCGTTGCCTCTGAGTCTCTTACCATCCGCGCGTCGCTAGCAGGATAACAGATCGGTTAATGCGCCTAGGATACGTCTAACCGTTGACTATGTGGTGCTCTTGCGGGAGCTGTTGTACGAAACTGGCGTGGTCTGCGGCCACAGTAATGCTGACAATATGAACCTTTGGACATACCTTGCGATTTGCGAACCTCAAGACAGACAGTGACACGAAAGCGGCTGGCTTCCCTCCAGATACTCCTCACGCGTACCGTTCCACAACTCGGGCGCTCGCTCACTAGATCGCGAACCTGGTACGTTCAACTCAATCGCGTTGCGTTGTTCAGCATCCTCAGGCTGATGATCACAATGTCAACGTCCGTCCACACGGGGCTCGTCTCTACTCAACATAGACGATGATCATTTACAATGGAACGACGGAACGTATACATTCGGAACGGATCTCCCCCTCAGCTTCTCCGCTCTACTCGCCTATCTGGACCTCTGCCACCACCCGCGCTGAAAGTACGATGCTTTCTCGTTGAACGCAGTCGCGTCGGATTTCTCAGAGGCTGACCGGCGCACAGCCAATGGAGATGAGACCTCCTACAATCCTCGAACTCGTCAATACACCTTCCTCACACCACACTGGCTCATACACGCTCCAGACGCAGCCGAAGGAGTTGTTCTCGCAGCACACAGTCTGCGGAGTGCTGTTCGAGTGATGATCGCCGACGAGAGCTGAAACTTATTATACTACAACCCCATCCTCCTACCTAGCTCAACACCGTCTGTCCATGACGACTCTGACTCCGACGACACCGTACCGCATAGTGAAGACGGCCCCTCGGATTCGTGTGGAGTCCCATGTTCCTCACTTGTCTGTACTGATACATCTCTATGCTCAGTTACTCCGCCGCTCCATGCCTCGTTGGCGGTGATTCTCAAGGTCGAAGTGCACCCCACTCATTACACGGTGTTCACCTCCCTCTCCGTCCATCCGCGCGGTCATGGCACATGGGCTTTCCATGCGTCAGTGGTGCACTCGCTGCTCGCACGCACTATCATGTATGTACTCACTCCACTCTTCTACACCCACACGATATCTATTCCTCTTCTCAGACATTTGACTCTTCCGGTGCGGGCACCTCTGTGTCCGTACCATGCTGCATTCGGAACTGATGTTGTTGTTCTAGTCTCCACCCTGCAAACTGCGGATACGGCTGACCACCAGCGTGAATGTGGAGCGGCTCGGAGTCTCGTTCACGGTTCACCGCCGTAAGGCCGCGGAGATAGCAGCGATGAAGTCATGACCCCAGACTTCCCACAGGCGCTTCCCAAGCACGGTACGACGATCTCCGTTGTGCTTGCGAGTACTCCGTTAAGTACTAACATAAAGCTGTCAGTCATTGCTGTGGTAGCACTGACGGGTCGCCCCAACCACGTTGATCCAATCGTCCGTCCGTCCATCACAAACGTCGGTGGCTCACCAGGCGAATATCGAGGTGGCGCTCCCACATTCTCGAGGCGCGACCGCGCTGCGGTCAGCACGAAGGGCCTTTGGCGTACTTGGAGATGTTGCAGTCTAGGACGCCATCCCACAAAGGAGATAAAGCCATGTAAGGAGCACGGCAACTCACTTGAATCTACGCCTGCGTACTGGCCAGTCGGGTCCGGTCGCCGGAACGATAGTTCGAGGGTATCGCCCGTCTACAATTGTAACATATCCACTCTGTCGGGACACCCTTCCCTATCCTCTGACACGTCTCCCGAACAGACGGTCGCGATCCCGCGCGGAAGCCGCCCTCGTTCGGGTGCGCTACTTACATAGACTCGGGCCCGATGACTGCGGTGAGTCGCATGATCCCCTTCTATCATACAATCTCCCTCAATGACCGCTTGACACTCCACACACATGCACGTCGTGACTAGAAGACGTCCCCGCGAAGGTTCGCACCTGTTTCCGCACAAGATACGCAGTGAGATTCATACACAAACATCGACACACAGCTGTACACATAGTACATAACTCTGTCTGCACCCGTATGCGTCGACTGCCGCACCCGCATTGCAACCTGGTACGTGATCTCGGGCCATGTCATCTTCAGAAGCTGATCAGAGCGCAGCCGATACCGATGGGGCCGCCTACGAGTGAAAACCGATTCATATCGACCGTCCAAGACACACGACCACATCCGTGGTAGGGATGCAATGAACTCAATGCTCGCACAGGCTAAACCGGAGCTCATACACCTCCTTGTTCATGGTCACGGCAAAGCTCGACCTCTCTTGCATCAACCGCTCCCTCTCTTCCTCCGCCTCCGCGCAAGTGATCGTTCCTTCGACGACCTGGCTCGCGATCATGTCGTACAACTCTTGAGGAAGCTCCTGCAGCGCCGGGACGCTCTCCATCGCCTCCTCGTACCACTCGCGCTGCTGCGGAGGGACGTCGGACGTCGAATGCACCATGCGCCACGGATTCACCAAGAAGAAGCACAGGATCTTGCGGTGTCCAGGCTTCGTCGGGTCCTCAAGCTCGAACGGCTGAACGCGGTGCTGCCAGAGGTTCGGGAATGCGACGCACTTGTCCTCGAGCGCGACGACGTGCCCGAGGTCCTGGTTCATCATGCCATTGTTCGAGTACCCGAACGCGTGGAGATAGCCCGAGTCGTCGTTCTGCAAGTATCTCTCATCGTATCCCTCGGGGTCCTTGCCCACCTGCGTGCGAAACGCGAGCCGGGACTCGGTGATATTCTCGCAGGCGTAGTAGTAGAGGCCGGTCGCGACGATGCGCTCGTTGACCATGCCCTCTACGTGCCATGCGCCCCCTGGGTACTTCGGCTTCTCCGGCGTGAGGACAATGTTGGCGAGCTTGACGATCACTTGGAGAGAGCGCCCCTTCAAGCTCACATCGACGCGGGCCTCGGTGTTTGGGGGCTGGAAGGGTGGCGGCTCGGTAATGAGAGGGACGCTGCCTTCGCGCGGATATCCCAACCAGCCCCTCCCCGATGCAGCATTCTCCTCGTCGTACCACTCCAGAGGCTCGACTTCTATCACGCGCGGCGGCTCGGGAGACATCGCGTAGGACAAGACCCTCTCGAACATCGGCACGAACCGCTCCAGGATCGACGTAAGGACCGGATAGAGCGACTTGTGCTTGATGGGATGGACGTTGTTAATGTATCCCTGACATTCGACCGTGCTCGTTGGTGATACTGCGAAGACGGTGGGCAACCACTGGTAGTCGTAGGAAAGAGCTGAAAGCTCGTCGTCGTCTCCCGCCTTCGCGGGGTCTTCCTTGATGTCTTGGCGGGTCTTCTTGTAGTCGTCCCATGTGCATGAGATCCATGACTCGGTATTGAGCTTGCTGGCGCCGGGGTGTCTGACTATAGTCTTGCCGATGCGCATGCAGTAAAGCGAAGGGGTCGAGCACCTGATTGTCTGATCCAGGGTGCCAGTCCTTCTCGCAGTCAGGGATGGACTCGAGGATTGCTATGGCGCTCATGAGAGCATCCTTTGTCTCCGGCAAGATCAGCGTGGATGGCTGGTACACCCGGCGCACGAAAGTAGCCTAGAAGATTGTCACGGAGATGGACGCGAGGTGCCAGTCTTGCTACTCACATGTATTCCAGTGTTATGCTCTACCTGAGTGGCAGCCCATCTAAGTTCGGCAAAGACGTAGTCGAGCTGGGCGTCGGTGACAGTTCCGAGGAGGGTTATACCAGCAAGTTTCATCCTCATCAAACCAGCCATGTTCCTCCGGACGCAGTGCTATCGGCTTCCATTCCTGCTCACACGCGATGCGGTCCAGCTCAACCATCTCTGCGCGCCATTTGGCCACGAGGGCCTCGTCTTGGACCTTCTCCCACCAACGGGGCTTCTGTCGGATGAGCCCCGAGAGGCTACGCATCCGAAGCTCTACCAGCGTCAGGGGATCTCTCCGGTGGAAGATGTACGGCGAGGGGAACTTGGGCGACGAGAGCGTCTCCTCCGTGTTGCCATATTGATGTTGGGAAGACATAAACGGCTGCATCAACGACGGTGAGCTCGATAGCTATTATTCTCTGATATGAGATTTCAATTCACGAAATCGGAGACGGCGATTGATGCGTGTGGAATGACTGCAGGAGCAAATGGTGGTGGAGAACAGGGGACTCGCGACAAGCGCTTGAGCGTTGAAACGAATCACAGGACTTTCCGAATCCGGTCAAATATGTCACAGAAACGTTCAAATTTATACCTTGAGTAGCATTCCTACTCAGCGCGATACACTCCAGACGAGATATTCCCAGTCTCAAGCTTCTTCGATACCTTTACATACTGCGTGTCACTGGTGACTCGGAGCGAGTGTAACTTCAAGATAAGTAGTCGTTACATGCGCGCACTTTCATTTCCCGACTAGCGAATTACGCATCTCCGAGAACGCTAGAACTCCGCTCAGTGTTTCAGCCGATAGTACCTCCATCAGCCTTCATGATGTGAGCGCGGTAGACTGTTGTGACCTGAGGACGAGAATAACTGATATTCGATACAACTGCACGTAGTATTTCGACTTGCAGAGAGATGGATGGGTCATACGACATGTCTAAGATTCGATTACCTCTCGTGATATTGCTGTCTGCGCTACAGCAGGTTGATCAGTAATGCCGCTCTCCCAACTATGGCGTAGCAACACAATGAGACGTACCTTGGCTCGTTCTGTGAAGGCTTGCGTATCACGCCTTGGACTTCTGCTCCGCCGCGTCGAGAATGACTCTCTGCGACGCAGCACGTGCAAGATGTCAGCATACCTGATTGTGGTCGGTCTACAACGAGGGGAATGCGCACCACTTCCTCTGGAAGGTTACTCCTGCGTGCGCCGCACTTGTGGCCATATTGAATAATCTGGCGTGCATTGAGGGAGTCCACGTTCTTCGGGTCCTGCACGAACAGTTTTAAAAGGATGGACTCTACGACAATACTACAACGGTTGTCAAGTTGTCCGACTCACATCGGCACGCTTGGCGAACACTCGGGAAGTGCGATCATATGGCTGTGTACCCACGCCTAGCCGTCAGACCGAAGAACGAAGAACGAAGAACTCGGCACGGAAGCGCACTCACCGTGGCATGAGAGATGTGAGACATCCCGCCCTCCTCGCCGGAGGTGTCACGAGCGTGGGTGAGGTGACCGCAGCTGGAGCAATACACGTCGTGAGTCTTCTTCTTGGAAAATGATCCAGCCTTCAAGGAGTCAAAGATCATCTCTTTCGAGTGGACGTTGCGGTTCAAGGCGGTCCACACCCTAGTACGCAGCAGAATTAACGATAATTACGCGGAACAGAGGGACGAAAAGGTGGGTAGAACTGACCAGTCGATCACCTCGGTGTCCTTGCCACAATGGGAGCAGGGCTCTGGCGGAGCGGTGAGGTACAGCCCAAGGAACTCAGTCTCCCGGATGTCATTCCCGAGTAGCTCGCTGATGCGCCGAGCCTCTTCGTCACCGATGATCCAGGCGTATATGGGCTCTGTGAACTCTTCAACCTTGACATGGAATGACTCGAAAGCGAAAGACTGATATTGATCATCAGCGTACATTCAGCGCGATGATGTACGTGAGGGAGACACCATACCGTCGTTACGAAAGCGAGGAGGCTGACAAGAAGGGAGAACGTGTCCGTGAACTTCATCTGGAGTGAGTGGGAAGTGGATACTTGGCGGAGGCGGTTGAGCGTGCCGTTAGCCAGGTATGCTGGAGGATCTTTTATACCGGTATGTTATCTTCAGCGCTCTGCGCAGCAACAGAGATAATGAGACGTCGCCGGCATCGGGGCCAGTCAGTTGACCAATAAGTGCGCCTGCAAGAAGGATCACATCTCCCTTATGGTGGGCGGTATTCTGAAGAAGAGGTTACCGCTAGTCAGACAGCGGATAGGCCGCTACTATTTGGGGCGTACCATTGAATATTCCGGGAACTTGAACCCTGCAATGCACACGATGTGATCCCGACTCATCACCGTCGATTAGTACCCCCGACGTCCCAGTCACCTAGAGATCACGGTCCAAGCTTCGTTCCGCGCTTATTGCCGCTGCAAGTCAGTAGGCTGCAGGATTTTTGAACTTCATCAGACCTTCTGCGTCCATCATCCCGGTGTCGCGGAGAGACCTGGACCATCCAAGAGCGCTCGCCAGCACCGAACTGGGACATGCCGAAGCCTACCGAGTCGGAAAGATGCAAGATGAATACTAGCTGCGAGGTCTCAATACCGGCCTAGAGCACCCGCGATATGCTGAGAGGGATTAGACGTACATACCAGAACGACCCGACGAACGGTGCCACCAGTCTCCGAATGCTGGTTCTTGATAGACCTCCTCTACTGCTTATCCCGTACTCTGGCGGCTGACGAAGGCTACGCGGTCTCAAGTCGGAGAGGTATATCATTGCGGCGTTTGGGGGAACTATGTTCTGAGCCTGTCGAGGTCCATTTTGGGAGCCATAAAGCCATCCACATCGTCTCCGGAGTCGATGAGTGCCCGGATTGCGTCTCGTGCTTTCTGTGAGCGGCATAAGTGCAGGATATCCGTTAGCTATCGGCATGCGGCTTGCGGAAATCGCAGAGGGCCATACGGTCTGCGACCGGCACGATGCGTCGAAGCTCGCTGTGCAGCGTCTACTGATCCCAAAGAAGGGTGCAACGCAGCGCCGCTGAGCAACTGGCGTCTGTGTTGCCACCGGAGCATGCTGTTCCATCTGAAGGTCGAACGCGCTGTCATAGTCAGCAGACTGCGAAATGGACATCTTGAAATCAATCTGCAGTACAAGCGCAAACGGGAAGCCGTTGAAGAGCGTCAGCGAGGTCTATTTTAGAGAAGATTACCACACACGTACCACTACCAGGGTCCAGCACTCTGACTCATCCAACGAGATCACGAGTCTCCCGTCTCCGCTTCTCCATCATTCATCGTCATCGTCCCCATCCTCGTCCTCACCCGAGTCCACACCGATATCAACAGTCCCAGGCGCGGGGAACCATCCATACTCCCTCAAATCGACCTTAAAATCCCCCGCGCGCGTCGTCACAACGTCCACACCCTCCGCCACAAGCGCGTCGCGCTGCCTCGACGCGCCATCAGTCCCAGGGCCGCGCGAGGATATGATCCCAGACGACGAGAGGACGCGGTGCCACGGGACGGGCGGGTTCGCGTTCGGATCGAGGAACTTGAGCGCTGTGTTTGGCGGAGTGGCATGAGCGAACGACGGCGATAGACGCGGGTCGAAATAGGGGTTGGTGTACCTTGGCCAACGTGTCTCTAGTAGGAGGGCATCCCTATGAGCTTCGCAATGTGTCCTACGGCATCCAACAGGAGATACCAGTAAAGTTCAGGCTGAGACGAGTACGTCTGGAGCTGATGACGAACCATTGGAAGTAACCCGCTGAGGCAAGATCTGACGGACCACATTGTAAACCTGTCGAGCATGTTAGTGATCACAATGTGCGCTGTGCTGCATGGACATACATACCGCTGCATAGAACTGATCGCCATCCAACGCCATGACCGCCGTCCTGAAGAGCAGCACGCGCACGACGCGTTGGCAGTCCGAGTCGTGATGATGAGTCATAGGAAGACGCGTTACATAACGCGTCATGTCACGCTCACGCTCCCAAGGGCCTGAATACTGGTGGAATGGTATTGCGATACGATAGAGAAAAGACAGGGAAAGTGCGGAACTCACATGCAGTGGACAGCTCAATCGAAAGACGCCCTAGAATCTCACTTGACTACTACGACCGGACTGCGCCGCCCTTCAGCTGCCCTTCGGTACTACGACGGTGTACCGGGTTCGACCACTGGTCGACCTCATCATGTACACCAGCTCCCTCCTATCCCGCAAGCGCACAGGATGGCACCCCAGGCTCTGCGCCATCGCGTACCCATCTCAGCGCCAGACGAGAGCCCAAGCAGCAACACGGAAGAGCTCACCGAACAACACCTCCCCCTTCCCAAAGCGCACTTGCAAGGGCGCATACCCCGATCGGGCAATCCACGGCAGCGCGCTCAGCTCCATGCACTCGAAGCCGGCCTCATCCCAAATCACGTCCTCCAGAGCGGAGAGGTGCGCAGAGCGGTAAGAGAGGGTGCGCGGGGGGTGTTTCGGGCCGTGGTATACTGGCGGCGGCACAGGCACGAGTCGAAAATACCGGTTTGCCCGCCGTGCTGGGGAAACTTGTTGATTCGGCGGGCTACTACAACGGTGCACGAGTCGTTTGCTCACTCTAAACAGTACCGGGGGGGCATTGCCAAAGTGCGTCCACTCACGAGTCACGAAGAAAAGGTCTCCTTGACCCATCGGCGACAACTCTGAAGTTTGACCATGAGACGTGTGCGGACCGGGGGCAACTAGACGGAATAACCAACCTATGGTGTGGGCTTGGAATCTCCAGTCTCGTAGCCAATGAGTGCTCAACCTCGCTTACCGAGGACACCCGTGTCCGCACGCACCCAGGACGGCATCTTCGAAGGCAACGGGAGCGGTTCCCTCATTCCCGCCACTTCGCTGCCAAATAGCCTTCCATGTTCGCCGTGTTCATGTACGGCGGAGGTTAACTTCTCGATACAACGAGGGTGCGGCGGTACGTGGGGATGGTTGTCAGGTGCGCAAAGTGCGGAAACGGATCCTGAGGAGTGGGTTCGCTACGTGATGAGGATGTGCGCTCTGCGGCGTGTAGGGGGCTGAGTATGGATCGTTGGCCTGGACGAACCCTGAGCAGCGCGAGAAGACTATGATGTCATTAACCACAGCGTCCCATGACGGGATAGGGCTACTTATAATTGCGAGTGACCAGGGCGTAGTCTAGCAACCGGGTGTTATCTAGCCATGCGGACAACCTACCTTCCCTTCCCAGAGCGGACTCCGGTCCAATTTCCACCACTGATTCCATAGTGCGGCCTTGTGCTGTCGATATCATAGTGAACGGTGCTGTGTGAGCCGACACGCGTTTCAGCACGGTGCCGCCGCAAGGAATATGTTCATAGTCACCGGTACTATCGGGTGGGCCTCTCGTGGCAAACTACGTTGGCAGCGCCGAAGGACCTTGTATCTTCATGACGAGCATTATGACGACGCAGGGTTTCCCACCTTGACCGTACCTGCGTGCTGGATCACGAGCTCTACCAGGTTCGCGCTCGAGACTCCAAGGACGATGGCCCCACCTGAACGTGACCGCGTCGAGGCCTTCGCGCTTGAGTTTATGGGACCGTCGGCGCGTCACCGTGACCTTTCTACAACATGGCTCGGCCGTGCGGAGTAGGGATAGCTATGACCACGCGAGTGCCTTGAGAGCAGCGGTATCTGGTGCCAGTGAGATGACACGAGGGGCAGCCCTGGTATGGATTTTTCTCGAGAAATGGACGGCGGTTGGAGGTCGACGGCCCGGCGCTGGTCCTCGAGCGCTCCCTTACCACCAATAAGGAGCGTCAGCAAGCCGCGACGCTCAATGTAGGGTCTCAATTCGCGATGCGCACCGCGAGAGGACTCCTCGCCAACAGCACGAAGCATACATCCCAATGTTCCTTCCCTCCATCGATCAACAGCTGAGTCGTCGTTGTACGTCCGGGGCCTTCCTTGAAGTTCCATCCTCCGAGGACCAGCGATCAGAAAAGCAAGCTAACTGGCGGTGGGTTGAAGATGCAACGTGTCCGGGCGCTGCTGCCCCCAATATAGTACCTGCGCCGGCCGTTCGCAGGCTGCGGGCGAGGTGCGGCGGAGTGACCTGCCCAAATGAAGATCACGCGCCGTCTGCGCGGGGTAATCGGCGGTACGAATGCACGATTCCTGGCGGCTTCCAGATGTGAGCGCGACAAACAGTTGTGACCTGAGGACGAGAATAACTGATTTCGATACAACTGTGTGCTATGTAGTATTTCGACTTGAACAGAGATGGATGGATCATATGTCTAAGCTTCGATTGCCTCTCGCGACGTTGCTGTCTGCGATACAGCTGGTTGATCATTGATGCCGCTCTCCCAACTATGGCGCAGCAACACAATGAGACGCACCTTGTCTCGTTCGTGATGGCCTGCTTGGCAGTAGTATCTTCACACAATATGGACTTCTACTCCGCCGCGTCGAGTATGGCTCTCTAAGACACAGCGCGTGCAGGACGTCAGCATCCCGGGGTATCCTTGGCCTACTACATCACGCACCACTTCCTCCGGAAGGTTACTCCTGCGTGCGTAACATCTGCCGATATAGGAAACCCCCCCGTCTGGCTCGGGTACGTCCACATTCTCCGTGTCCTGCACAGCAGTTTCAAACAGATCGACCGTACAACGATTGTTCCGACTCACATTGGCACGCTTGGCGAACACCCGGGAAGTGCGATCATATGGCTGCGTACCCACGGCTAGCCGTCAAGCCGAAGAACGAAGCACTCTCTACAGAAGCACACGCACCGTGGCATGAGAGATGTGGGGCATCCCGCCCTCCTCGCCCGAGGAGTCACGAGCGTGGGTGAGGTGACCGCAGCTGGAGCAGTACACGTCGTGAGCCTTCTTCTTGGAAAGGGCTCCGGTCTTCAAGGAGTGAAAGATCATTTCTTTCGAGTGGACGCCGCGGTTCAAGGCGGTCCACATCCTAATAAGCAGCAGACCTCACGATTAGCACGCGGAACAGAGGGGCGAACGAGGTGGGTAGAACAGACCAGTCGATGACCTCGGTGTCCTTGCCACAATGGGAGCAGGGCTGTGGCGGAGCGCTGAGATACAATCCAAGGAACTCAGTCTCCCGGATGTCATTCCCGAGTAGCTCGCTGATGCGCCGAGCTTCTTCATCACCGATGATCCATGCGTAGCCGGGTTGAGCAGCGTCCTCTCCAAGCTTGACATGGATTGACTCCTCGAGAGCGAGAGACTGATAATGATCATCAGCGTACATCGAGCGCGACGATGTACATGAAGAAGAGACCATACCGTCGTTATGAACGCGAGGAGGCTGACGAGAAGGGAGAACGTGCCCGCGAGCTTCATCTGAAGTGAATGAGAGGTGGATACTTGGCGGAGGGGACCGATGGTGCTGTTCGTCAGGTATGCTGGAGGACCTTTTATACCGGTATGCTACATATCTTGAGCGTCCTGCGCAGCAACAGAGGTAATGAGACGTCCCGCCAATGCAGTCAGTTGACCAAGTGCGCCTGCAGGAAGGACCAAATCTCCCTTACGGTGGGCGGTATTTTGGGAGAGAGGTTACCGCTAGTCAGACAACGGATAGGCAATGGCTGCTTGTGGCGCACCATTGAGCATTCCGGGGACCCTGAAATGCACATGATGTGATCCCGGCTCCGTCAATTAGTACCCTCAACATCCCAGTCACCTAGAGATAACGGGCCAAGGTTCGTCCCGTGCTTATTGCTGGTGCAAGTCAATGTGTGAGTTGCAGGATTTAGACAGCATCAGACCTTTTGCGTCCATCATCACGTCGTCGCGGAGAGGCCTGGACCGCTGGAGAGCGCTCGAAAGCACCAAACTGGGACATGCCGAAGCATACCGAGTCAGAAAGATCCAAGACGATTACTAGCTACGGGATCTCAATCCCAGCTAACAGCATGAGCGAGATACTGAAAGAGATTAGACGTACATACCAGAACGACCCATCGAACGGTGCCATCAGTCTCCGAACGCTGGTTCTTGATGCACCTCCTCTACTACTTATCTCGTACTCCGGCGGCTGACGAAGGCTACGCCACAACCAGTCGAATACGCACATCCTTGTGGAGTTTTGGGGGCACTGTGCTCTGAGTCTAGCATTGCTTGTGGTGGAGGTACAATTTGGGACTCGTTCAGCTCTTCTCCGTCGCATCCACATCCGAAGAGAGACCGTCTCCGGAGTCGATGAGTGCCCGGATTGCGTCTCGTGCTTTCTGTGAGCGGCATAAGTGCAGGATATCCGTTAGCTATCGGCATGCGGCTTGCGGAAATCGCAGAGGGCCATACGGTCTGCGACCAGCACGATGCATCGAAGCTCGCTGTGCAGCGTGTACTGATACCAAAGGAGGATGCGACGCAGCGCCGCTGAGCAACTGGCGTCTGTTGCGACCGGAGCATGCTGTTCCATCTCAAGGTCGAACGCGCTGTCACAGTCAGCAGACTGCTAAAAGGACTTCTTATAATCAATCTGCATGATGAGGTACTAGCGCAAACGGGAATCCGGATCCAACATGGCAAAGGCCAGGACGCACCTAGACCCCAGTGGGCACGCAGTACGTATCACGTCCACGCAAGGGAACACATAAACCATCAATGTGCATTCCCCTGACTTGAAGAGCGTCAGCGATGTCTAGAGAAGACCACTACAACACGTACCACTACCAGCACTCTGACTCATCCAACGAGATCACGAGTCTCCTGTCTCCGCTTCTTCATCATTCATCGCCATCGTCCCCATCCTCGTCCTCACCCGAGTCCACACCGATATCAACACTCCCAGGCGCGGGGAACCATCCATACTGCCCCAAATCGACCTTAAAATCCCCCGCACGCGTCGTCACGACGTCCACACCCTCCGCCACGAGCGCGTCGCGCTGCCTCGACGCGCCATCAGTCCCAGGGCCGCGCGAGGAAATCACCCCAGACGACGAGAGGACGCGATGCCACGGGACGGGCGCGTTCGCGTTCGGATCGAGGAACTTGAGCGCTGTGTTTGGCGGAGTGTGGCATGAGCGAACGACGGCGAGAGACGCGGGTCTAAATAGGGGTTGGCATACCTTGGCCGACGTGTCTCGAGTAGGAGGGCATCCCTATGAGCTTCGCGATGTGGCCTGCGACATCCCACAGGAGATATCAGCAAAGTTCAGCTCGAGCCGAGTACGTCTAGAACTGATGACGAACCGTAGGAAGTCACCCGCTGAGGCGGGATCTGACGGACCACATTGTAAACCTGTCGAGCATGTTAGTGATCCCAATGTGCGCTGTGCTGCATGAAGATACATACCGCTGCATGGAACTGATCGCCATCCAACGCCATGACCGCCGTCCTCAAGAGCACCACGCGCACGACGCGTCAGTCGTGGTGATGAGTCATAGGAAGACGCGTTACGTAACGCGTCATGTCACGCTCACGCTCGCTCATCCTCCACTCATCCCAAGGGCCTAAATGCTGGTGTAACATTGCGATACGAGAGAGTCAGGACAGGAAGGTGCAGAGCTCACATGCAGAAGACAGCTCAATCGAAAGACGCCCTAACGTCCCTCACTCGATCACTACGACCGGACTGCGCCGCCCCTCTGCTGCCCTTGCGTACCGGGCTCGACCTCATCATGTACACCAGCTCCCTCCTTTCCCGCGAGCGCATAGGATGGCACCCCAGGCTCTGCGCCATCGCGTACCCATCTCAGCGCCAGACGAGAGCCCAAGCGGCAACACGGAAGAGCTCACCGAACAGCACCTCGCCCTTTCCGAAGCGCACTTGCAAGGGCGCATATCCCGATCCGGCAATCCACGGGAGCGCGCTCAGCTCCATGCACTCGAAGCCGGCCTCATCCCACTTCACGTCCTCCAGAGCGGCCAGATGCGCAGAGGGGTGAACGAGGGTGCGCGGGGGGTGTTTCGGGCCGTGGTATACCGGCGGCGGCACAGGCACGAACTCTGGGGACTGCCTCACGTCCAAGCTCCATTCTGCCGTCGCCTTCGCGCTGGCCTTCGCGTTCGCCTGTGCGTCCTCCTTGGGAAGAACGGCCGCCTTCTTGCCCTTTGCTTTGCCCATCGCCTTCGAGCTGCCGACCTTCCGAGCAGTCACAGTCACTGATGCTTCCATGGCGACTAAGATACCCCCGGCAGTGTTCTTTCGCGCATTCTCGCCGCGCGCTTTCGCGCTCTTGCCCCTAGGAGCGCGCTTCTTGCCCGGAGTGGTCGTGTTTGCATCTGTACTCGGCGCCGCCGACGTCTCCACCTTGACTGAGACCGTAACCTCGGAAACAGGAGCGGCCTTCTTCCTCGCAGCCCGTCCCTTCGGCTTCGCTTTCGCAGCTGAGCGGCCTTAATCAGCACAGGATCGCGATCTAGGCAAGTACCGTACTCACTGGAAGCGGGTTGCTCAAAGCCAGGTTCCGAGCTTTCGACCTTGACCTCCGCAACCCGCTGAGCAGCATCTGCGACCTCGACGCGGCGCTTCCTGCTCGCCTTCGGCTTGTTCGACTTTGGCTTGGTCGACCTCGAGGCTGACGCCGACGCAGGAACAGGCGCATTGTGCTGCCGTCGCTTGGCAAGCACGATCTTGAGAGGCTCTGCATGAGGGCGATGAGGGTCAACGGAGCGACGAGAAGGCAGGAGACGGCGGACTCACGGTCATCCTCGTCGTCATCCAAGACGAACGCAGCCGACGACAGCGCGCTCGGCACGACGATCTCCTGCACTTCGCTCTTCACCGCGGTCCGACCTTGCACCGCACCCACAGGTCCAACAGGCAGATCCGGGGCTCCTGCAGTTCGTGGACCAACGACAGGAGCTGGGGTAGCAGTCGTCGTCGTCTATTCGTCATATTATCAACCTATACGTCTGGATATACGCGACACTACTCACCTCTTTAGATCCCGCACCCTTCGTCAGCGCAGATCCCTCGATGAGCGCACCATCTTCAGAATCAATGTGATTACCGGCAAGCTCAGGACGCGACACATCAGTCACGGCGTCCCCTTGACCAGGTCGCGCCGGGACGAAAGGCTCCGCCAGCATACCAGGAGCAACAGCGTCAGAGCGAGGACTAGGCGGAGTCGGAGTCCGACGGTGTACCGAAGCAGCCTGGCCGACGGTGGCCGCAGCTTCCTGTATGCTTTCATCGCACCCTTCAGAACCAGGACGCCCGGGCCTGTAAGGTTCTGGTGTGCCCGGTCGACTCCCGGAGCCTGGTCCGCCAGGATGAGGAGGCGAGCGCGGACGTGGTGGGAGATCCTCCGGCGGAGGAAGGGCACCCGGGTGAGGAATGGACTCTGGGCTCGGGGGCGGCGTTGACCGAGCGTTCCCCACCACAACTTGGACATCAGCGGGAGAGGCGGCGGAGGGGTTGTTGTTCGCGCAGGGCCGTTTTCTATAGATCGCGGTGAGTTCCGATACGAGCGAGGTAGAGGGCGGTCCAGATGCAGAGGCGAGACGTTTGGGTACTGGGGAGGCCAACACGGGAGAGGAGCATGGTAGTGGCGAGGTCGGAGGAGACGACGATGGCAGCAAGCGGTCGTGCGGGGTCGGCGACGAGGAACCAGACGATGGCGAGAAGAACGTGGGAGAGAAGAACGAGCTTTCGATCTTGATTTGGGGGCTTGGTGTGCGAGGTGGGCTACTGTTGCTTGCTTGGGCTGAGACCAGAGGGAAGGATGCCGAAAGACTGGATGCGACGGCTGGTGAAGGACTTTCATGGAGTCTGCGTCGTTTGGGCGAAAGTAAAATATCGGGAGTGCTGTGTTCTCCCGATCGAGCGACAGCGGGGTTTGAGAGAGGCGAAGTGAACGAGCTAGGAGAAGACAGGGGAGGACCACATAGACCGACAGTAGCGCCGTCCACGTCCGTACGGATGCTCGAAGTCGGAATCTCGGGCCAAGGCTCAGAAGGAACCGGTTCCAGCGATGTTCCTGCGATATTGTCGCCCAGAAGACCAGTGTTGGTGCCGATGGCCATCCGTGCCTCGGCAAGAGCCCATCGCTTGCGTTTCAAACGAGGGGGAAGACAAGACAAGGCCGGCTCCGTGGATTCGTCGAGTGCGACCTGGGTATATGCGCCTTGGTTCGTATCTTGTTGCGTTGCTGAAGGCAGGGTATATGCGGTATCGACGTCCGAGAAGCGGACTTGGCGACGAGAGCGGACAGCTCGCGGCTGGGACGGGTTACGAAGTGCAGACTTGAGGCCAGAGAGAGCGGTTGACGCTGTGTGTTGTAAAGCAAATGCCGAGAGGACAAGGTAGTCGGATTCGGGTGATGCAGGTAAGAGGTGCTGTCGCTGATAGTTGGAGGACGCGAACGAACAAGTCTGGGCACAGGTAAAACAGGCGGGGTGCGGAGTCGTGTCATGAGCACGAGTATGTCGAACCACTGCAGAGATGGTCTTGACGGTCCTCTGATCCGCGACTCCTCGAGGGTTCCGACGAGTTTTCGTCTTCTTCTCCGGCGGAGGGACGAGCGTGGGGGATTCTGCGCGTTCGCGCTTGACGCGGATGTCGACAAGAGAGGACTCACAGGTAGATCCAGGGCTACCACGGCCAGCCTTTGTGTTCTGTCCTGCTCCTGGAGCGGCATCTTCCTTGCGTCGGCCTCGGCTAGCATGTCGTTGTACCCAGTCATCGACGAGAGACGGGTCGATGTTGCGCTCAGAAGCCCAGCTGGCGCAGAAGGATGTCGTAGTCCTCAGAGCGTCTTGTCTGAGTAGTCCGTTGAGTTCAGCGCGGTGAGTCCGGGAGAAAGACTGGAAGGGTTGGCTAGAGATCTGCTGGATGTCGGGCTTGACGTCCTCCGCGTCGTCGACCTGTTGCGCAGGCGTCTTCCGGATCGCCCGTGGCCCCTTCGGCGCAGCCTTGGGCATCTTCCTGTAACAGAGAAAGACGAGCAGCCCTGAGTTGAGTACTAGCACCTGGATAGTGTCGACGACAGTGTCAGGAACTTGAGTCTGCGCGGAGGAAGAGAAACGTCAGAGTTCCTGAGTGGAAGATGGGCCTCGGCCCTTCGATATGATGACCGTGAGAAACAATAACACCCAATCGTGACGGGCGAGCCGCGAGGGGGTCATGTGCGTGTGACAGCTCGCGTTAGATCAGCGCCTCCTATGCTCAGAGTCAGGTTGCCTGGCCAGAGCCATCTTGAGGCCGTTGGCCACGGAGATTGGACAGGCACGTTTTGAGACAGGATGCTCCGCCGGATGTATTGAAGAGGCCTGACATCTATCGGCCGACGTCGACCTTGCTCTGACACCTACTCACCGCCGTAGGTACTACTACTGAGTGGGAAATTGGACGGTGCAGTCGTTCGTCACTCTAGACAGTAGGGACTCGGTAGCCCGCGAGGTGCGTCTACTCACGGATAGATGGTCTCCTTGACTCGTGGATGATAACTCTGAAGTCTGACCATGAGACCTGTGCGGACCGGCAGCCACTAGAGTCTAGACGCAAAAATAACCAACCTATGGTGTGAGACTCGGAGTCTCCAGTCTCGCAGCCAATGAGTGTTCAACCTCGCTTACCGAGGACACCCGTGTCCGCATGCACCCAGGATGGAGTCTTCGAAGGCAACGGGAGCGGTTCCCTCATTCCCGCCACTTCGCTGCCAAATAGCCTTCCGTGTTCGCCGTGTACAAGTACGGCGGAGGTTAACTTCTCGATACAACGAGGGCGCGGCGATACGTGGGGATGGTTGTGAGGTGCGCAAAGTGCGGGAATGGATGCTGAGGAGTGGGTTCGCTACCTGATGAGGATGTGCGCTCTGCGACATGCAGGGGGCCGGGATCGTTGCCCTGAGCGAGCCCTGAGCAAGCAGACTATGATGTCATTAACCACAGCGGTCCATCATGCCATGACGGGATACGGCTACTTACAATCGCGAGTGACCAGGGCGTAGTCCAGCAACCGGGTGTAATCTGACCATGCGGACAACCTCCCTTCGCTTCCGAGAGCGAACTACGGTCCAATTTTCACCGTTGATTCCATGCTGTGCTGTCGATATCGTCGTGAATGGTGCTGTGTGTCTCGAACCGCGTTTCAGAACGGTGCCGCCGCAAGGAGCATGTTCATAGTCACCGGTATCATCGGGGGAGCCTGTCGTGGCAGACTATGTTGGCAGCGCCGAAGGACCTCGCTATCTTCATGACGAGCACTATGACGACGCAGGGCTGCCCAGCCTGACGGTACCGGAGTGCTGGACCAGGAGCTCGACCATTTTCGCGCTCGAGACTCCAAGGACACGATGGCCCCACCTGAACGTGACCGCGTCGAGGCCTACGCGCTTGAGTCTGTGGGACGGTCGGCGAGTCACCGAGACCTTGATACGTCAAAACTTCACTCGACCGTGCGGAGTAGGGAAAGCTATGATGACCACGCGAGTGCCTCGAGAGCAGCGGGATCTGATGCGAGTGAGATGACACGAGGGACAGCTCTGGTATGGACTTTGCTCTAGAAATGGACGGCGGTTGGAGCTCGAGGAGCTCGTCCTCGAGCGCTGCACTACCACCAACAAAGAGCGTCAGCAAGCCGCGACGCTCAACTCAATTAGCAATACGCACCGTGAGAGGACTTGTCAACGAGCGGCAGCCGAAACACGCCTATATCCTCGTTCCTTCCCTCCATCGATCAACAGCTCGCTGCTGAAGGTCATGCGGGACCACCTCGTCCAGGGCCCTCCGTCCTCCGAGGACCAGCGGTCACCACAGCAGGTGGGAAGATGTAACGTGCCCGGGCGCTGCCGCCCCCAATACAGTACCAGCGACGGCCGTTCGCAGGCTGCGGGCGAGGTGCGGCGGAGTGACCTGCCCAAATGAAGATCACGCGCCTCCTGCGCGGGGTAATCGGCCGTACGAATGCAACGAATCCTGGCCTCCGAGTCGCCAGCGGCCACGATGCGGCGCGGCGCGGCCCTAGGGCGGGCGGTCTGGGTCAGGTACCGCGTACGTACGTGCGGGCAGTGACGTTCCTTCAGGTTGAGGTGTGCGGCGCACAAGAGGCGATAGCGCGCAACGAGGTCGGCCGCGTGCCGGGTAGCGGCGATGCTGGGCTGCTCCAGATTGCCCCGGTATTCACGGATTGGGTCGGGTCGCGGCGCGGCGCACAGTCGCTGGAGAGGGTTGCTGCCTCGTGCGGGAGAACGAGAGGAGGTGCATATGGATGTGGAGATGCGAAGTCCGTCTCTCATTCTTGAGAAGGAGTTCTGAATGCCACTTGCGGCATCGGTACCCTCGGAAGCAGGCGTGGGGGCGTACCGTGGATTGATCGTCTCTGACCTAGGGCGGCTGTAGAGAAGTGGCATGGTTTCATGTGCGCTCCGTGCTAGGCACTGTGACTTCGTATGTCGGGTCCTGCAGTCACATGCTAGAAATGTGGGTCAGTGAGAGCATCTTCGGTGGGAGGAGAGAGACTGCAGCCCCACAGAACTGATGGGCTCCCGTTGCTCCGGCAAAGTACGCGCTCGAGCGTGTAGTCAAGAGTCGACCACGCATGCATAGCGTCAAGAATATTGACGTACACCCGAGATAAGTGATCGTGACGAACGGAAATGACCTTCCCGAAGCCATTTGACGAGAGCGTCGCAGTCACGGCAGCGCATTCTCCCAATAATACTGGCCCGTCTTGCCGAAGCCATGGTAGGTAACCGTGAGTACTTCGCGGGTCGTGTCCGTGAGCACCGGCCACGCCTTCTGGAGAGAGTCGAGATATAAGTAGCGGGGACGACGGCAGAGACGGAGTCGACTCAAGACTTCGTCGAGCTCTACCATCATGAGACCACCGGATTCCGCACTTCGACCCATGCTCTCGTCAGCATCAATCCTTGTTGCCGCCACCTCCGCGTCGGACGCGCAATTGCGCGCACACATCCGGCGTCGTAGCCCGCCGTGTCTTCGCACCCCGACATGATCTCAGCTCCCGAGGTACGCCGCTGCGCACTACGATCACTGTGCAGGTGCTGATTTGATCACATAGCGTTTGTCTCTACATGAGAGTCGAGTAAGTTACGCTTCGTTTAACATCCAATATCTGGTACCGAACGAAAGACTCACCGTCGAGTCTAGGTCTGTGTCGCGTCGCTATAGCCTGAGCTTCATCACCCGGACCGTCTAGCATAGCATCTACCCCATCCTCTTGTCGCGTTCCGATGTACACTGCTCGGACACCAGCTAATATGTACGATTTACGATACTTACGTTTCCCCAATAGCCCAAGTCATGTTCCGTATGTCAGTTGAATGTGTGACGTGTCCAGTCTTGAGGACAGCAGTCAGTGGCCACAGAAGTCAGCTCATAGCCAATGGCGCAAGCCCGTAGTTTTGTACAAGATCTAGACGCAGCTCGCATGGAGTTCAAATGTCGGTAGAATTTTGAGGAGTGGTTGCAATGCAACATACATCATCTCAAGGCCGCACCGGCGTCTTGCCTTCGCTGACGTAATAGCACCGCCTTCCCATCAGGGTCGGATGTTGAACTCCTTGCCAAAAGCTTTGTACGACGACGTCAATGCTTTGATTCACCCTCGAAGCACTTCAAGCACTACAACAGACTTCCTCCGATGAAACAACTCCGCGAATCTCTGCGTACTCCCGGCGCAATACTTATTCGCGTTCGCACAACGCTTTCCAATCTTAAGTCAAAGTTCGCTGTCGTTGTGATGATGCCGTCGAGAATCTGTCACTCAAGCTCTGATATTCTCACTCGTCTGCAGTATGGAGCTAGGTTTCCTAAATAAAGCGCTGCGATTGCAGCTTGGGGACTCCTCGCCTCGGCCTCATACTGTCACTGTCAGGTTACCCCGTGATGTCCACGTATCACGGTCCTCCCAGTCCATCTCAGAGCCCAAGTCACCGTGCTGGCCATTGACCTGAGAAATCCCGGGACTTCGAAGCTACCACAGGTGCGGTGCAGTGCGGTGAGCTGTCATGGCTGGGCGATGCTATCATCTGCCCGCACCTCCATCATACTGAGTCTCAATCTTCCCGCAGCTCCTCCCCGCCTTCTCAGCTCGCGTGCTATTGGGCCACTTGTCCTCTTTCTCTCATCTCGCTCTCCTGCTTATGGGCGCTTGCATATCCTCTGGAGATGTCTCGCCGGCCGATGGAGTGCATAATGGCGTAGTGCCGGATTCAGCTGCAATGGTGAGCCCTGTGTCACTCGTGCCGATATACCTGAATTCCGATGTATCTCGCTTGCATATCCCGCAATACCACTCGTTATCCTTCCCTAAGCCTAAGACACCGAAGGTGCGCGACTGTTGAATGACTGGCTTTCCGGCAGCTCCTCAAACGCGCCAGGTTCTCCTCCTTGGATCCAGCGGTTCTGGGAAGACCACCGTGCTACAACAGATGCGCTTCCTCCACGGAGTTCATCCCACGCAGCCAGAACTCGACGGATACCGCCAAGTTATCTATGACAACGTCCTCACCGCCCTTCGCACCATCGTGACCGCCGTGGAGGAGTTAGGGTTGGAGCTCCCTTCACAGACAAAACACTTACTGAACGGCCTGAGATTGTACATCTCTCCAAGATACCCCAACGAGCCGCTCCATACGGACTGCAGAGACCTTGCAGAGCAGCTATGGGTCCAGGCGGGCATAGAAGACATGTACGCTCACGGGAACGTCGTTGGCATACCCGAGAAGTGAGTAAGCCCGACTCTGTCTCTCTCAACTGATCAAGGACCGTCGTCACCACCCAGTTGGCTGTACTTCTCGCAGCACCTGGACCGCCTCACGAAGCGCTCCTACACACCCACCCAGGAAGACATTCTCCATCTTTCGGTAACCACCCTTGGCATATCAGAGGCGTGGCTCCCACTGCGCTCAGCAGGTGACGAAGATCTCATTCTTGTCGACGTCGGTGGCAGGCGTTCCGAGCGTAGGAAGTGGATCCACTCTTTCGCTGATGCGAGCATGGTCATATTCATGGTCAATCTCAATGGGTACAACCAAACCCTCGTGGAAGACGGGTGCACAGTGAGTGTCCTTGGGTGATGCGTAATGTCACGCCTGACCCGGAGCGAACGACTCATCCCGCAGAACAGTATGGAAGAGGCGATCATGCTCTGGGATGCCATATGCTGCTCGCGATGGTTCAGCCACAAACCGTTGGTCAGTACGCTTGGCAAGACCGGTCGCGCTACATCTGACGCGTTTGCACAGGTGCTGTTCTTGAATAAGAATGACCTGTTTGAGAGAACCGTCAAACACGTCCCCATCAAGGAGTTCTTTCCGGCACGTATATACCTGTGACGCGATGATCCAAGATTGATGCGTGCTCATTCCTCTGCCCCTCTCTTACAGGAATACGACGGCGCGGCTGGGGACCCCGCTGCCGGACGACAATTCTTCCTCGAGCAGTTCCGCAAGCTCGCAGGCCGAGCGAAGCCAGACAAGGACGACATCTACTACCAGTACGTGATACCTGCCTAGCTCTATCTCCTACCCCGATGCACCGCTCCTGTGCCACTTTATAGCTTTACGACAGCCACGGACATGTCCACTCTCCGATTCATCATGAGCTCAATGGAAGGTGCGTCGTGCTTGGTATGACAATTCTTGCAATTGACATTGACCCCTGGGCCGGTCTTACAGAGTAAGTCCCCGCTTCTGTTCTTCTATCAGTCGACAGTCCTGCGCGCACATCGCTCACGCTCGCTCGCGCAGCATCATCATACCAAGGAACTTACGAACAACCTCGTGCTTAGACATAGGCACGCTCTGACCACGCTTAGGGAATTTGCGAACACGTGTATCTGTATCTGGAAGCTGGGATGAGGCGAGGCCGTGCATGGAGCCGAGACACGAGGTGTGTGTCTTGGACTTTGGGGACTCTTGTTGTATCGTGGATGCTCCCAATGTATCACACGGAATTTCTCAACCAGATAGCGCTTCGTTTCGTACCTAGGCTGGTTGCGGTTTCGGGGCTGCATAGCGATCGTCGGGGATGTATTTATCTCGCGACACGAATAATCGCCAGATTTGTCCACATGCTATTTGTGAACAGAAGTGAGGACAGCAGCCGTTCACAGAAATATAAGTAGGACGCCATAGCACCAGGAGCGTGCACTGAGAACCCAGACCCAGATAGGAAATACAAGACCGAAGAGACAAGGATACTCCGTTAATCATCAACCTAAACCGTAGCCCACAATCGAGCTCAATCTACACCGAATCCATGACACAGAAGAATGGGCCTCTATCACGGCATCACCGCGTCCACCACGTCCTGCCAGCCGACAGCCTACAGGAAAGACAACTCATGAGCACTCTAGATACCTCGAACACAGGAGCAAGAAGAAAGCGAGCGAGCAAGGACTTACCGCGACGTAGTAGGGATACTGCGAGAATGTGCCGGTGAACTGGGCCACATCCCCGACGACTATGAACCCCTGCCCTGGTACGATGTCGAGAGTAGTATCTTCGGAGATCGTCCCGTCCGGGTTTGTCCACGTCGGCAAGACCAACCTGCCCTCGCCGCGGCGCCGCAAGGTGATCTCAAACACACCGGGCGGCGAGAACGACCTGGGGCCCGTGGCAGGTCCTTGCGGCGCTATGGAAGAGATCAGTGTCCGCTAGCCTCGGTTTCCGATTCTCGCCACGGAATAGTCAGGCGGAGAACCAAGGGAGAAATAGGAGATAGGGGACGTGCCGTGGGGTCTCTATCGCTCTCGGTCAGTGTCAACATGACACAGACACCAGCTATGAGTACGAAAGAAGGAACTCGGAACCTCAGTCGCCCCACGCGATTCAGACCAACCGGGCGTCTAGATTGCCATATCCAGGTTCCGGTCCGACCATGCCGGCGTGGTTTGCTCGTCCGCCATCATGATGTCTAGTCGTTGCGCTGATTTACGTCTAAGACTGGGAACCGTCTTCTTCGCGAGCTCCAAATGTAGTATATGTTGGGTTACATGTTCTGTTGACCGTAACAGCGCTCCGGATCTTGACCTCGAACAGAATTGATCCCGTTATTGTCTCTGGATAGTCATGGCGAATGAGAGTAGGAACTCAGGCGCCGAGCACTTCGAACATGCGCGTGGTCTTCGTTCCGCCTCACAAAACGCAGCAGGTATGACTTGGAATACCCGAACAATATCTTCGGGCGCCAGAGACCATATAACATATCCTCCTGTCAGTGGACTCCATCGCTTGGTACAGTGTATGAGACACGGCCACGATTCACATCAGATGAAGCACCGGGGAGCAAGATGGAGTTGGACACACGACTTGGGTAGCGGTGAGCCGATGTCCGCTATCTCCGCGGACTACGAGTTACGCACGCAAGGCCGACACGGGGAGCCATCACCGCGTGATACCAGGTCCCAACAACAAGTTGCCCGCTGAGTGAAGGGTGGTCACCCAGCGACGATCCTAACGTGCCCTGCTTCGTAGGAAATAGTCAACAACGTCGTCATCACCCCGAGACTACCCTTACATGCCATAGGGCGGCGCAGCACTCACATTGACAGTCGGAGTTGCGAGACGGCGATACAGCGGCCACCTAGACGTCATGTTTCAAGGATTAAATACGGCGGCATCCGAGTCCGCGGGAGTACGTCTCAGAGGTGCTGCTGCCGCATGCTCGTTCGCGCGCGCTGCGTGTGGGAAGCTTCCTTGTTGTAGGTGGTAGACCGGAGAGAGAAGACCGTGTAGGGCTCCTACAACTATATGCAGCGGAGATGAACAGTGACATCATCGGCAAAGCGATGCGCTGCGCTGTTAATTTGTGTATGATGAGGTCGGTTTCACACCGTATGGGGGTCTTCGTCCGAATTGGAGGTTGGACCGTTGGTCTCTCGGACATAACCGCTGGTGTATAGCCTTGGATGAACATTGGAGCAGCGACGCGCCGGGAGGACCGACGGTATCAATAGTGGTGGGTCCTGGGCGCCCCACATCAGGGCGATGACAGAAAAGAGATGCATATCGGTATCACCTTTAGAAGTCCTCGCCAATGAAGAATGCGCGGAGGCAGTAGTAACCCACCATGTTCCCTTAATCAAGTGGAGTCGTCGTAACGATGGATGGCATACGAAGCGATCTCTGCCGTTGTGCGGCGTTGTGTTCATCGTTGACCATGCGCAAGTGGATTGGTGGATGACGACCCCGGCGCACTCGTTCTTGCTGCCTGCGCTGTGGAGCGAGGAGCGCATGATGCGCCAGCGCACGGAGGTCGAGGTTTCCTATAAAATCCATCAGGAGATCCGTCGAGACCTCAACGAACACTCACCACATCGTTCGCACTCTCGAGCACTCACAGCAAACGCAGCGTCTTCACCATGTTCTCCCAGCTCTTTGCCCTCTCCACCCTCGCAATCCTTGCTGCCGCCACCCCCGCGCCCGCCCCGGCCGCGTCCTGCAGCACCGGACCCATTCAGTGCTGCCAGTCTGTCCAGACTGCGGATAGCACGGCCGTCGCGCCAATTCTCGGTGCCCTCGGCATCGTCATCCAAGACATAACCGCCCTAGTCGGCCTCAGCTGCTCCCCGATCGACGTGATTGGTGTTGGGAGTGGCGACGCCTGGTAGGTGCTTCTCTATGCGTTGGTTGGGACGGTGAGGGCTGACAACCGCGATCGTGCAGCTCCGCGCAGACCGTGTGCTGCGAGAACAACGCCGTCGGTGCGTCGATAGTGCCCATCGAGCGGATTTGATTATTTGAGCCGGTACTGACGAATCGGCGAACCATGTTGCAGGTGGCCTCCTCTCCATTGGCTGCTTGCCTGTCACGCTCTGAGCGAGAGGAAGTCGGGTGGAACGTGCCCACTAACAAGTAGAGACTCGCCCTGAGCGAGCGTAGGAGGGCGGGAGGACAGTGTTTACGTTTTGTGTTCCGATGTATGCCTGTATGCCATCGCATTAGTATCTCAATGATGTCCCATGCCAGTCACTATTCCCACCTCTTGATAATAAGCGGGAGCTCTCTATCCTCGTCTGACGTGATGGATGATGTTGCGACCCAGGTAGAGGTGGATCGATTGAGCGTGTTCATCTTGCTTTGTCGATTTGAAGCCGATCGATCCCGAGGATCAGTCTCTCAGATGAGCGAGCTGAGTTAGGAGCATGAACGTATCGACCGTAGGCTCTTGCTTCGTACACGCTTGCTCACGGCTGTATTGAGAAGGCATGTAGGTATTAGCGCGGGTATGCCGACGTCATGCAAATAATAACGCACCACGATGTTCACGGGGAAATGAACACTGTGTTCCCATAAGAGTCGCCGCATGCACCTCTTCTTCCCGCGCTGTTTGAGCGGCTGATTGGTCCATACGTTATAGTGACCGCCTGGGAGTGTTGAGTTCACCGCGCTTTCAAATCACAGGTTGAACGTCAGTAGCTGCGAACATGGAGTGCTGGATGAATGCGCACTGGATGCTTACGATTTTCTATGGGGCCAGGACTGTTGTGGCCTGAAGGCGAGATATTCTGGCAGCGGACAAGGGTCGCTGCGGAGAAGAGGACGTCTCAGCGAGCAGGCTGCGACCGACTATAGTCACCAATCGCGATGTCGCGGGGTTAATAGCGGTCATTGTGACATCCCGAATGAAGTGGAGTAGGTTCATCTGCAACGGCCTTCGCGTCCGAAGAGATGCATGGTAACGCGGTCAACATGTGCATGATGAGGTGTGTCCGCGCGGCGGAGAGCATGTGTACACTGTATTTAGGACCTTCAGACAGTACACACCTAGGTCTGTCGGGCTACAGTGTGTTAGGGACATGGTGACGTATGATATGGGTACTCGGTCTATAAAAGCGGTCAGCATCGTTGACCAGTTCTCCAGCGAACACCCACAAGTCGCATTCTGAGTCTCCTCTCGAGCTTTCTGCCTCCTCCAACATGTTCTCCAAGCTCTTCGCCATCTCTGCTCTGGCAATCCTTGCCGCCGCCACCCCCAGTCCCAACGACGCCCCTCCCTCGGGCAGTCCTCAGAACTGCAACACCGGATCCGTCCAGTGCTGCCAGCAGACGATGTCTTCCAACAGCACCGCCATCGCCCCAATCCTCGGGCTCCTCGGCGTCATCATCCAGGATGTGACCACCCTTGTCGGGCTTGGGTGTTCCCCGATCGACGTCGTCGGCGTTGGATCTGGCAACGCTTGGTGAGTGCAACCCATTCCCGAAAAATATTACAGCGAGAGCTCACCCATGTGTAGTTCCTCTGAGACCGTGTGCTGCGACAACGACGTCCTTGGTGCGTTCCCAAACATAGACGACCGTTCTATTCAGGATCTCGACGAGATACTGACACATCTCATCCAGGCGGCCTCATCTCCATCGGCTGCGCGCCGGTTTCCATCTGATCTGTGGACGATAGACAGGTCCTCGTACGTGGTGCTGGAGTGCCAACGAAGTGCATAGGAACAGTTTCGCGAATGTGTATCGTTGAATGTTGCAGTCTGTATGTCGGAGTGGCATAGTAAGTAGATGCACATTGCAACACTTGATATATTCTATACTTGTGCCAACATTGCGGACCTGCCAGTCCCTGAGAGGAGAGAGAAGAGTTCCCGGACGAGGTTGCAGAACTGTATGCGGCTTGCCATGGACCTGCCATGGACGTCTTCAAGTTGTGAATGGAGGAGGGACCTAGTCGGACTCTGAGTCGCCACGTCGGAGTCGGATACCGGACCGTAACCAACCCCGGCCCGGCGGTTGGAAGACTCTTGGCACTTCCTTGGGACTCGGCAGGCGCCGTACGGACTCGGACCAGGAAGCAACCTCAACTTGTTCAACGCCATGCCTCCTTCATGTGAAGCTGGTGCGGCTCCTGTCTTCTGTATTTTTCTTACGTGTTGTATGAACAGGCTGACACGACTTAGGTAAGTATACGCAGCCCTCAGGCGTCTAGTGTGAGAGGTAAGTAGTAGCCACGTGGCTGAATGATTACTAGTCAGTCCGAGTCGGAGTTGCCAACGCGCGTTGCGCACTTACCTCTTGTTCTTTACAGTGTGCGGTGACTCGTACGAGCTCTCTGCCCGCAATCATGCAGAGGTCTATCCCCTTGGATGTCTTGCACCGCATCTTCGAATGTCTACATGACGACGAGCCAACGGTGCGGAGTCTTGCCCTCGCAAACCGAGAGACGCTTCTCCATGCTCGCCGCACGGTCCTCTTCCGAAACATCAAGCTCTCCACTCGAGGAAAGTCATTCCTACGGTTCTCCTCTCTTCTCATCGACTCCGACTCTATCGGTCCCCTCGTCGACTCCCTCCAGATTAACCACCGGACCAGGGTGTTTACGCCCCAAAATTTTGCCTTTCACAAGCTGGCCCACCTCAACACCCTCATCCTCGTATCGGCAGCCTTCCCGTCCGCTGCCGCCTTCTGCCGTGTCCTCGAGTGTATACCTTCTCTCAAGTCACTCATCTGTGTACGGGTACAAGTCACTCATCCCGATATCAATGACGATACCGAGTCCGAAGAGCCCGGTCGGGCACAACAACATACCTCGCAACCAACGCATGCCTCCAACACGATCTCAAAGGGTCTAAAAGCTCAGCCACCTGCATTAACGAGCTTGGTGGTCCGCAAGAGTGTGAACGCCACGCACGAGAGTCCGCTGTCCGTGGACGTCGTCCCAGCATGGCTTGCTCAAGGCGAAAGTCCCCAGTCGCTCCGTACACTCGACCTCACCTTCGAAACTGTCCGGGAGCACATCGTGTGGCTCCCGCTTGTTTGTGCTGCGGCGCCGTATCTCCACACCCTGCACATCTCGACCATGGACGAACCTGTCCCCGAGTTCCGTATGTCTCTCCCGTCCATTAAAGTCCCCACGTATCATCGCTTGCTTACCCGTCCTGCATCCTACCAGCGACCTTCCACGCATCACTGTACGATGCGCTCGCGGAATGTCCCACTCTCACCACCCTCTCTCTCACGCACTGCCCTCGCGCGGACGTGCCGTCCTCCGAATCCTCCGACTTCCTGAAATCGCTCTGCGCGTTCCTCGAGCGCCCCGCGCCCCCAGTCCCGAACCTCGAGCGGCTCACTCTCACCATGGAGAACCGGTACGACAAGATGCTCTCCGTCAGCGATTCCCTGTGCACGCGCCTCGCGCGCGCGTTGGGCGCCGGAGACAGCAAGCGGTACACGCGATTCTCGCGGCTCATGGTCAACGTGAAAGCGATGAGCTGGAGTGCGGTGATGCGTCCGCGGTGGTACGCGTCCGGATTCCCCGGAAAGGCGCAGAAACAGGGAATGATAGCGCGATGGAGGTCAGCCTTCTCCGCGTTTGAGGAGATGCCCTACGTCGAGCTCGATGTTTGCCTTGTCTAGCCTATGAACTACATGTCATCCACAGTTGATACGGAATGTATGATGGTCTGTCTGTATGTTATTGGCAGGTCTCTCGTCATTATCGGGAATGGAACCCCTGCTGGTTGCTCTGCTCGCGGCGTGTTACATGCTACACCGCACAAATATACGTCTAACTACTCATCATCCGACAATTTGAAGCGGGTCCGACTGCAACGACAACCGAGACTCTGACTCTGATGCAACAATATCCGAGCTGTCGAAATGCATCCTTGAGGTTTCTGCCTGAGGGGACGTCTGCGGCGCCACATCCTCACCGCCTTGAATCACAGCCACAAAAGCATCCCACAACCGGTTCCGTATCTTTTCGAGTACCTCACGAGGGAGGCCCGAGGGCGGAATCCACGGACAGATGGCGCCATGCGACCCCGCCAGAAGGAAACGCGGGTATGCACCGCCGTTCCCCTCGCGGTCGCGCCAGTCATTCAGCGCATTCGCGAGCAAAGCGCAGTAGAGACAGCACTTCTTGGATAGGCCGATTGGCACCTCGTGTGCCTGGAGAGAACCAAGTCAGGATGACAAAAGAGTGGGCAAGCTCAAGACTCGCCTTGATCCCTTCCGCGCGTGCGATATCATCGCTGCCGGCGTTGTGGTACGCAACGCTTATAAGCGCTGCTGCCGCGTGTATTGTTCCTTTGGGGGACGTGTTGCTCTCGAGGTTCCTCTCCAAGGGACGGAAAAGTAGGTCTACCGTATCACGCTGCCGTTCGCTGAGCTTGAGCTGCATGATCCGGTCCTTGAGAGACGACACATCGTCCATGCAGATCGTCGGCTGCCTAATCATCGTCACGGGCGACATAGACAGCCTAGTGGTATCGGGAAAGCTCCGGCATTTGGTCCACAGGTCGAGCGGCGCGGTGTACGGGATAGCCAGGGAGTCGATGTAGCGGAGGATGTGGTCGACTGGGCTCTCGTCGACTCCGGGCTCATCGTCCACTGTGGGAGCAACGCGTTCGATGTATGCGTAGCTACAGAGCAAGGGCTATGACACGCACCGGTATCGTAAGACTCGCTCCAAGCTCTTTCTTCTGTCTTGTCCGGTTTGCGTTCTAGTGCTGTTTAGAGCGAGACGGGGCGAAAGAAGATGTGACCTTACCGGGATCGGATTCTTCGTTTGAAACCCTCGCTATACAATCCATAAGTACTATGACATGACAGAAAGAGCCAGGCAGAGCGTGCGGACGTGCCGGGACCACGACGCACCTGTGGCAAGGGTGTTCAGCACTTGCGCAGCAGACTTGATACTGGTCGTTCTGTAGCGGCCTGCAGTAGCGCGTTAGGACTCCGAGTTGAGGAAACATCAACAACCGTGCAACCATACCTGACTGGTAGTCCTGCATCCGCACCTCGTCATAGCGGCTGCGGATGATGGCAGCGAAGGATTTAGGTACGAGGTGAACGACAGCCTTTGAGCGTATCAGGTTGTACAAGATACGAAGGGCATTACGAGCCCGCTCGACATCCTTGTACTTCGTTGGTTTCGGAGGTGCCGGATACTTGTAGTTGCGCTCGCCTTTCGCGCGCCCCTGTTCCAAGCGACTCTGATCACCGCCAAGAGCAGGCTCGGCGTTCTGTGGGACGAAGCCCAACGCCCTCTCAAACTGGTGTAGACACTTGAGCAGCAGGTGCGACCATCGGTGCGCGTTCCGCGAGTTGAAGGGAAACACCGTCCCCTTCGAGTCGACGGAGGTGGATTGCAGGCCCGCCCTCTCCCGTAACATCTTCGCCGTGAAATAGTCCGTAATCGTCAGCGCCTCTTCGATGTTCGTAGTCGCCGCCCGGTCCGAGTCATGCCACAGCGCGTGAAGCCAGCGGATCGGATTCGAGCCCCACAGCTGGTCTCCGCGCACAAAGCGCAAATATTGCAGCCGGTACGTGCGTACCAGAGTGAAGTCGATGAGGTTGTTCATCAGATCGCTCGATCTTCTCGGTGGTTTGCTCAAAAAGTATGTCAGTATTGTGAGCACGTCGCGGACGTGCTGCTGATAGTCGACGTCTCTGCGACAGAGAGAGTGAGCTAGGTTTGCAATGTCGCTCGGAGGCCATTGTGGTACGTACGGACCGAGTTTTTTGAGCAGCGACTTGGCCTTGGTGCGGCCCTCGGGCTGCATATCCTGTCTTTGCCCTGGCGAGCCCTCCCAGTCTGGATCGCTTCTCTGTCTTGCAGCAGGATAGGAGCAATGCCTAGTCGCGACGAGGAACTTGATTCTGGGTTTGCCATCTTCTCGGAGACTGAATTGACCTGTCACAGCGAGGACTGGGTCGGGATGGTTATCGACCGCCGCTCGCCCTGTCCGGAGAATGTGAGAAAGACTGGTCCATGTATCGGTTTGCGCGTTGAATCCGGGCTTGACAGGTTCGGATAAATCGTCTTGAAAGCCTGCCAGGAGCGAGCTGAGAATGTAAATCTTGCGGCGCATGCCAGTTTCCGAGTCGCCAGATCCATCCACCGCGTTGGCGAAGAACAAGGCGGCATCAGACATGTAGATTCTCTCGGTTGAAAAAGACGTCGAGGTCGTAGTCGAGATTCAAGTGGCTGTCCCAGTGCAGGCGAGGATGAGAGTGTTGGTCAACGCGTAAGTACTAGTGAGAGGTTCGATGAACCACAGCCATGAGGCTGCCACGCTGGCACGCGCCTCCGCCTCCGGGCCCGAGCCCGGAACCGAGCCTCTCAATGACTCTCATCGACCTCTGACTCGCTACAGCGGAGGGGTTCGGAACCACGTCTAGAGACAATAGGTATAGCTCAATGGCTATCATGTTCGCAGACGTGCTGAAGAGACCATGATCGATTACGGATGAAGATGAGACAACTATGGATATTCGCAGCACCACACTCATGGAGCACGTCTGACTGGTCCTCCTCCAAGTCCTGATTGTGGTCTCGGAATTGGACGAGAACTGGACATACCTACGAAGGTTGTAGGCGGTGTAGACGACGCTTCACTCCAGAGCGAGATATAGTCTGGCGGACGTTGTTGCGCACGAGTGTGGGCTGCGAACGAGGCAATAGGTTCGCGCCGTGCCCGCGCACCTGAAATTGCCAAGCCATGGTTATCAGTGCTGCGCCGCTGGCCACGACAACGACAGACAGACACTTGCCGTCATTCCGCTCCATGCCTTCCATCAGTCCGTCGCGAGTAGCTTGCTGTATCTTCCCGCACCCGCTCGACTCGGTTCTTACAGCACACGTTGCCTTGTTGATCTGCGAGTGTATGAACGGAACGGCACGCACTTCCCGGAGGCCACCCGAGCGTGTTCAGCAGACCCGTGCCCACTGTATCCGTCCGCGCCCTATTCAGCCAGAGTGAGAACATGACACGAGCATGAGTGAAGAGCGCAACGCACCGGAATTCTACGCCAAGACGTTCTCCCGCTCAAGGCCCGAGCACGACGTCGTAGTATGAATCGGTGGATATCGTCCACAAGCAAGAGCACACGAGTAGCCATGTGCGTCCATCGGTACAGTCTCCAGGCCCACGATGGAGGGAAGAGGACCCGTCATTCGGAGGATCTGAAAGATGTGCGTAGTAGGTCAGTGTTCATACCCAACGTGGGTAGCGACCATGATAGCGCACCATGCACGCATTCTTGATTATGTGCGACTGTAACACAACACGTTCGCGTCGACGCAGCTGTCGCATAGCGTGCGCTGTTGTCCATTCGCGTCCCTGAGATCCTGCTTGTCTATCGAAGGTCTTCCGATGTTCGACACACTTCACTGCAACCGCCGTCGCTGGACGCTGGTGCTAGCATGAGGGTGCCGTAGAGCGCACCTCCAGTTGAACGTGCGGCGTGTAGCTGGCTACGTCCCGAAGATACCATATTTGCGGTGGCAAGCGTGAGGAAAGAGTGAAGGACTCACGTCGAGCGCTGCACGATCACAGCGTCCTGATCCTCCTCTGTACATTGCACCATTCCTCCACGCCCTTCAGATCTCGCCCATCACACCTTGGTCTCGTCACTTGTGGTTCGGTTGCTGAGGAACAGCCGGACACACTTGACGTTGGGGAAGTCCTCGTCCGTATCGTACTCCCGCTCTTGCCTAGGCCGGCCCTCCTCGTCCTTCGACTATATTGCAAGGAGGGCGGACTTGTCGTGATCTAGATTGTACGTACTGAGTACTGTGCACGATTGAGGTAGCATGCAAGCTGACAAGTTGCGGCAAGTCGTGCGACCTTGTCGAGCCTGAAGGTGGAAGAAAACGAGTAGAGGGCGAAGCAACTTACCGCATCGTAGGGATCCATCATCCAAGCCTGTCCGTCCTTCCATCCATGTCCGCAACGTCGTCCCGACTCGACAATGCGCGAAGTACTTGTTCGTCGCCCTGAGGGTTCAGATAGCGGCGCCACGGTTCCTAACAACCATTAGGCCGTCCGAGATCATGGCTGATGACCCATACGGGTTCGCGACTGAGAGTTGTAAGGGATGGGGTACATATCTCGGTTGTGCGATTCTCGAGGCCTTGAGGAGCAAGGGCGCGTCCCGGCGTCCTAAATCTCGACCGTATAATCTGACAAAGCGAGCGTACCTCTGCAAGTAGCGTGTAACAGTACAGTCTCTTTCGGTCGTTCGGACACGTCGATGGGATGTAGAACAAGGTGCTCGACACGAGCAGGTGAACGTCGGAGACAAGTCTGACGTGCATAGACGCCCATGCGCGCCGCATGACCTAGACTACTACTAAGTAGTGTATACTACTTGCGCGCAACTCTCATCCATAGCCATAGAAGCCGCAGATGCGTCATATAGCCCGGTGCAACGTGCATCTTATGTACTGGGCTATTGTTGAACTCGATACTCTCCACTCCAGGGGCAGGCTCCAACTTCTGTCAGGTAGTAGCGCAACCTAGTACATAGAGCAGTTCCGCGGCCGCGGCATGCATCAGGCAAAGACAGACCGCACAGTGGGGGAAATGACTGACCAGGTATTCCAGACGCGCTCACAACATTGACACACTTGTACGCGGCGGTGGATCCTGAGGGCGGCTCGACCTCGAAGTCCTTGAAACGCATGTTCGGGCACGGAGCCGCAGAGCTGCACTCGATGTCGACGACTAGATCAGAGAAGACGTACGGGTCAGATGGGCATCCCCATCCATGAGGGTCAAGATGCGTACGGGTATTGCGCAGCGAGGTGCCTGTCCAGTCAACGAAGCTCAAGTTACTGAACTGTAGCGTCGACGGCCGATCTTGACTGTAGCCAGCAGAGACGTCCTACAAGGTGAGCATCAACGCTCGTCCACCGCTGAGTAGACTCACGAGTGTCCCCCGTTCGTCTGGTACACATGCACGGGCACGGTCACGTCGTCCAGGGAGACGTGCCTCGCTACGACATTCGAGACGCATCCACCCCCTCCACCTCCACCGGTGGGCGGGGCGCCGTTGACCGAGCCAGTCCATGTCTTGAAGTAGACGCCGTTCACCATGTTTGGCTGGACCTGCGGGTCGAGGCGGATCATCTGCATTCATGAGAGAGCCCTTGAGGGATAGCGACGGACAGAGCAAATATGCGGACGTACCTTGACGTCCTCCAATACCACGTTGTCCACAATGTCGGGCTGCAAGAATACACGCAACACTTTGAGAGCTCGAGGAGAGAGGATATGGACACACTGGACGCACCAGGTCTGCGTACTGTCCGAGGGATCCGAAGGCAATCCCGTTCCCCCCGCGGCACACGACGTCCTTGGCGAAGATGTTGGTCGAGTTCTAGTTCGGAACTCTGGTCAGATCATGATGGCTCACGGAAAGAACTGGTGGACGGGTCCTCACCCCCTTTATCGCCAAGCAATCGTCACCACAAGTGATCTAGCTGAGTTTCAGTATTTCTGAGTATGGCAGTCGGACCGTTCGATGCTCACGTCCCAATGAAGGAGCGAGATCTTGTCCGAACGGTAGGTGTTGATTCCTACAACCATTCGTTCTCAGCAACGGACGACTCAGAGATGGGCGTATATATCATACACGCACCGTCTGTGTTAGGAACAACACTATTTAAAATACTGGTCAGTATCCAATCCTCCAATACGCGCAACTGACAGTACACACTTCTGTCCCGCAAAGGCAGGGTCCTGGTTTGTGGCGTTGCAATACATGCCGTCGTACACGACCTCGCTCGAGTCCGCGACGGCATTACACCAGAACGGCTGCGCCTCGATACGGAAGTTCCTCACGACCCCACGCGTAACGTTCTTCAGGGTGAACGCGACAGGACGCCCATCGCCGTCCTCGCGCGTGCGCGTCGCGAAGTACGACCACCATGGCTGGCCGTTGCCATCAATGCCGCCCACGCTGTGCGCGTCAATGACGAAGTCGTGGCCGGTCACGACGAACCAGGATGCTTGGTTTTGAATGAAGATGACGCGGTATGTGTTGTCCGGATCGAGCCAGTACTCGATGTCCGGCACGAACTGGCAGCATCACAGTCAGTACCTGTACGGCCGGTTGGGAACTCCCCAATCGGGACAATATGCATACTCACCGAGAGATACCCGTGCATGTCAACACGCGAGTTGACTAGATCCCAAGTCATCTTCCTGAGCATAGAGATACTGGGTGTGAGTAAGGGAGTCACGCTTCGAGTGGCATTGAACTTGGACGAACCTGGTGATATTGTATCGCCCTGGACTGAAGACGGTCGTGCCATGATGACCGCATTGGGCAATCGCGGTCTCAACCTGTCGCAAATGTCATCAGTCCACGCGCTCCAGGCAGAATAGCTCTGGTCAAACCTGGTCTGTGTCGTCCCTTCCCTTCCCGAGAGGCTTGAGCAAACACGTCTTGGTGGTGGACGACACCTCGCGCGCAGCATACGCTGCGGCGCATAGAGTCGCTATTGTCGCGATGTATACGATGAGATTACGTGAATGCATGAACACGACGCTGAGCTACTGTCGCGCTGTGTCGCGTTCTTTTGAAAGGCCCAGCGTCGGTCACGAGTACAAGTGCGGCCCGAAAGAAGATGAAGGAAGATACTCGGGTAGACCGAAGCTCAGCATGAATATACACACCAGAGGCACATGCTCTTGTCAAATGCTGTAAGTGGTACGGCGAGCGGGATCGAGAGAGAGAATTGTGGAGCCGCGTAACGGTCGCGAGGTGAGCCGGGATCGCCAGCCTCCAGTGGCAGAGTCTTGACTCGGATCATGCTATGTCTATGAGGGAGATCAAACCTCTCGCCACGAGGTTGGCAGTAAGATGAATGATGCGCAGTGTGGTTGCAGGAGGTTCAGAGGACTCAGTCTCCATCATCAACTTGTGAAGTTGAACTTGGTCAGCTTGTCAGCGGGCAGAGGGGTCACTCGGCCCGCCGCTCCGGGCCGTACGTTCGAAAGGCTGAGCGCTAGTGAGACTGTATGCAAAGCGCTGTACCCTACTTATCCTGCAGCTAGAATGATCTACGTTGGCCCCAAATACAAAATCATTACCAACTGATCGTCGGAAGATAACAGAGTCGAACAAGGTCGAATACGATGTAGACTCTGCGGAACTGTCATCGTCGATCAGGCACGAGGTTTGGGGCTGTCCATATTCCCAACATACCCGTTTTAGGCCGGCTCCCTCCTCCTTAAGTGCCGTGCTCCTGCTCTCCATAGTACACGCACAACCCGTCTTATTCGAGCTGTAAGTCAGACAACTCTCAGCCAATGTTGTGCTGATATATGTCCCACACTGGCAGTTAATCGGCGCTTGCAGTTCCTGTCATGGCCCGTACCTCAGCCATCGTCCAGAGGTTGAAAGCGGAACGGGATGCGGCGAGACTCGTCTTTCCCTCACCATTCGAATGGCACTCGCGCGACCCCTTCACTCTCTCAGAGCTCCGTATGCGCAAGCTCTGCGGCACGATCCTCGCGAAGCCACGCTGGTGGGAGAAGATTCATGACGATGCACTTGTCGCTAAGTGGTGCGCGGAGATGGTCGAAATCGACCACGCGATGATTGCCCGGGAGTGGACCCCCAAGACGGAGGCGGACGACGAGATCTATTACAACCCAGTCAAGAGGTGGCCGCATGCCCCTCTGACTGACGCGCAGCTCGACTTCGTTTTCGCAACCCTCAAGCATCTCGCGAGCCAGAGGGATAGGGAGACAGGAATACACGTAAATCGTCTCGCGACACATGCTTTGCGTTGAATGCTGAGTGGCTTTGCGCAGCCAACCTCCGTGCACGGTGTCCACCAGTCGGCGTCCCTTATACCGGCGGAGGTCAAGGAGATTCTCCTGCGTGGCGTTGCGGCGCTGGAATCAGTCCCAGATGACGAGAAGGACTGGCATCCCGGGTCAAACGGCCAGGTTCTCGACCTCGTCCATCCTTCACTCTACTGTATTCGCATCGGGAAGAGCAAGATCCTCCACAATGTAGGCGTGGAGGGAGGGGCCACAGTCAAAGACTACACGGTCGACGACTACCTGGCATGCCGACCAGACTTTGAAGGCTCGGACAGCAAGATCATCTCGGGAGACTACCAGTGGCTCCCTACGGATTTCAGTATCTCGGAGGCGGGCGACGTCGAGTGCAGGGGGTACATCAATAACCTGCACCCTATCACTCACCGACAGCTCTACCCTGCAATCACTTCCGTCTTGCAGCGCTTCGTGCCAATGTTCGAGCGCGTTCTCTCTGATGCGCTCAGTCCAGAGCCTCCTCTAGTGATACAGGTCGACCCACTTCATTGGTACGAGCATCTCGGAGAGCCCGATTATGAGGACGATGAAGCGTATGAACGGTGGTATGCTACCCGCGAACCCCTCATTCCGGACGCTCCGCCCTTTGAGCCTCCCTCCAACGAAGGGCGCATCAACGTCGACCTTCGCGGCAGCACCGTGCAAGTGATCGTCAAGCTAGCAAACATCGTCCTCACCCCCGAGAACCCTACGTACCCCGGCGGCTCCTGGCACGTCGAGGGCATGCTGAACGAGCGCATCGTCGCAACGGGTCTCTACTACTACTCCTGCGAGAACATTACCGAGTCACGGCTCGCGTTCCGCGTGCAAGTCGGCACGGACCCAGATGGCTTCGGCATGAAGTACGAGCAGAACGACAACAAGGGCTACGAGCGCGCGTTCGGGTTCTCGAACGAGGACCCATTGAACCAGGAGCTCGGGCACATCGTCGCCGCCGAGGACAAGTGCGTCGCGTTCCCGAACATATACCAGCACCGCGTCGAGCCGTTTGAGCTCGCGGACCCGACGCGGCCCGGGCACCGCAAGATTCTGTGCTTCTTCCTCGTCGACCCGAAAAACAAGGTGGACTCAACGAGCGTCATCCCGCCGCAGCAGAGGGAGTGGTACGAGGCCGAGATGCGCCGGATCCCCGCCCTGCGCGCGCTCCCGACGGAGCTTTACGACATGATCGCGGCGTACGTCTTTGACGGGACGATCACGCGCGAGGAGGCGGAGGCGGACCGCGCGCGGCTGATGGAGGAGAGGAAGGAGTTTGTCCTCGGGCTGAACGAGGACGTGTTCGAGGTCGCGTTCAGTCTGTGCGAGCATTGATTCGCCCTGGTTCCCCTTTACGTGTATTCACTAACCGCAACGATCCGCGCGCGAGTCATCTGATTCTGAGCTCATCTCCACCCCACACGTGTCCTACCGCCCAGGCCTGCCACACACCGTCTTCGGCAGATACGGATGGAGCAAGTGTACATCAACGTGCGCGCACGGCATTCCCCTAAACTCTGCAAACAATGCCGCCCACCGAGCCGGTATCTCCTTGACCTGTGAGGCCTCGATTACTCTCCTTGCCCAGCGAGACATTCCCGTACCGTGTGCGCGCCATTCCATCGTCTTCACCTCGACATCGAGGCGCGCAAAACAAGGATACCGCTGTTCGCCCCCTATAGCGCGCGCGAGACGGGTGCACGCGGGCTGATATGCGGGGAGTCCGCAGTCGTCGCGGTGCTCCATCCTGAGGGCGAGGTCTCGCAAGGCAGGGAGCGGCGGCGGGGACCTCTCGAGGAACACTGCAAGGGCCCAGAGGAAGTCGGCGGAATCTGCCGAGCGCGTGTAGACGTCCGGGAGGTGAGATACAGCTAGCGAGGACAAAGACGGGCAGTCCGCGAGCGCATCAAACATGCGCGCGGTGTATGTCGCTAAGTGGTTCTCAGTGAGCGCATGTACATCGTAGTGCAGGAACGAGACGCACTGTTCGCGCTCTCCGAGACGGGTCCTTCCAGGGTCGTAATCCGGAGGGAGCGCAAGTTGTGGGCCACTGCGCGGAGGACCGGAAGCCATGCGACGTGCTCGTCATGCGTGCGAAGGGTGAGTTCGACACTGTGTATCAAAGACAGGGGGTCGTTCTGCGACAGCCATGCGGCCAACGGATTGAGCGATATTGCAGTAGGGCCGCTGAGGTCTTCCTGCTTGATGGTCAACGTCGTCAGCGGAGGAGGCTTCGCCGCAGCGAGAGCCGTTCCTGGGCTCAGGGAAGACGATCCTACTGTGTTGGAATCCGGGGGACCCACGATTCGAGCGCAGGTGAGGCATCGGAGGGTCGGGAGTGTTGCGATGATTAGACACAGCTCCTCGCAGTTCTCGAGGGTGACCGCGGACAGGACAAGCCGCTGCAGCTGACGTAGTCGCGTAAATGGAGGGTGGTGGAGGGATACCGGGCGGTTCAAATTAGGGCTTCGGGACCTGTCGTCGATGTTGAGGCTTCTGACAAACGGTGCAATGTGTCCGGAATTCGTCAAGAGTAGAGAGAAGCGATCGATGTGCCCCGCGTTCTCTAGCACGATATGGTGAAATAGACTGGCGCGGGCCGGAGGAAGGATCGACGAGCTAGTTAGAGCGCAGTTACGCAACGACTCCGGATCGCCGTGGAGGTGGCTGAGGATGAGGTGCAGGATGTCCAAGGGGAGCTGGATCGTACGAGCCATTCTACGAGGGAGAGAAAGACTTAAGGATGACCGTCCTGGCAGACAAAGTTTTCAGTGTCCGTCAGAGTGGTCGTCAGAGTACCGCGTCTCGCAGTAAATCATCCCACGCATGTTCTCCACACTCATAACAACCGTCACGGCTGCTATAACGATGATCGAGCGCTGAACCGCGAACAGCACAGGATAATGAGAGACATATGTACCTCGACGTTGCTTGAGTCGCGCACCGGCGTTCGAGATATAATCCGCGTCCAGTCCACCACGTCAACATCCAGCCTCACATCTGGTGACGCGAAACGTGTTTTTTCAGCGCCCGACAGCCGAATGCCGGCGTGTCCTCTCTGGATGTGTCTATGACCCTCATGATGATGGTTATGTGAGCGAGCTTTGGAAAGTGCGCGAGACATAGCGCGCTCTCCCACAGCCCGACGCCCCGGCCCGTAGACCGATACATGGCAGGCATCATTCCAGAGGCATTCTGTGCAACGACATGGATTAGCGGATGAATTTCATCGAGACTACATACGATTGGTATTATAGAGCGTGTAGAAGAATAATCATGAAAGGATGCGAAGCCGCCAGATCGCGAGTACTGAGCTGTCTCGCTATGTCAGCCTCCCACCATCGCCGCATCACAAAGTGCTTAGCAAGACGTACCCTTCACCAGTGCATCAGTGACGCGCCCATCCGCCCGTCTCGATCTCCAGCGTCACGTCCAAGGCATCATCGAACGCAGCGAAAGCGCGCCTCCACCTGTCCTTCGCGCTGTCCTGCACCCCCTGCGAGAGCGTAGATAGCGCCATCCGGATCGCCGGGTGCCAGGTCTCCACCCATAACGAGATTCGCAGCGTGCGGAAACGCGGATAGCGCGACCCGTCGAGTAGAACCCGGACGAGGCGATGGCACAGCTGCGGCGTGACGGAAATCATGGCTCCGTCGCGATCCACCATGCACAGCGTGAGCTCCTCGAGGTCGGGGTGCGGCGTCGGGACAGATTCGAGGTGGGTGCAGACTGCCTGGAAGAAGTGTCCCTCTTCAATGGGCATTGAGCGCTCGTTTGCGAAACGGTACCCGATGGACATGTGCCGGATCGCTGAGCAACTCTGTAAACCATCGAGCAAGGAACGGTGGAATTGCGCTGCAGAGAAGAGTGACGTCATCAGCGACCAGACGACCTCTTCATCAGTGCGAGACACTCACCGTCGTCGGGAACGCCGCCATCTCTGGTGTAGAGTGCGACCTGGCGCAACGTCGACTTCGCCATGCTGAAGAGTTCCGTCCACGCAAGATAATCGCCGTCAACTGCCGGGCAGTGATGAAGCGTGACCGACTCGAGCGGGATGGTGGTGCGACGTTGTCGAAGGCAGTACATGAATGAACGCGGGTTGATGTTGCCTCCCTCAAATACCATGGTCTTCAGCGAGGAGAACACAGTCGACTCCGTCGAAGGGAACGTTGCGGTGTCCGGGCCGACCGGGAGATCTTCCCGGGCTTTCCACCGCACCCTATCGCAGTGCAGCTCTTCGAGTGCCGGGAACGACTCCATAATGTCGAAGAACTCGGCCATGGAGGAGAACTCGAGGAACGTGGCTCGTATGATTGTAACGTTCGGGAAATGCCGCCATGGGACGATGAGAGGGGGGTATTGCGGGTCGGGACTGCCTATCCTCGTTGGTTGCGAGACGGTGAGAGTCTTCACCAGAGCCCCGATATCAGGATTGGAATCGACCAGCTTGGAGAAGACCGGGACTCGGGAGAGACGCGTGCAGTTGACTGAGACAGCCCGGAATATGAGAGCACGAGCATATCCGGACAACTCGCGACATGTCAGAGCCCAGTTGTGCAGAGTGGGCCGGTGGTGACGGTGCAGGTCGATTATCTCGTGAAGCACGTCGTGAGGTAGGGTAGCGGAGAACATGACGCAGGGCGATGACGTGGCTTCTGAATCCGAACGAAGCTTCGTCCACTTGTGGTCAGCTAGACAGGATTCATTCACAAGGCTTGTCAGTGTGCAGAAATTTCGGACTCATAGGTCAACAGCACACCTACAACGAAGGGGGGGGGGATACTGATGATGACAGGCGGATGCTGGCCGCAAGGAGGTGCTCGACAGTACTATAGAGATTCGTAGTGCGTGTGCCTGATATAGACCGACGGTCTTCTGGCAGTTCCGGACACAATACTGCCCGAAATAGAGCCCGGAGCAGCCGAGAGGGCTGTCGTGGGTGGTGGTTGCTGGTAGAGTTATAAAGCATGCTGTGGCGAGCGCCATGCCCCATGCGTCTACCAACAGTCCGACTAGTCCTAGATCAACTGCCTCAGGTGTTCAGTAACATGTTATGGCATGAGAGTTGCAGATGATGTGTGACATCAGGTCTTCGAAGAAGCAATTGCTCCGCAGCATGAGAAGACATCAGTTAGGCCGCAAAAAGTCTTCCCATTAGCCGACTCGAACGACTGACCTCGTCATTACTAGTGACGCGCTCTACCAACTGAGCTAAACGGGAATTGCTTTCAAAACAACTGTGGTCTACTATTGCTCACTGGCCCAAGAAGATAACTGCCTACTCATGTCACTCTGTTACTACCTTCTGGTCTCACCTCCCGTGACTAAGCTTCAAGCTTCATCGACATCTAGTATCTGCATCTCATCTGAATACCACGATGTCGACAGGCTCCTCGTTGTCGACTGCCAGCAATCTCAAAATGACGAGCGAAGTCGAGTTTCCGTCCCCATTCGACATTCACGATCGGTCACCAGTTACACTTGTCGAGCTCCGCATGCGTTACTTTTCAGGCAGAATCCGACAGAAGCCCAATTGGTGGGTCAAGGTCTTTGACGACTCCATCGTTGCTGCATGGCGACGCGAGATTGTTGAACATGACTGCTCGCGCGTGGACGAATTATGGGGTGGAGAGGAGCGTTTTAACTTCGGGGACGAGGACGAGGACGACCCGCAAGTCAAAAGGTGGCCGCGCGACCCCATGACTGACGCGCAACTCAACTACGTCTTCGACGAGCTGCGCTATGACGCGAGTCAGATGGACGAGGAGTATGGCATCTATGTGAGTCACAGCACGTGCCTTCCTCTCAGGTTCTTGCTCACATCGAGCTGCAGCCTGCCGCTGTCGACATGGTGAGCGAGTCGCAGTGTCTCATCAAGCCCTCGCTCAAGGCAAGGTTGCTCGAAGACGTCGCAAACCTAGAGAACGTCCCAGACGAGGAGAAGGACTGGCACCCCGAAAGCGACAATGAGGTGCTCGACCTCATCCATCCCTCGTTGCACTTCTTCCGCATCGGACGCACCCACGTCGTAGGGCGTACAGACACTGTGCACGTCACGCGTCCGATCTCATTCCTAGAGTACGAGGAGGACCGTCCCGACCTCCGAGATGACGCCACCTCCTATCACAACCAGTGGCTTCCTACAGACTTTGAAGTCTCAAGTACTGGACGCGTGCGTCCGCTCGGGTACATCAACAATCTACACCCCCTCGAGCACCGGGAGATGTACTCCACGATCTCCGCCATACTTGAGCGCTTCATTCCACTCCTCCAGCGCACGGTGTCGGATGCGCTCCGTACGAGCCGTCCCTTCGCTATCGAGGCCCGGCCGATGGAATGGTATGATGACATTCCCGAACCTGGTCGTGATGCCGACCCCGAAGTCTGGCGGGAGTGGGAGGAGAAGGAGAAATGGCCCGTAGTCCCCGATCCGTTGCCGTTCGTACCCCCGAGGCAAAACGAGCGCGTCACGCTCAGCCTGAAGGGACGCATACTCCAAGTCATTGTCAAGCTGGCAAACATTGTTCTAACCCCGGACAAGCCCACGTACCCTGGCGGATCATGGCATGTTGAGGGCATGTCGAACGAGAGCATCGTTGCGACTGGTCTGTACTACCACACGTGCGAAAACATCACGGAGTCGCGTCTCGATTTCCGCTGGACGCTCTCCCATGGTGATGACAGTTTCGACAGCCATCTGGACTACCAACAGGACGATCACAAGGGCTTCATGGTCGTATACGGGCTCGGCAGGAACGTCGTGCTTAACCAAGAGCTGGGCGGAATCGTTGCGCAAGAAGGCAAGTGCGTCGCATTCCCGAACGTGTACCAGCATTGCGTCGCCCCGTTCGAGCTTGCGGACAAGTCGCGCCCTGGGCACAGGAAGATCTTGTGCTTCTTCCTCGTGGACCCGACCGTGCGTGTGCTCTCCACGAGCGATGTGCCACCACAGCAGACTGCGTGGTGGGACGGGATCGCGCAGATGGTGATGCCCGAGCTGGCGGCTCTGCCGCAGGAGCTGTTCGACAAGATCATGATGTACGTGCGCGAGGGGGCGATGTCTCGCGATGAAGCAGAGCAGGAGCGTGAAGAGCTCATGGGCGAGCGGTCCGCATTTACTGACGACCATAGCTGGGACTTCTACGAGGTCAAATTCAACATGTGCGAGCATTGAGGGATGCGGTCAGATCTGCTGTTTGGCGCAGTGTCATTGCCTTGCGCCTTGTCATGTGGTTCACTTGGTGAGTGCTGGCACACTCTTGCGTCCTAGAGCTCGTACACTGACGCAACATCCAATCAGACACAGTCAATTTCCCGGACGAGTCGGTTCCACGGGTACATGTTGTTCCTTATAGCTAGCACTACTATGTTGCGGACGATTCCGCCGACGAACACTTAGTCGCTCTTCGGTATGTCACTCAGAGAGAGACAGGGACGCAGCCGATGGAGATAAGTCCACCTATGATCGGTCTAGTCAGTACGTGTCCTCCTCACTGGTACCCTATACTAATGTCCAGATCTTACCGTGGGAGTTGTCCTCGCAGCAAACAGCGTTGGCCGAGCTGTGGGGTCCGTGTCAGTTATTGTGCTATTTTCCTAGAGCATCTCACAGTTGAAAACATACCACTCGCCGCCTCCGACGCCGATCACAGTGATTGGAGAGCAGGTGAGTCCGACTCCTACGTCGAGGTCCTGGACGACAACCCCGAGCAACGCCAGAATTCCGGCCGCAGCGGGGTCGCTCGCCTCGGTGGTGGTCTGGCAGCACTGAATGGGGCCGGTGCTGCACGAACCGCCCGAGCCGCCTCCACCACCGGGAGTGGGGGTGGCGACAGCAAGGATTGCGAGGGTAGAGAATGCGAAGAGCTTGGAGAGCATGGTGTATGAGGCTATGTGCGAATGCGAGGGCGAGAACTGGTGAGTGTTCGCTGAGGACTATTGGGCTCGCGCTGAGGGTTCTTATACGCAGGAGAGACGACCCAGCGTCATCCTGTAGGAGACTCCGAGTCCGAGTCAGCGTCACTCGAATTCCGGTACGTCGACGACGATGACGCGGTACCGTGAGGGTCCGGTTCGTTCAGTACCCAGGTACGGGAACACATCTGTCACTGCGATCGCGCCATGATGTTGCACCATGGCAGAACGCCGTGTTTGCACGTCGCGCGTGCGGCCCAAGCGCGGTCCCGTCCTTCAACATGTCAAACTCACTCCACCTCGAAGAAGTACCCTCGAGGATGAACGTTTTGTCTTGGCGGCGGTCGAGCACGCGCCTGCGGTGCGTCTATCAGTACTAGGCTCTGTACCTCGATCCAGCGTCTTATGTGGGGACACCCATCAGGAATGTTGTCATACCAGGACCTCGTGCGTAGCGAACGATTACACCCGAGCCGGTCTAAACCCTTCGGTACCGGGACTTCCTCGACAGTTTCAAAGGCCGGTATACCAATCACTGCCCTGCCATAACATTCGGACGTTGAGAGACCTCAGCGGGCGCGAAAAGGTGACCTTATGACCTCTCTCATCCCCGCATGTGCGTCATACTCACCAGTGGCTTCAGGAACACACCGGTTTCGACACCGTTTCCTCGTCGGGGCTGTGAATCCGTACCGATCTCAGAATGCTGCTCATAGCTGCAGGAACGGGCAGGAACTCCGCTGCCCAACGTGAGGCGTCTGCCTTCACTCAGCCAACTCCATCCCCTTCGCTCACGGTCCAACGTCAGTGGTACCAGAGGCTGCGTGCTGGCTGGTATGTCGAGAAGGCGGAGCGGGAGCTGTCTACTGACAGTCAACGGTGCGATCATCGGTCAACGACTGCGACCACGCTTGTCACGGTTCGAACTCCAGTCTAGAACGTGCGGTGGGACCATCAGGACAACCGTGTGCGACTACGCGAGTACGGTTCGGAGCATGAGAGCGCCACTAGAATGACGCAAACCGTAAAAGCGCAATGTCCGATTCGCCGATGAAGGTCACGATTGTACACCAGGTGCGCTCATCGCTCACCCAATTGCCTCATGTCGACCAATCATGTAGGTCACGACAAGTTACGGCGATGCGCTGGGTGAGCCCAGCTTGTTCCCAGCCGCCTCATGACAGACATTCAGGCAAGTATTGGTCACATTCGGAATCGTTATTCAATTCAACATTTCAAGCAACACAAACGACTCGTTCTTCAGTACAGGACATGCCAGAACTAGCAGCTACTCGGGTCCGTATCCGACGTTGCCACAGTGTCACTTAGAGAGTGATCGGAACGCAGCCGATAGAGATGAGTGATCCTATGACCATAGTCAGTAATGCCTCTCACAGCTGATGCAGTGACTTCAGATGGTTGTATCTCACCGTGCGAGTTGTCCTCGCAGCAGACCGTGTTTGCCGAGCTGGAACATCGCTATCAGACACTTGTCGTTACACAGCAAGCTTTAAGGGGATACGTACCAGCTAGAGCCGCTGCCGACGCCAATGACGGTGATCGGCGAGCAGGTGATGCCGACGAGTGCATCGACGTCCTGAACAACGACGCCAATGGATGCGAGAATAGCAGCCGCAGTGGGGTCGTCTGCTTTAGCGGTGTCGTCGCAGCACTGGAGTGCGCCGGTGCTGCACGATCCAGCCGCGGGGCTGTCGTTTGGCGTGGGGGTGGCGACAGCAAGGATTGCAAGGGTAGAGAATGCGAAGAGCTTGGAGAACATGGCTGGTGAGATGAAGCGGAGACGGGCGACTGGGGCGAGAACTGGTGGGTGTTCGCTGAGGGGTTTGTTCCAGATGCTCACGGGTTCTTATATCCCTATCGCCTAGAGCGTCACCAATTCATGGACAGCGCCAAGTACACAGCGACGTACAAGTTCGCCTTGGACATTGTGCTCACAGTGGTGGTCACCCTGGTGTGGGGCTCTAGCGTGAGGCGGCTATGGATACTGAGCTTCTCAGAGTTGCGATCACCCGATGGCGCTCCAACATGACAGCACGGCGGCAGGTTGGCAAATTTCCGAATGTTCGCCTGCGGTCCAAGGGCGGTACGTTCCTTTTGTTTGTCAAACTCACTCCACAGTGACGAAGATCGTTTTGGACACTACAACCTCCGAGGGTGGCCATAATGTTACGCACTACACGGGAGCACGGATGTAAGGTATGGATGTGTTGCACGCTCTCGTTTCAGCGGTGCATCTCTTCTCCCCTCAGAACATCCTATTGTTGTAGGACGATCGAAATAGCCGTGCTATAACGGTAGTCCGGTCTACAACCCTCGGTCCCGCAGGCTACCCTGGCGGAGGAATGGTCCGGAAGGTCGCTGCCTCCATCAAAAGTCAAAGTCAAGTCTCCCGCTGTTCAGGGTCGCCGATGGGCGTGCATCTGTCTATGAACTTGTTCTCATGACGTTCTCGCGTCTGTTCATCTATCCACCTGCGTCATACTGACCGCCGTTGTTCAGGAACACGGCTGAAACCACAGCCGTAACATACAACGTGCTGTTGGAACTGTGAGGAAGAACCCTCGTCCGTTGCTGCACGGAGAACACGAGGTCATTCTTCCTCGAATGTCGCATGTCTTCCCATGTTCCCACCCAAACCGCGCGGCTCGGCGTTCTCGTTACTTACATGAAGATGGCCGCTGTATTGCCGCGCAATTTCATTCCCCGGTAAGTTCCAGAGCACTATTAGGGCATCGATGAAGTCATGACGCCTTGCGCAGCCGACGGAGTTGCCTCGCAGGTGTACGCGGGAGCGCGCTATGGCCGCGGAAACCGAGCGACTTGGAGACGACTTGACTATTTTTGCCTCAGTCGAGCTCGCTGGCGCAGACGCACAAGTAGGTTCGTATGTCGCCGCGCCAGAGCCGCCAACCGCGTTACGACCATCGCTCCACGACGCTTCCGCTCCATCGTCCCCGACTCCAGCTCTACCTGGACGCTGAACACGGGAACGACATGGGAACTCATGACGGAATACATCACGTACAGTGCTGCCTGTTGCTCAACAACCGTTGGAGCATGGCGGCCGTTCGCGATGCCATTTACCCTGTTCAGCTGTCCGATTTGGCTGTTGGCTTCAGCCGGTTGACGTCGGTCTGTTGCACGCGGAGGCGGTTAGGCTCGCCGCTCTGGTTCCACCCCTCTTGTTCTCTGTGTCGTACAGTGGCGTTCGCGGGCCGTCGCCTCCGCTCGTTCATGCTCGAGCCGCACCTCGCTTGAAGCTTTGCAGCCACGCAGAAGATACAGGGGGTATGTCTGGACAGATGACATCAAGCTCAATAGGACGATGACGACGGTATAGCTGGCGGACTTCAGAGGTATAAAAACCTACCTCGCTCTCCTCGTCTTCTCACTCGAACAACACCATCGTTCGCGTTCTCATCATTCAGCTTCCGAGCAACACAACCAGCACTACCAAGATGTTCTCCAAGCTCACCGTCCTCATCTCCTCCTTCACCATCCTTGCTGCCGCCACCCCCTTCCCCGGTGGTGGGTCCGGCGGGGAGGCGCCCAGCTCCTGCACGACTGCACCCATCCAATGCTGCCAATCGACCGGCAAGGCATCCGACCCCGCCATCGCGAAAGTTCTCGGCGGCCTTGGTGTCGTGGTTGAGGACGTCAACATCCTCGTTGGCCTGACCTGTACGCCGATCAGTGTTATTGGCGTTGGATCGGGGAACACTTGGTGGGTTCCGTCTCAGGATCCTACGCTGATGAGGCAAAATAACTGATATCGACCAATAGCGACGCGAATGCAGTGTGTTGCGAGAACAACTCGCTTGGTAAGATATCGTCCATCTTCGAATATATCTTTCAATGTAGACGCGTACTGACGAGTTCTTGCAGGCGGTGTCGCGGCCATTGGCTGCGTTCCTCTCTCTCTCTGAGTGGTTCATCAGAGTCGAAGCCTAATGAGCAGCCCCATGTTTGGATATCACTTTGATCGCAGTTGTATGTCATGAGAAAGACTGATTTGTAGTACGGAAGTATCGTCAAATGAAGAGGCATGATAGTCCGAGTCTGCGTGCGTGCGAGGCTTGTGCGAATCCAGTGGGGAATGCCCTGCATGCTGCACCCAACTATGACTCGTTAGGTGTTGTCTATTCTGAATCATCGTCCGATGATGCTAGCAAGAGCGCACGAGGTTCAACCGAAGCAGTACCCATGTCGAGCTCTTTGCGCGGAGGGAATGTTACATTTCTCTCGCGCATCATCTCCGAGTACACGTCGCCCTCGAGCTGGACGTGCACGACCAGGGTCGCCCCAGGAGTCAACCGGCAAGGACTGAAGGATAACCTGACTCTGCGGCTCGCGTCGCCAAACTCCTTTGTCCGCTGCGGCCAGCCATCTACGTGGTCCTCAGCACAGTCGTGCAGAGAGGTGTCCGGCCGCTCCTCCCAGTTGTCTTGGTGGAACGTGTACACCTTCGCCCAATGCGAGAACGCGCTGCCAGCGAGGAACTGGGTTGAGGGCGCCGTGCACGTTCCCAGACAGAACCACACTGCTTCGGCCTGAGCGAGGCGTATGCACTCGCATTCGATGGTGATGAGCGAGGGCGGCTCGTCGGAAGAGGGGTTCTTGGTTATGGACGGATCGAGCGCCTCGAGCCCCACTGCAGCGAGGCGTCTGATGAGCCATGGCGGGATGCGGAATGGGGGAGAGGGATCGAGACAGTTGACTGTGGCGAGTCGAGCGTTGGGATCGGCGCGCATCCGTCTGTTGTTCTCGATGCAAATGTCGCGCCATTCCGGCCGAGTCGTGATGCGCTGCCCGTTGAAGTGGAGATTGTAGTAGTCGCTCCCGAGAGTCACGATCCGGGCGATATGATCATCGAATGGGAACCCTGCGCGGTACATCTTCCGTGTAGGATCTTGTCGGCGCGTCAAGGATGGATGGAGGAGCAGGCCGAGGTGCTTGCCGGATTCTTCGCATAGCAGGAACGCGATCGTGGCTCCATCCACTTCCAGGATAGGGAAACGACACTCGATCCCGTAGCTGGTACTAGTGAACCTGGGTAGCTCAATCTGTCCGAATGGCCCATGCTTCTTGCGTTCTTCGTCATCGTCTTCCGGCTTGTAAGTGTAAGTCTACGCCGGCGTGAGGACAACAGATCGCCATGCATACATATGGACCAGACATACCTTCCACTGCCAAGCCAAATACGGCTGCACGGAATGAGTATCTGGCGAGTAGAACACGAGGCCGTCATCGGGGGTGAAGTCGTACGGAGACCTGGCAAGAGGACATGTGTCGTCGTCTGGGATGGTGTGGTAGGTTGTCTGCTCTGGCGACCACGAGTTCGGATCGGTGGAGACTCGCGCACCCCACACGAAAATGGACGTATCGAACGTGGTCTTCATGATCTCCTGTTGAAGGCGTTGAAACGCTTCCCGGCCTTCTCCATAGATTGTCGGCATATTGATGTTGAACAACCCCATGAGGCAGTACGCTTCGTCCTCGACACGCGTCGTCTGGCGCTTCGACGCCCAAGACATCCTCTGCGCGACTGTCACGAGGTCGAACCGGTACTTGTGCATCAAGACATGTGTCCTAATCCCCGTGATTCTCGAGAGGAGACTCGCCAGTTCAAGCTTGGTTCCCAGGGGCTGCCAATCACTGGAGAGGAAGATGACGACGTGAGGGGCGATGAGCTCCTGTAAAGTCCATCCGCGGGTGTGCCACCGAGCCTTACGGAAGGCCGAATCCCGTGCCTTGATCTTGCAGTTGGGGGGAACGTCCTCCAAGTACGCATAGCACACCTCGGCGGAGGCGTACCAGTTGAACATGGAATTGATCGCTTCGGAGAGCTCCGAGCTGCTTGTCTTGTCGATGCAGCACGTGTCTATCCATACCCACTGGTAGCCGTGCTTCTCCGCCAACACGCAGCTCATTCGGATCTTCTCTTGCGCGCAGTCGCGAGGGTTCTTGCCTGTCCTTTCGCACTCCGCGCGCAGAGCCTGCAGGTCCTGGAACGTTTGCTCGTTGGGGCCCCACGTGTGCGAAAGTATTGCGTAGCCGCCGTCGACCGCGACATGATCGGTGAATGGATGTAACTCGGCACGATCAGTGCTCAAAAGCCACATCGAGTCGTCAGAAAGCTGTTGGATGGTCGCAAGATCAGTCATCACATGCACATATGTAGCAAGGGTTAACAATATGCTCTACGTACTCGGGCAGATGTGGACCGAAAGGAACGAGTGTCGAGGAGTTACTCAAGGTAGTAGCAGATAGCACTATGGCAGAATGTCTTTTGACTCAAGATGATGCGTCGTACATTTATGGGCAGACACGAGAGGGGCGGTATCTGTGGAGCGTGCACGAGTATTAGTGCCCGTTTCGCGTTTCTCGGTGCTGCGCTGACATTGCTTCTGCACCGCATCATCTGATCTGCTCGGGATCACCAAATCGAAGCTCGGTTTCATGGAAGGGCGCTGATAGCGCGAGGAAGCGTCTGGGTCGCTTAGTACTTACGCAGCTGGTCTGCACAGTGTAAAGTAAGCTTAGCCTTTTCTGTACATACCTGCAGAGTGGTATGGTATCACGTACTGACCTCGCTTGTGCATAGCACGGTGAGCCGCGAACAAGAATGGGAGGATGTCAATAAACACACCCGAATGCCTCCGCGAGGTCACTATTTGAGTGCCACAAATCGCAGTCCAATTGGAGGGGGAGCAGCCCATGATGGACAGCGCCATAAGTCGCCGAGCGCCCGGACGAGTCATCGTACGCCTCGAGCGTTAACGTGATAGTGTCCTGCGCCGCTCACACTCAGCATTGTTACGTCTCTCGCGAGGAGACATTGGGCATAGAAGGGAGAAAAGAGGAAGCAAATGGCAGTCGACAATTGACGCGAAGGGAGACTAAGTAGCACCTGCTTGATGTCCGCCCGCTCGACGACGAACTTGGGCTGGGGTATGACGAGGTTGCGCTTGCCCGGCGCGTACGCTATGGTCGTCCCGAGCCGCGCACACAGTGCATCTAGCGGATCTCGGTCTCGATTGAACGCCCCGACGATAGTAGGTCCACTGTACGCCCGAGACCATGCGCCAGCTCTCGCTCTCGTCCGAAGACCTGCAGCCTGAGGTCTCCCACACTTCTGCGACGAGCGTGCTGTCCCTCGACATTAGCAGAAACGGTGGGCAGAAGGTTGGCCATCGCGCACCTCTCGCTCACGGCGTCCACCTTCTGCCGTAATCTCTCTGCCGAAAGTCCTACATTCCTTCTGCCACGCTTTCAAATCCATGTCCGTCTACCTAAGCGCCTTCAGAGCTTCGATGAACCTGGCAGCGAAGAGCGCTTCGAGAGGTGCTCAACGCATGCGGGGATGCATAAGGCATCCTCTGCGCTCCTGGAGTTCGGTCGTGCGCTCTTGAAGGAGGAATCAGACGTCCGCCCGAAGTTCGGCCCGGATGCATTCAACGAAGACTCCATCATTTGGCACCGGAGCCGGGCCGTCCCTCGTCCTTCCGCCCAGTTCATCGTTCCAAAGCTAAGAAGGCACTTACTGGTGGGCGCCGCGACGCCGAACTACATCGCGCCGGCTTCCGCAAGTTGCAACTCGATTCCATATTGGGATTAATGCAACGACCCGGGAGACCGTCTGCCTCGAGATTCGCCGGCCTCCTTCGCAGCCACAATGAGCCCAATCAAGTCAAAGGGGGGTATGCGGACACGTACCCGGCGATGGCGCACTGCCTGCGGTATGGAGGGATACTTGTTGAGTGATAGGTGAAGCCAGGGACGCTCGCCCTGGGTGGAGAAAGGTTCTCAGAGAAGGACCGCGACAGGGACGACGGACGAGTAGATGATGGTAGCATCGTAGGTAGCGGTGTTGTCTGCAAGAAGCTTAAAGCCGTGGTCGACAAAGACAGTGACGCGGGGCTCGGAGAGGAGAGAGGTCATGTGGGGAGGTCTTGGACACGCCAATGACAATCACTTGAGACGGGGTAGACCCTTCAGGTCTGTCACGTTTGTAGAATACAAAAGCACGTACCACGGAGCTGCCTCCTCACACTGCCAGCAGTGATACGTCGAGCTTCGAGTTCTTAGTCCTTGGTTTGAGGTTCTCTGCCAGTTCTCAATTTCCAGCCCCTGCTACAGCGCCATGAGTCCAGCAGGGGAGGCACTGTCCAGCATTCTACATCGAATGTTGTGGTAAATTGAGCGACTGAAGGATTGGGCAACCAGACAGAAAGGCTGAGCCCTTAGGCCTTAGGCCTTAGCGCTTAGCCTTGAGGTAGCGGTGTGTAGCGCCGGCGGTCCGCGCGCAGCCACCATCCCGCCGCCTTCCTGTTTTGACCTCTACCCCCGACTCCTTCCTATCTCATCCTCTTCCTATCTCCCATCCCGTTCAATCCAACTCCGTCTGTCTTTACCTACATCCGTCCTCATGAGCCGGTGTGGAAGAAGAAGTTGGAGGGTCGGGGTTCTTGGTAGGTCGTCGGACGGTCGAGGAGGATCGTGGGGAGATGGAGTGTTGGTACGAAGCTGCTAGGGAACGATGACGAGGGAGTAGAGACGAGCGGAGCGACCACGACGGTCGAAGCGACGGCGGACGACGGACAGTAAGCGACGGACGGCGGACGACGGACGGTGGATGGCAGACGGGTGAGACTAGCGAGGAGGGGGAAAAACTGCATTCCGAGGGCGCGCCCTCGACGTACTTATACATGATGGTCGAGACCCCTCAGGCCGTGCTCTCAGCCGGGGCTCGTCGTCTGTGACGTTGTGATGAGGAAGACAGCGTGAAATGTGAAGAAGTGTTCGGAGCGAGACATAAGCCCGTCCAGACCGTGAACCGTTCGTTGGACTGACATCGAGGGGATGACTCGGCGCGACAAACGACCAGGACGCCGCCTATTTACGTGCGCGCGCTGCCGCCTTCAGCCGCGAGCGGTCGTCCTGCCGTTGTCAGAACGCCTACCGTCCTCGCGTCCTGTCCAACTGCAGGCCGCGGGTCCTTCGGGGGATGGGACATACGGGAGACCGAGGGGTGGAGGAGTCTGGAGCGATGGTCCGTGCGAGTGGGGGAATGGAAGACGAGACCGGAACCGAGTTGTTCGTGAAAGGTGATGGTAAAAGTAAGAGACAGAGAAAGAGAAGAGCCCGAACCCCGAAACGCCCGCGTCGACGTCACTTTCCGGTCACGTGTTCGCGTGCTTGCCTTTTGAGGCCTCGTAGGCTTCGGACGCGTCGTTCTTCCACAGGTGGGGGACGCTTTTGATCTCGTCCTCGAGATCGGGAGGGACTGTAACAAGAAAAAGTGTAAGCGATAAACGTACGCCAGGAAATGGAAGCGCGCCGTCTGCTGGAGCGTCTAGAACTCGAAGCGTTGCGCGTTGTCCGGTTGCAACGCGTCCTGGAGCGCAAAGAGCGCGTCGAGGTTGGACCTGCACGTCGCGACCAAAGCTTCTCGCGTGGGCCAGCGTTCGAGACCGGGAGCCGCTTGAGGTTGCCCCCAGTAGACGAGATCTACGAGGACGACATCATCGATGAAGTCGATGGGTGGTGCGTGCGCGCCTGACTGGCACAGAAAGTTGTGGGCGTGCGTCATGTTACAAGTGCGTTGGTTGTCGATCGGGACATTGCCGTTGAGTACGAGGCGGTCTGCAAGCGTAAACAAATCAGCAGGCTGTCCACGCGGAAAGGGGAAATCAGGCCGGTAGTAAAACAGCTTGACTCGGTTCGCAGGAGCGGACGCGCGCAAGATGGACCCATCCAGTTCACATAGCGCGTACGAGCCGTTCTGATGTCTGCACAGCACGATGTAGGGACCTGCCCAGCGGCGGGCACCCTTATGACCGTGCTGAGCGTCGAGCCAGGTCTCATGGAGGAGGACCCATGTACCGGGCTCGTACTCCGCGTTGCGGATCCTGTGCGCGTTCCGCTTGTTGTAGTCGTCGATCGCTCGCTGGCGGGCCTCGTCGATGTTTTCGATTGCTGCACCGACATGTTCGTCGCGCCGTGCGAGCTGCTTGATGCGCGTCACGAGCAGGTCGTCTGTCGTCGTGACACTGTGCCAGTCTAGGGTGTACCAGGTTCTGTCAGTGAGGTCGAATGGGAACAGAGCCTGCTGTCCGTAAACGAGATAGTATGGCGTATAGCCAGTGACACGAGACACGGTAGTGCGGACCGCCCAAAGCGCGGCAGACAAGTATGACCGCCAGCGCGTGGGCTCGTCATCAGCTAAGCGGATGAGCACGCGCGACAGGGTCTGTCCATCGCGCTCTGCGATGCCGTTCGCCTGCGGGTTGTATGGGGAAGTCACTATCACTGCAACGTTGTACCGTATCAGAAGGTCGTGAGCGGCGCCTTTGAACTCGGGCCCACCATCGCAGACCAAGATCGGGATGCACCCGAAGCGACAGATTATGTCTTCCCACAGAAAGCGCGCCCATGCCGCAGCCGTGTTCTTCTTCGCGTGCCGTGCCTCCGCCCACTTAGACGTAGCGCACGACGCGTGAAGAAGATAGGCCTTCCCCGTCTTAGCAGGCATGTGAATAGTGTCGACATGGAAACGACGAAGCACGCTGGGCGTCGTGATCGGATTCAAGGGAGGGGTTGTACGATACCGTGAGTGTCGCTGACATGTGTCGCACGACGTGACAAACCACTGAACGTCCTGGTACATGTTCGGCCACCAGACTCGGTCCCGGAGGGTCGTATATGTCGCGTCGCGGCCGCGGTGTCCGGCGGTGATATGGGCATCGGTCATTAGTGGCCCTCGTCGTCCGTTGTCGATAACGACGAGCTGCGGCACATTGTTCTTGTTGCTGCGCCATAGCCGGTCGTTGAAGAGGAAGAAACGCTCGCTTGACCGCTTGAAGCGTTTCAGAGCTGCTGCGTCCTTGCGGATGGGTGGCGGGACAATGCCGTCGCGAAGATAGTCGATAATGGCGGCCCAGTCGGGCTCGAGGGCGGGGCGGTGGTGTTCGTGTGACCGGCGAGCCGTCGAGGAGTCACCTGCAGCAGAGAAAAACGACGTCAGCACAGTTGGCTGTGACCGTCCAAGGGCATGATCAGGCGGGAAGAAAGACAGCTCAACAGGCCACGCTTGTTTTGGCTCTGTTGGGAGCGGCGTCGGGACCAGGCCTTCCGCGTAGTACTGCGTGAACGGCAGGCGGACGATCTCATCGCCGAGCTGAAAGTCGTCCGTCGTGTCGATCGCCATCTTGCGCTGGTGGAAGTCGTTGAAGAATGGACAGGTTGCCTGAGAGGAAAGCATGGGCGGGCAAGGACGGCGTGGTGTCCAGGGCTCGTCCGTGACGTCGAAGGTGCCCAAGTGAGTCACGGCATGGTCACCTGGCATCAGCTCGTGGTGGGCCTGCGAGACGTCGCGGAAAGGGCACTGCGCGGCGGCCATGATGCGGTCGTGGTGGAACGTCGCCAAGACCAGGGCGTGTAGAGTACGGGGAGGGTGAGGGTGGACGCTATAAGACCCCTCCCGGCCGAAGATCACGTCGAGGTGGGCTTCGCCGTCGGATTCGTCACTGTCACCTTCCACCCACCCACGTCGAGACAGCGCGTCTTGAGCTTGACCCTTTTCGGCAGGGATGTGGCGCAAAGTGAAGTCGAATAGCTGAAGATACGCCACCCAGCGTGTCATTGGCGCATTTGGCAGGTCTGGCTCGTTGATCATCTGTTCGAGAAATTTAGCGTCAACCTCTAAGCAGAAATGAACACCCCAAATGCGATGGCGAAGGTCCTTGAATGCTCTGAATACGCCATACAGCTCCACTTTTGGCTGGGAGTACCGCGACTCTGTGGCGGAGAAGGTGCAGGACCCGAAGCGTGCTGGATGTCGGTCTCCTCCATGATATTGCGACAGGATCCAGCCTGAGCCGTAGATGGACGAGTCCACCGACAGCACGATGAGACCATCCGACGGGATTGCCACAGGCCGTTGTATTTGAAGCGCGGCGGGGTAGTTGACGCTCCGGAGGACGGGCGCCGAACTGACAAGACCCTTGAGCGTGTCGACAGCTGCACGGGCCGCGTCGTCGAAGAAGAATGGGCCTGACGACGATCTGCACAGGGAAGTGAGCGGCTTCGCAACAAGCGCGAACCCTCGAATCCATTTGCGCCCCACTCCCGCAAGGCCTAGAAACGCGCGCACTTCAGTAACGTTCGTCGGGTATGGGAAGGAGGTGACTTTGGTCGCGAGGCCGTGTGCGAGCCACCACCCGATCCGGTCGACTTCCGAACCGACCAGACCACACCGGGGCGTGGCGGGATAGAATTTCGTGCCCGCCACGGTGACACCACCGATGATGCACAAGGCGAGCGCCTCGTCAAGCGTGCCGGCGTACTCGTACACGAAGCGGCGAATTCCAGGGTTCTCCGGAATGGGTGCGTCGCCATAGTCGTCAAAGCCGCCTTTGAGTCCACAGTCGTCTAGGAAGACGTCAGCGCGATCCGGGATCATGGAAGCGAACAAGTGCTTCGTGCAGCGGACGAAGTCGCTAACAGCATTGGTTGCGCCTTGCGGGAGGACTGTACAGCGACCGGAATAATCCATGCACTGAAAAGTGGTCAGGTCGCGTGATTGCACATGGAGGGTTCGCGCATCGTATCCAGAGAACAGGTCTGCCACGCCGTAAATCACTCGGCCTACGAAGCTCTCAGCAAAGTCATCCGGTCGAGGGGGAAGCATTGCATCACGGATGGTGACCGCGTTGAGCGGCTGCAGATCGTGCACGAGGCGCAGAGCGCCTGACTTCTTCTTAACAGCGAAGACACGGGATCGATAGGAGGCGCACGACGGCTCATATTTCCCGGATGCTGTGTGTGTGACCAGTAGCTCGCCAACCTCGGGCTCGATAGCTTTGGGGACTAAGATTGGGCGGAACACCCAGGGCTTGTGCGGCATCACGGGGATGCAATGGTCGTCGAATATGAGACGGCTGAACGTGCCACGCTCATTGTCCGTAAACGCGATCGCAAGCTGGCGCTTTACGATGATGAATGCAATCAGGTCTAACTCAGCAGGCAGGAGGAACCCGTCAGGGATAGTGTCCATGATCAACTGCAGCCGCTCCTGTGTCATACGCGCGCTCAATACGAGAGCATCGCGGGGAGGCGGATGTGTGGGCAACTGTTCAAGGTCGGGTGGTGGAACAGGACGAAATTGTCTAGACGGGAGGTCCGGCATGGCGCTCTCAACAGGCCGAACCTTCCGCGCAACGGGCTTGTATTTACGAACTGGGGCTGCATGACGACTGAAAAGGGAATCGCGTGACAGGGCCCGACGGACCCAAGGAGATTCGGTCTCCGGGGTGGTAGTCGAGGCAGCAAACTCTGCAAAGCGTAGGAGCGGATCAAAATTGGGGCCTGGGTCAATACTTCGGGCATAGTCCACCTCGTCATCGCCCGCGGGGACGGTGCCAAGGAGGACGTTGAGGGTGCGGCCAATACAGGGGAGATCGGACGACGCAGCACCCAGCGAATGCGCGTCCGTGGTCAAAAATCCTGAACATCGCTTACGCGCGATGTCAGTACGAGGCGGTCCGCATTGCGGGGATGACCAGCCGTGCATATCTGCAGCGTAACGGAGGGCCCGCTGCGCGAGCGTGACGGGTAAGCGGTGAGCGACGAATCACCGGAAGTTTCATAGGACACCTCGGCGGCAAAATACGATAGCCAAGGCTGGCCGAGGATCCCATCGTACACCGTACGTTCAGCGGTGCTCACGAAGAAGTGGTGGTCGAAGTTTTTGCCTCCCAACTGAATTGGCGCGTCACGGATGCAGCCAAGGAGCGTAACCGGAGCGCCTCCTAGACCGCGAAGGGACCACCGTGCGCCATCGCGGTCTAAGTCGAGATTTGTTCGCTTCCAGACGTCCTGGTTTATGAGGTTGAGCTCGGAGCCGGTGTCAACAAGAAAAGTGACCCGCTGATCACCGAAGACGCCTTCGCACAGGCCTGATACCATTGCATACTGTCGCGGCTGCCCCAACGAAACAGAGGCCGCATAGCGCTCTACGACGTCCTCAAGCAGCTCAACGCCCTGTTCAAATGATACGGCTGCTTCGAGAGAAGGTGGAGTGACGTCGACCTCAGTCAGAGCCGCTTGAGCGACAGTGCGCGTTGCGCCGTCTGATTCTCTGCGAACCTTCACTAGCGCGCCAAACCGCTTTTGCAAGCTGGGCGCGATAGCGAGGGCCTCGCGGAGCGACATCTCAATTCTCGTGCTCAGCAGTTGTTCCTGAAGAGCATCGACTGACACACTCTCTTGGACATCAGAGGTGAAGCGTACCGGGGGCGCACGTGCCCCAGCCTTGAAAGACGGCTTGTTGTGTTGGGATCCCTGCCACCCTTCTCGAGTGTTCACGGGCGGCGGGTTCGGGAGCGATGACAGGGATGGTGTCGGCGCTGGAGCGGGTTCGCGTCGCTGCTGAGACGGCTGCGGTTCCGCATCGGAGTCCGAGGCCTCGAAGTGAACGTGCTTCGTAGCCGGGGACTGTGCCGCTTTCGACCTCGTTGTCACTGGATGGGAATACGCACTGTGAGCACTCGGCGGACACGTAGCATAGGACACTACCGGGGCGCCATCTCGAAGCAGGCCTATCGAATGGGCGTTCGCGAGATGTGGCGGCTGCTCGCGGACACCAGATCGCGCTAAGCTGTCGAGATATGCCGCGATGCCGTACGGGAGCTGCGCCGGTGGTGGGAACTCCGACAAGTCCTTGTTGACGACACGGCCTGTCTCCGGGTGGAAGACGATCCGCTTTTCCCGAAGGAGCCGTTGGGTCTCCGGACAGAACCGTAAACCGATGGCGTGCGTGAGGCCCGTCTGTTCCGATCGTCCGCACATCCAGCAGGTGCGGCCGATGGCGGCGGGGGCCTGTGTGGACGTACTCCCCAGGCTGGGGTACGAGTTGAAAGCCGGTGGTTGGTGTGTCGCTCCCGGGCCTGGTAGAGCAAAGCTCGTCTGCGCGGGGACGTGAGTGGACGGGCGATCCTGGTGGACGGCAAGAGCCAGCGTCTTGATTTGCTGCGTGAGAGCGTTGATCTGCCCGCGGAGCTCGAGTTCTCCATCTGATGAGGACTTGGTGCGTTCTCGTTTGCCTCGTGCTTTTTGCGGTTTCGACTTCTTTTTGCTCTTCTTGTCCTTTGATCGACGTCGACTTCTGTCAACTGAGCTGTCTGAGTCAGAATCAGATGGTGAATCGTCGGACTCCGAAGAGGAGGAAGCCGAGCTTTCTGAGTCGTCTGAGACATCCGTAGCCGGCGCGTCGTTGAGCTCATCGGCCGCATAGTAGGCCCGTGCAGCCGTCATGGTCTCCTGTACCGTTGGCGGACACTTCGAGCTCATCTGCTTAGAGGTTCGAGCCTTAACGGCCGCAACAAGGTCCGAACGCAGCGCCTCGCGCAGAGTACTCGGCAGCGCCGAATAGAAAAGGTGGTCATGCTCAGTGCTCCCCATAACGTTTTCGTCGACCATATTGCCAGCGTGCTTCAGGAAGTGTATGTGGTACTTCCCGAGACGTTTCAAGGAACTCACATACTTCTTCTTTCGCGCGTTTGTCACAAACGTCCGGAGCCGCTTAGGGCTAGTCTCATAAGAATCGTTCATTGTTTCATATATGAGCTTGAGACGCTCCTTCGCCGTCTTCCAGTCAGCGCCACCAAATGATCGTTCTGCAATCAGCGTCTGTCTCACAGCCCTCGACGCGTACTTCAGAACAGCTTTTGGTAGGTCTGCCTCTGGAACACCATTGGCTAGAGCCAGCTCTTCCAAGCGCGTCACGAAATCATCGACATTATGGCCATCGAAGACCAAGGCTTTCTTATCGCCGACAGGCGGAAGATGGCCAGCAGGAGGCTGAGGCATGGCTTGGTTCTGAGAGAAGATGACAACTGACTGCGGCGATTCCGACCGTTCTGGGGTCTGCACGAGAGAGGAGATAGACGACGGGAGCTCGGAGAGAGATGATAGGTCGTCGAGCTCGCCCTCGTCGGGAGTCGGGACTGAGAATCGAGACGTAGAAGATGACTCAGCTGGATACAGGGCAGACTTGGGGCCCTTCGGTCGCACGGGTGGCCTTGATGACGACGGTTGACCGCGAGTGACGGGCCTTGTAGGACGTGACGGGAGGGTACGTGTCCTAACGGTAGGGGCGTGAGTTTTAGATAGTCTAGCGGCGACGGACCTGGTAGTTCTCTGATCCTCTTGGGCTGATGACCTCGTTCTGGTCATACAGGTTGAGCGCGAGCTCGACCTTGGGCGACGGAAAACCTCGAGACCCCCCTGCGGTGGTCACCACTTGTGGAAGAAGAAGTTGGAGGGTCGGGGTTCTTGGTAGGTCGTCGGACGGTCGAGGAGGATCGTGGGGAGATGGAGTGTTGGTACGAAGCTGCTAGGGAACGATGACGAGGGAGTAGAGACGAGCGGAGCGACCACGACGGTCGAAGCGACGGCGGACGACGGACAGTAAGCGACGGACGGCGGACGACGGACGGTGGATGGCAGACGGGTGAGACTAGCGAGGAGGGGGAAAAACTGCATTCCGAGGGCGCGCCCTCGACGTACTTATACATGATGGTCGAGACCCCTCAGGCCGTGCTCTCAGCCGGGGCTCGTCGTCTGTGACGTTGTGATGAGGAAGACAGCGTGAAATGTGAAGAAGTGTTCGGAGCGAGACATAAGCCCGTCCAGACCGTGAACCGTTCGTTGGACTGACATCGAGGGGATGACTCGGCGCGACAAACGACCAGGACGCCGCCTATTTACGTGCGCGCGCTGCCGCCTTCAGCCGCGAGCGGTCGTCCTGCCGTTGTCAGAACGCCTACCGTCCTCGCGTCCTGTCCAACTGCAGGCCGCGGGTCCTTCGGGGGATGGGACATACGGGAGACCGAGGGGTGGAGGAGTCTGGAGCGATGGTCCGTGCGAGTGGGGGAATGGAAGACGAGACCGGAACCGAGTTGTTCGTGAAAGGTGATGGTAAAAGTAAGAGACAGAGAAAGAGAAGAGCCCGAACCCCGAAACGCCCGCGTCGACGTCACTTTCCGGTCACGTGTTCGCGTGCTTGCCTTTTGAGGCCTCGTAGGCTTCGGACGCGTCGTTCTTCCACACCGGTCTCTACGATACCGATTGACGTCTGTCCTTACCCTTCGCCCTACCGGCTCTCCGAGCCCGTCCGCTCCTTGCCCGTGATTCAGCTCGGACTCCGTATATATACAGCCTGACTATGGATGTAGTTCGGTAGCGTTCTAACGAGACACGACTTACTCCAGTCACCCACTCGACGGAACCTCAACTCTCATCCAACCCACCGTGTCGCGCCACCCTTTCCTTTCCGGGAACCGCGAGCGCGACATATTTTGACTCGCTAGTCTTGTCTCCAACCAACACCATCGTCTCGTATCTACCTCTCGTCTAGTCTCTCTCTCTCTTTCTCTCTCTCTCTCTCTTTTCATTTCGACCTCCGCCGACTGGGTTCACTCGAGTCTGATCAACTCGAGCTTCCTCTCGGCCGACGATACCTCTTGTACGTCTTTCTCTCTCGTCTTGTTAGCTAACCTCTCTCTCTGTTATAGATAAACCTCGAGACATGTCGTCTCGTTACAACCTGCGCAATCGGACCGGGGCGGAGACTCCACCCGCGGTCAATGACGACGGTGAGCACCTCGCTACTGTCGGTGACACTGACACTACTATCCTAGGAAGTCCACTTACGGACCCTCCGGACTCTTCGTCCGAGACCGGCAGCTCCACGAGCGTCGGATCCGAGCGTCGGCCTGGCGTGTTGTACAGCCAGGTCGTGAGCGGCTCGAGAACCTCGTCCCCCACCCCGGGACGAGAGACCGTGTCCACGGTTCAGGCCTCCCCGCCTAGCGCGGGGCCGGGCAACGTGACGTCGACGACGGTCAGCGCGAATCGGAAGAATCGCGCTACGGTCGAGGACGCTACCGACGAAGAGTCGGGCCGTCCCTGGATCACTGTGCAGCGCCGCCGCGCGCGTGCGCACAGCACAGGATCCTACCCCACGGACACCCGTCCGGTACTGACTACGCCGCAGCGGGAAACTGTCCGAAGCGCGGAGGCAGCTCTGACAGGCGTCGAGCGCACCCAGTACAACCGCCGCATGGAGGCGGTGCGCGCCGTTGACCCGTCGGCCGACGACTCTCCTCTCTCTCGAGGCGAGGGTCCTTCTCGGGACAAGGGGAAGGCTGTCGACGCGCGCAACTGGGGCGCAGTAGGGATACCAGATCACGAGTTGTCCCCCGACGCTCAGCGTCGGGAGTTCGAGCTGTACTCTACTGAGAAGTCTTTGAAAGAGAATGTATTTGATGACTACGACTCGGACGAACAGCGCGAAATGCTTGAGTACTGGCGTACTAACCGGCAGAACCGCAATACCCCCCAGGGTGCACGCGAAGGCCTGAAGGCCGAGTTGGGCTCCGCAATCGTTCCGGCCCGCGATACGGCCTCACCTGACGCAAACTCCGTGACATCACGAGCGCGAGCTCCTTCGCACAGCGGAAGTGCTGCTGTGGTCGAACAGAAGCTCGCGGACTTTCGCCGCGAAATTCTTGAGGAAATCCGGGCGAGCCGCCCACCCGAGGAGCATCTGTCTGGCGTAAAGCACAGAACGAAGTCGACGCCCAAGGCCGGCCGGGGTTCCGATGCTCGGGGCTCGACTGCGCGAAGGGAAGCAGCTATATTCCCCATCGCGCAGATAGAGCCAGGCAGTCATCTCGGGCGGGCGTTTTCGAACTTTGTTGGTGGCGGCTTCCCAGACGACGACGACTCGTCGTCATCCTCCTCATCTTCATCGTCGTCGGAGCTCGGCACTGGGCGTGCTCCCTCGGAAGGCAGCTCTTCATCCGAAGATTCAACGGCGGGTCGACGAAGGAGGAGGAAGCGTCACGCAAAGAAGCCGACGCTGAAACCTGAGAAGCCGACGCCCTATGACGGCACACCCGACGCGCAAGTGTTCCATAAGTTCATGCGTCAGATGGCAGAGTACATTCGGGGACATACCATCGACCGGAGCATGTACGCATCCACGGTCTCCAACTTTCTGACTGGGAAGGCGTACAGCTTCTGGGAGAGCACGGTCTCCTCGTCGCCCCATTCCTGGAAGCTTGAAAGGCTGTTTCGTGAGCTCTTCAACTGGTGTTTCCCGTCGGATTATCGTCTGCAGATGTCCGACAAGCTACGGAAGACACGTCAGGGTAGCAGAACAGTGCGCGAGTTCGTACATGAGCTCGAAAACCTCTTCTTGACGGTGGGGATCGTGTCCGAACAGCAGAGGGTGGAGAAGCTGTGGCACGGGCTCAATATCAGTATTCAGCAGGAGCTGTGGAAGCAACAGCTCACCCCAATAACGGCGTCATGGCTTGATGTCTGTTCCTGGGCAGAACGGATCGAGATAGCTGAGAAACTCAGTCAGCGGGCTGGTCAGCATTCGAGTGGTAGCTCACATGAGCACCGGAAGGACAATGCGAGCTCCGGCAGGATGAGGCCTCGGAAGCCCGATAGCGGCCGCAATGGTCGTGAAGTCCAAACGGGTGCCACTCGAACCGCCTCTGGCAATCGAGATCGTCAGCAGATCCGACCGTTCAACAGGAGTGGGCCGCGCACTCAAGGCGGCTCCGCATCGGGTTTCCCGCAACGCCCGACCCTCTCGGATCGTGAAAAGAAGGAGCTCCGAGAGGCCGGAAAGTGTTTCATTTGTCGCGAGCCCGGGCACGTCGCGAACGCCTGCCCGAAAGCGCAAGTTGTCAGGTCCGACCGCAAGGGCAAACCTCCTGGAGTTGCTCACCTGCATGTTGAACTCGGGGATACACCCGTCGACCCAGAACGGTTGCGCGAGCTTGCGGAGAGCACAGAAACGACGGGCGGTCTCTCTCTCGGTATGGTGGGGTTTATGGACCCTCTGAACGACTTCGGAGACTGGGACTTTGACGAGGACCTAGCGGACTGGTCAGACATTGCATCAGAGGACTCGTTCGGACTGGATGATGAGTCCGAAGAGTCGGACGCGGACCCTTCTGAAGAGGGGTCAGTGCCAGAGCTACAGCCTATTGACGACGGACCTCGTAGGCGAGATTGGGATCGCCTGGTGCTGCCGAAGACGTGTCGTGAAGGACGGAAGCCCTGTCGACTGGGCGACCTGTACGCGGACCGTGCTGAGGAGATCCTTCGTCGCTGGGGACCATATTGCTGTATTGAGACAGACATCGACCAGGGGGAGGGTCGTTCAGTTCATGTGTATCGAATCTCGGATGAGAAACACGTCATGTTCCATTGGAACCTGGACGACATACCTTTCCCGTCGAGTCACTTGAAGAACCCGCACTTCGACATAGTGCGCTTCTTCCGTGGCCAAGTCGCCCTGCAGAAGCACGGAAGTCGTAGCCCCCTGCGCTGCCTCATGCGGGAGGGCGAGGCGATGGGATCCGCACTGAAAATGGGGGTTTTGCGTTGTCTTGAACGAGAGCTCCCATGGCCTGATAATGACGGTGTGCTGTTTCATCGTAAGCGTTGGACATGTCGAGATCTCGGACCCAACATACCGTATGTTGAGATCCGCGACATCTACATCAGGAAACGCCTGGGTTGCAATACGGCTCTACATAGACTACATAGCGGCTGTAGCGCCATCGCGACCCCCCGTTTATGTAGTGTCCTGTAGCGCCCCCACTCGATTATGTAGCACGCTGTAGAGCAGTATAGGGATGCCAAGAGACACTATATATAGTAATTCTGGCTTCTCAGCTGGTCGTCGGACACTCAGATCGCACACCATACAGATACTAAGCATCAATGACATTGACTGGAGCGTACATGAGACAACGGGCATATCGACAAGTGAACCAACATCTATCTATGGTAAAGAGAGGACCAGACATGTCATGAATCGACAACGAGGTCCAGGGCCGCTCCATACACCTCCCCATCTGCATCCACCAAACAAGATACCGATACAACTTGATCTCACTCACACGTATTGGGTAGCGGGCAGGAGAAGGAAGAGCTTGGAACCCACCGTACTGAAGCGCGACTCGATGGGCTCAACTTGTACATAGACGCGGCTTCATGATCTCGGAGCCGGATGTGGACGTCTGTGAGAGTGTCAGGCCAGAGGATACGTGCGGGAGGGGTCAGGGAACGTACCAATGGTGCCCTATGGGAGGTGCATGCACTCGAGAGAAGTGCGAGCATCGAGGGAGGAGATAGCGAGATGGACGAGACTGCCGCTGTTGGATGACAAGTGGTGATGAGCAGTAGGAAGCCGGGCGGAGCGAGCGGCGGCTATGTCAAGAGGACATGATAGACATACCCGGGATCCTTCGGGTATCCTCTCGATGAGTCCGTTAGACGACGGCAATGAGGCACGAGTCCTGTAGACACGTAAGTGGAGCGTATAGATGAGATGCGGCAGGGGAGAGTTATGACATACAGATCGAGAGGATGTCCAATGAGTGAGGGTCTGAGGTACTGAGAGACATCGTGCAGAGAGAGGAGACCAGAGAGAGGGAAGAAACAGCTGTGGAGAAACCGTAAGTGTGCTCGGACTGCAGGAGGCAAGAGCCGCCTTCGGACTCACAGAACGACCGCACAAGGCGACGGGATGACGATTGGGTGCAGGGGCTTGACAGAGCTTGACGGCCGGTCAAGAAGACCGCTAAGTACTACCAATGGTGAGAGAAAGGAGGGAGACACCGACAAGGAGATCGAGTACGGAGGGGAGGTGGAAGAGGGTGAAAATTGATGAAGTCGAACATGGGCGGCGCTCTTGAGTACGCGATTCGAACGGAGTTTCAAGTGCCGGCAGCACCCGAGTACCATCTTGGGAAATAGAAACGCCCATGCGGACGAATGGCGCAATGCATCTGATGATGCATTCTGACGGATATAGTAACGGTTTGATGTAAAAGGGTCTCGCTCATACGGACAGCTCTGTGTAGTGCTATGTAGTGCTATATCTCACTACAGCTCCTACTCGCTTAGCGTAATTCTATGGCAGATTAGACGCCGAAAAAGCGTTTCCTGATGTACATGACGACGGTCTACTCCTTTCCTAGACGGCGCCTGGAGAACATCTACTTTGACCTGCCGAACTGCATCGCGCGAGGCTTGCAGCGTCGCAGGCGTTTAGAGGAGCCTCAGTTTTCCCTGGACGACCTCCAGGGCGAGTTGAGAGTGCTATTTCGACGTCCTCGCGTGCGACGGAGGGCGTACTTGATGTTGAATTCAGTAGGCCCGGATCCTGGCGAGCTGCTAATGTCGGCCATTCAGCGTAATGCAGCAGCCCCGAAAGACATTACGCGGCTCGTACCTGATCCCGTGGTTGTAGTTGTCAAGATCAATGGCCAGCCCGCTCGAGCGCTGTTGGACTCGGGATCACTTGCGGACTTTATGTCTGCAAAGTTCGCATATCAGCTCGGTTTGCCGGTATACGAACTTAAGAAACCATTGCCCGTACACCTTGCTGTGCAAGGGTCCCGGGCGAAGATCAACTTTGGCTGCAAAGCAAAGCTTGAGTATCAGCGCGTGAACACAGAACGGTACTTTGACATTCTGAATCTACTGAACTATGACCTGATCCTGGGGACGCCGTTCTTGTTTCAGCACAAAGTTCGGCTCCACCTGAACCCGACGGCGGTTGTGATTGGAAGCATGGAGGCGCTGCCGCTTCAGGGTTCGGGGGTCCGCTCTCTTCTATCCCATGCTGCGGATCTGTTCGAAGACCATCTCGAGCAAGCCCGAGAGGAATTGCGTAAGTACGCGGCACCTATCTGTAAAGAAGCGAGTGACTCACCATTACCTCCACTGCGCGCTATCAACCATCGGATACCGCTCATAGATCCTGAGAAGACCTACTCGTGGCGGCCGTCAAAATGTCCGGATGCGCATCGAGCGAGCTGGATTGAAAAGCGTGATGCGTACTTGGAGTCCGGTCGCTGGCAGGTGACTAATGCCCGTAACACGTCACCTATGCTGCTGCTAACGAAGCCCGGTACAGGCGTGAATGGAGTACCTCCTCGTCTACGCGTGGTATGCGATCTTCGTGAGCGAAATGCCAACACGAAGAAACTGACCTCACCTCTTCCAGATATGGAGGGCATTTTGCGCCGTCTTGCTCGTCATCCCTATCGGAGCCTGATAGACGGCAAGGACGCGTATGAGCAAATTCGTATCGAGCCCTCCGACGTGGAGCACACTGCTATGACGACCCCGGACGGGAACATGGTCAGCCTGGTGCTGCAGCAGGGGGATTGTAATGCGGTTGCGACATACCAAAGTTTAATGAACCATATATTTGGGCCATATATTGGCGTGTTCATGGATGTCTACTTAGACGACATTGCGATTTATTCCGACACCCTGGAAGAACACAAACAGCACGTTAGGCTCGTGGTAGACATCCTCGCACGGGAGAAACTCTACCTCAGTTCATCGAAGCTGCATTTCTTGTGCCGTGAAATGAAAGTGCTCGGTCGCATCGTCGACGACCAAGGTATTCGGATGGACCCTAACAAGGTCAATTCCGTTCTGAACTGGAAGGTCCCGACCAACAAAGACTTGTTGCGGGGTTTTCTGGGTTCCGTGGGCTACCTCGCGGATGACATTGCAACCATTCGAATTCCTATGGGAGTGTTAGCATCAATGACGGGGCCAAATGCTTCGTTTAAATGGGACTTTACCCAGCAGCGCGCGTTTGACGAGATCAAGCGGCTCGTACACGCTCATCGTGAACACCGCCGACGACCGCTAGACTACATGGAGGGCGCGCCTCCCATCTGGCTCGTGACGGACGGGTCGCACGGTGGCGTTGCTGGGGTAGTGTCTCAGGGCGAGGACTTTCGCAGTGCCCGAGTTGCTGCATTCTTCTCTGCAAAGCTGTCATCAGCGCAGATGAATTACCCCGTGCACGAAATTGAGATGCTCGCCGGTGTTGAAGCCATGCAACGTCACCGTGACATCTTGCTCGGGTGTCACTTCACGTGGGTCACCGACCACAAGGGCCTCGAGCACCTGCTAACGCAGCGCAACCTGTCGGGACGACAGGCACGCTGGATGGAAAAGATCTCCGAATTTGACTTTCAGGTGCAGTATGTGCCTGGAGTCGAGAATGTGCTCGCAGATGCGCTGTCACGCATCTACTCGAATGAGCAACCGGGCACGGTTCGAGCGGCTTCCGAGTACGTCGCGCACGATGAAGATAGCATGGGTAATCCCGCACTTATGTCTCATGCGATTTCGGTCCCAGTTCTGGTTGCCCTCGAAGGCCGCGCCGAGAGCGCGTCCGCACCTGATTCTGCCATTGAGGACAGCACGCCCCCGCGCAATTCTACTATAGCGGGCAATGCACCGCGACGCTCCCTGCGGGGTCGTACAGCCGCAAAGCCTCGTGCGGCTCCCACAGACGCTACAGTGGAGGTGCCGAGGGGCGAGATGCAAGGGCAACGCAAGAAGGCGGGACGCGTAGCCGCGAAGCCGGAAGCAGCAATCACGGACGCACCTGAAAAATCGAAACGTGTTCGGCGCAGGAAGTCGCCACCGCCGCCAGCAGAGACAGGCCGACCCGAGACGGCTCAGGAGTTCTCAAAGCGGATCCGCCGTGTTGTTCTGCGTCTGCCGGATGCTGAACAACAGGAGGGCGCGGGGTCAGGAGCATCTCCTGCCCCAACGGAATCTGTGGCTAACGGCACAAATGATCAGTCATTGCCTGCCGATAACAGTAGACCGACTCCCCTCGGACCGGTGGCGGAATTGCCCAATAAGCCTGAAGAGGAACCACAACAGTTAATTGACCACATCTCGAGTGCGATCGACGGCATTCACCTGGAGGGCGAGCTCCGGGATCGGTACTCCGAGGACCCATTCTTTGGTGAAATCCTCCGAAAGCCGAAACAATTTAAGAATTTTGAGATGGAGGGTGGTCTCGTCTTCATAAGCGACAGGGGTCGCCGACTCCTGTGCATCCCACATGTCATCGTCCGAGGACGGAATGTGCGTGAGGTCGTGATATCACATGCGCACTCACTACTTGCGCACCTGGGTCCACGGAAGACGGCAGACTTGCTTCGTGATCATGTCTGGTGGAAGACTCTGGTTGCGGATGTCCAGAAATTTTGCAACTCTTGCATGACCTGCAAAAGGAGCAAGCCGAGCAATCAGAAACCGTACGGGCTTCTCAACCCACTACCCGTACCTAGCGTGCCCTGGGAGGCCATCGGGATCGACTTCGTCGGGCCTCTACCGGAGTCTAGGGACCGCGATGGCAGTTACGACTCGATCACGACTATAATCGACTTGCTTACCGGCATGGTGCACCTCGTTCCTAGCCGTACTACCTATCGTGCTCGAGACGTGGCGGAGCTTGTGTTTGCTGAGGTGTATAAGCACCACGGGCTTCCTAAGTATATCGTCAGCGATCGAGACTCGTTATTCACGAGTACGTTCTGGTCGCACCTCCATAAGCTGATAGGTGTGGAGCTCCACATGTCCAGCGCGTACCATCCGCAATCCGACGGCTCTACTGAGCGGGCTAATAGAACCGTAACGCAGATGCTGCGTCAGTGTATTGGGGCCCGACAGACGGATTGGGTCTCGAAGCTACCTGCTATCGAGTTCGCCGTTAATTTAGCACGTTCTGAGTCGACAGGGTACGCACCCTTTTTCCTCAACACAGGCCGCATGCCGCACCCAATGATCTGGGACCGCCCGCCGAAGACGGAGTATCCGGGCGTACGCGTCTATGCCCAAAAGGTCAAGGCCGCCGTTATGGCGGCGCACGACAGCCTGATCGCGTCTCGCGTAAAGCACGTTCGAGACGCAAATCGTCGGCGGCGACCCGCTCCGTTCGTAGAAGGAGATCTAGTTTATTTATCTACGAAGAACATTACCCTGCCGAAAGGTTTAGCCAGGAAGCTTGCACCAAAGTACATGGGACCTTACCGTATCACTAAAGATTTTGGAAACGCTTCCTTCCGGGTCGACCTTCCGCCTAGTCTGCGACAGTGCGGCGTCCACGACGTATTCCACGCGTCGCTGCTCCGCATTCATGAGTCCAATGATGACAGGCTCTTCCCCGGGCGGCTGGACAAGCAAGTCTTTGAGCTAGATGACCCAGACAACGAATGGGCGATCGACCGTATCGTATCACATACCGGGTCGGGACTCAATGCCGTCTTCGAGGCCCTGTGGAAGTCAGGTGATCGTACTTGGCTCCCCTATCGATCAGTAGAGCACCTTGCTGCTCTGCCAGCCTATCTGGAGGCGTTAGGAGTTGAGCGTATCGAGGACTTGCCCGACGGGAACGGCAGCCCTCCGGAGGACCCGCAGATATTCGCGGGATGTGTCGGGCTGGGGTCATTCGATGAGTTATGTCAGTCGCTCATGGATGAGTTAAAAGCCCTGGACGACACTCACCTTTCTTCACCTATCCCCAAACCTTCCTCCATCGCACGACGTCGCCGTCATCACCCTCGCTGCCGTCGTCCCTCTCATACCCGCACTCTCTCTACCACCCGCCAGCCCACCTCGAGCCCACACCATGCCTCTCCCGTCCCGTGTCTTGACCCATCGCTACCTCGCCCACACCGCAGAAGGCGACATCCTGGCCCGCACCGAGGCCGAGGGCGAGACCGAGCTGTACACGGCCCAGCAAGTGCATCAGTTCTGGCTCATGGACGGAGTCCTTCGTGGTCTCAAGGCGGACGCACCTTTCGATCATCAGGAGCTGGCACTCCCGGGAGGGTACGAGAACTTCGTGTTTGCGTTCAACCTCGACACCGTATGCCCCTACAGTTTCGCGAGGCTCGGGTCAGACTGGTTGGTGATCGACGGGGTGGACAAGAAGCGCGTACCTCTCGATGCCCTGCTTCCCGGGTTCGACCCCGACGCCACGACGACCTCGGCCCTCGACCGCGAGAAACTCAAGCGGTACGAGGACCTTATGGCCTTGCATGTCGACAAGGACCTCTTCGGTCGAACCAAGTCCCGCGAGGCTTACGGACAGCGCGACCGACGTCGCCAGGAGAGGTCGCGCGTCGAGACGCAGAGGGGCGCCATGCGAGCGTTGGGGGAAAAGTTCAACACTCGAGGCCGGGGTCTTATGGGCGGAGGGCGCGCTCGTTCGGCCTCGCCGGCGGTCAGGAAGACTGCGGCTATCACGTCGCGTCCGAGCAAGGTGCTTCTTCAAACGCTCGCGCTCGTGCCAGCACGACGACCACGGCCGGTCCCTCCAAGGCCCCTACCACTCGGTCTGCCGCCAAGACCGCGGCCGCGCCGACGGAGGGCGAGGACATTTCGATGGAACCTCCTGTGGGAGAGGAGTGAGCGCACGATCTTGCATGGACACCGCCAGGCGTTGTCCAGGAGGGCGTATGTAGCGCCGGCGGTCCGCGCGCAGCCACCATCCCGCCGCCTTCCTGTTTTGACCTCTACCCCCGACTCCTTCCTATCTCATCCTCTTCCTATCTCCCATCCCGTTCAATCCAACTCCGTCTGTCTTTACCTACATCCGTCCTCATGAGCCGGTCTCTACGATACCGATTGACGTCTGTCCTTACCCTTCGCCCTACCGGCTCTCCGAGCCCGTCCGCTCCTTGCCCGTGATTCAGCTCGGACTGTTGGAGTTACTGTAGCCGTTTCGAGCTCGTACGATACGCCACATTAGCGCTCAGCATTCCTTTGCCCGCCACATTATAATTAGTGCCGTATTTCTTTGTCAGTACTGTACCTCAGTGCCTGGGATTCGTTTAGGTACATATACGGACACTCGTACGCTTGTATTCACTACGCGATTGCCTCAGGTCGCGCCCACTGTCGTTACCCCGTCTCTCCCAATCCGATTGCCTTTGCGCGTCCACACGAGGGTCACTCGCGATCTTACGTCATCTCGCTTTCCTTATTCGTCACTCCGTTCCCGCGCTTTAGCGCCCGCGCTCGCGTTATCTTACACAATCGCGTACACCTCACTCGGTGGTCATCCGAGTACCCCGACGAACCCGATCGAACCCGAACCGAACTCCGATTGAACCGCGGCCCCCGATCGACACCGCACGACCGAACCGAACCGAACCATGGCACCCCAGATCCCGAAACTCGACGACTCGAACTACGCCGAATGGAGCGTTTTTATGCGCGCCCTCCTCGTCCGCCAGGGACTCTACGACCTCGTCGCTGGCACCGTTACCCGCCCTCTTGGCTCCCCGAACTCGACCGCCGTCCGTGCCTGGCAGAAGAAGAACGACACGGCCGTTGCCGAGATCACCCTGAATCTCGATCCGTCCCAGCTCCCCCACGCGCACGCCCTTGACGCCGTCAAGCTCTGGACCGATCTCGAGGCTGTGCATCAGGCCCGAGGTCTCGGTACGCGCCTGTCCCGCCGTCGGGACTTCTTCCAAATGCGGAAGAGCGACGACCAGACGATGAAGGCCTGGATCGCCGACGTCCGCCGCGCCGTCTTCCGCCTTGAAGCCATCGGAGCAACCATCACGGAGGAAGACCACGTTCTTGTGCTCACGAGCGGCCTGCCGCCCTCGTACGAGCAGTTTATCATCACGCTCGACGCCACCCCCGAGGATGAGCTCACGCTCGATCTCGTCCACAAGCGCCTCTTGAACGAGGCTTCGCGCCAGAACCCCGCCGGCTTGGCGCCCGCGGAGTCCGCCCTCGCTGCTGCTGCGCGCCCCCGCATCCGCACCCCCATCGAACAGATCACCTGCTTCAACTGTGGCCAGAAGGGCCACTACAAGGTCAACTGCCCCCAGCCGCCCGCGCCTGTCGCCGCCGCTGTTGCTCACGTCTTCTAGTTGGAGGGGTCGACTTTCCGTTTTTGGACTTATCGCTTACATCATCATTCCCTCCCCGTTTCCGTTCGCCCGCCGCTTCCATTCCCTCTCCCCCGCTGTTCCCTTTCATCTCGCTCGTATCGCACTTCGCTCGAGGGGTCGTGTTGGAGTTACTGTAGCCGTTTCGAGCTCGTACGATACGCCACATTAGCGCTCAGCATTCCTTTGCCCGCCACATTATAATTAGTGCCGTATTTCTTTGTCAGTACTGTACCTCAGTGCCTGGGATTCGTTTAGGTACATATACGGACACTCGTACGCTTGTATTCACTACGCGATTGCCTCAGGTCGCGCCCACTGTCGTTACCCCGTCTCTCCCAATCCGATTGCCTTTGCGCGTCCACACGAGGGTCACTCGCGATCTTACGTCATCTCGCTTTCCTTATTCGTCACTCCGTTCCCGCGCTTTAGCGCCCGCGCTCGCGTTATCTTACACGGACTCCGTATATATACAGCCTGACTATGGATGTAGTTCGGTAGCGTTCTAACGAGACACGACTTACTCCAGTCACCCACTCGACGGAACCTCAACTCTCATCCAACCCACCGTGTCGCGCCACCCTTTCCTTTCCGGGAACCGCGAGCGCGACACGGTGAGGTGGCAAGGGTGGTGCATACGCGCTCGAGGCACACAGTGCGGCTAGACTCTAGTTCGGCTTGTGCGACGGAGCGGGCCTCCTGTTCAACGTCCAACGTCCAACTACCGGACAGCCCCCAGAGAGGTTCCACTTACCAACTATGTCCCTCTCCTTGACCGTAATTAGTCGACCTCATTTATGGCAACTTCACTGCATAGTAGTAGGTGTGTCGGATACCGATCTTACTCGACTCAGGCTCTTGTGCACTGACTCTTGCACCGGTGTCAGGGATCGCGCACTGCTAAGTGGCGATGCACGAAGATTGCCCCGGGCCTAGTGTCACCGTCTCGCACTAACGTTTTCTATTCTCGCCTTCGAGTCTGCGCGCACTGCCAGTGCTGGCCAGGTAGTCGCAAGGTGGGCCACATTTCTCTCACTGCGTGTGTCTCGAATACACGTACCATCTTGTGTAGAGAAGGGAAGCTTCATGGCAGTGACACTGAGTCGGACAGCTGCAGCGCCCTTGCCCTCCGCCCCGACCTTCTCGTCCTAGGGTCTTGTTCTTTTGCTGTGTCTAGTATTTGAGTTCAGTCCATGTACGACAATGGCCGCCATACGTTGTGGTGCCAAGGGCGACGTTTGTCTTCACACGGGACCACTACATAATGTCTCGGATTTCCCAATACTCTCTCCAGCCCCACTCGACCCTGCTCTCTGCAATCGACTCGCGCCCTCGCAGTTCACACCTGTCCTGCCTGCGCGACACTGCATCGCTGCACTAGCCATATACCCGTGAACCATGTACGTTTGCAACCCTGTTTCATGATTCGTAAAACACTAGCGTTGACGCTTCCGCCTTAGCCCTGCAACTTCTCATCGCATCAATGTGGCTCGTGAGCACACACCGTGCCGAGCTCCACCACTTTGCCGACCATCTGGCAGTCCCGGATGGAGGCTACGCCATCCTCTCACACACATGGGAAGACCGCGAGCAGAGCTTCCAGGACGTGCAGGCCATTCGTGCTCGGTGCCGACTGATAGGCGCGAATCCCCGCAAGTACGTCTCCGAGAAGATCCGCCAAAGCTGCATCCTAGCCGAGTCGTATGGTTACAAGTGGATCTGGATAGACACGTGCTGCATCGACAAGACGAGCAGCTCGGACCTCTCCGAGGCGATCAACTCCATGTTCAATTGGTACGCCTTCGCCGAGGTTTGCTTCGCATATCTCGCGGACGTCCCGAAGGACTGCGAGCTCAGCGCTCCGAATTCCGCTTTCCGGAAGGCGCGATGGCACACCCGTGGATGGACGTTGCAGGAGCTCATTGCCCCCCAAGTCGTCATCTTCATTTCCAAGGACTGGGTCCCCATCGGCAACAAACTCGAGCTCGCACCTCTCATCAACTCGATCACCGGTATCAAAGTATCCGTTCTAACGCACAAAATCCTGTACTACGTGGCTAGCGTCTCCGAGAGGATGCAATGGGCTTCGAAACGTCGTACGACTCGCATTGAGGACGAGGCTTATTGCCTACTCGGTTTGTTCAACATCAGCATGCCGACTATCTATGGCGAAGGTCGGGAAGCGTTCCAACGCCTACAGCAGGAGATCATAAAGACCACCGCGGATACCAGTCTTTTCGCGTGGAACCTTCCGTTGGCATTGAATGCGGCGTGGTCTCTGGACCCCGATCACGACTCAATCCTCGATGAACACCTGCCACTTCTTGCCTCATCCCCTGCAGAATTTTTGAAGACTGTCTACTATTCTCCGCGTCTTGACGAGCCCGCCACACCATACTTGCCATCCCAATGGAAAGTGCGTATCTGCTCTTGTATGCTGGTCTGTTGATTAAAGCTCATGGCATGTTGTAGACTGACCCAGAGGATGCAAGCCGGAAGACACATGGTCCATTTGGTGAAATCAAACTACCGTGGGTCGTCAATACCAACCAGGGACTCATGGGACATTTCCCTGTCACGGAACTGGATGGCATCACAATCGCTATCCTTCTATGTCAAGACGGGGAGGACCATCTCGGCCTCCTCCTCCATCCGTCTCCCACTGAAGGTCAAGACCCATCTCGCAAGCTGTATCGCGTGGGATGCGCATTCGAACGGGCATCAGCACGTATGGTCTATCTAGGCGGTGACTACTACAATCTCCGAGTGAACAGAAAGCACGCCCTGCCACAGCCCCAGTGGCGCGACATCTACATTGAAGATAGCAGACCCCGACGTCGGCGTCAACATCCGGTCCATATGCTTACCCCGATCAATTGCGATACCACCAATCCTGCGTTCCGCATCTCACCTTCGCTTGTCGGCCGGCTCCGAGAGGGGTTTAACATGGAATGTCGCGTTTCAGGCGCGCAACACGTCACTCTAGAACGCACCAGTACTATCCTCAACATGCGATACAGTGCTCCAGGGCGTGATGAGATCATCATCATCTGTCTTGGGACCTGTCCCACGGCGTCCGAGGCCGGGTCATGGTCGGCGCATTGGGTCACCGTCCACGTTCGACACAGACGTAGGAGGATGGATGATGGAACAGAAGAGCCGACTCGGATCGACGCCACAGAACATGACTGCACTCAGGACCACGTCGAGGACTGGCCGAAATGGACCAAGGACTTTGGCGAGGATCAACGCACGGTCAGGCTATCCTTCCATCGCAGCAGCGTGGCTCCCACGACAACCTTCGTCATGCATATCGAACTTCAAGGCCGTATCTACGAGAAGTTGGCGGGGCGGGCGAACGTGGTCTCTCCTCAAATAGAGAACGATGTCGCGTCCCACAAACATACCTTCCTGCGTTCGTGGGGTGGTGGGCGTTTGAGGAAGCTGTTTGGTACCGGAAAGAACGGGTCTTCTCAGAAGGACGCCATAGGAAGAACGGCGACCGCAAACAGTTCGACGACGAGTTTGGGCATTGGACCAGCGGAAATGGCTGAACAGCTGTTGGCTCTCGGCACACTCCTGGAGCAAGCAGGAGGAGAAGACCCAGACTTCAGTGCCAGTCTTGCCAAATTCCGCGATCAAGTACGGGATCTTCATGGGGGCTCGCCGCGTCCAGGATTCCTGCCCGGTGGATCCCCACCGCCTAGTACCTTCCCGCGGGATAGCGAGCGTATGGGGGAGCTATTTGGTACCCGTCATGACGGGCCTTCAACTTCGAGGGGAATCATCAACGGAACGGCGGCCCCAAGCCGTTCAACGACGGGTTTGGGCATTGGACCGTCGACAATGCTAGAACAGCTGTTGGCCTTGGGCACTTTCCTGGAACAAGTAGGAGGAGAAGACCCAGGCTTCAGTACCAGGCTTTCCGAGCTCCGCGATCTAGTACAGGCTCATCGTGACAGCTCGCCGCGTCCCGAATCCCCCCCTCTCGGATCCCCGTCTCCTCAAACTCCACGTTCCGAATCCCCGGCTCTGCAATCCCCGCCTTCTCAATCACCACCTTCTCAATCCACACCTTCTCAATCCACACCTTCTCAATCCACGCCTCCCACATCCCCGCCTGCCGAATCCGCGCCTTCTCAATCCGCGCCTCCCACACTGCCCCCGCCTCCCACACTGTCCCCGCCTTCTCAATCCACGCCCCCACAGTCCCCGCGTCCCGAATCCTCACCTCTATAATCACTCGCGGACATTGTCTTGTTCACGTCATACCCATGCAGAACCGATTCGGACATGCTCGATGGTTTCACACATATGTACGACGCGACCCGTGCTTCTGTGTAACGGACATTCTTCCCAATAGTTCTCGGCGGTTCCGTCCATGGCCCCACCTTGAGGCAGGTCCTCAGCTCTGCAGTAGTTGAACGTCTGTACAAGTGGTTCGGTGTTGATACAGCACTAGGTTGATACAATCTACAACGTACGCTTTGATCTACTTCTGTCGGCTCGCCCGTGACTCTCAAGCACACACCTAACAATCCAAGCAACTCCTCACCACATAACGCGATCGTCGCAGGCTACATCTCAGAGCACCTTCTCAACAAGGCCCATGCCCTGCGCCTCGAGCACCTCGCGGATCGGGTCACAGATCTCCCTCGAGTACGGCGCGAGGACGCCCGGCGTGTTCAGCTTCCCGTCGAGTACGAGCTGCACGGCGATACCGCACGGGACGCCGACATACAGCGCCATCGCGGAGTGGCCCGACGGGTCGCCGTACGCCTCGAGCGTCGACGTGATGGTGTCCTGTACGGTGGAGTATCAGCACTGACCAGCTCTCGTGACGAGACAAGGGAGGTGAGGGCGTGTGCACACACTGTCGCGGAAGGAAGGAGACGAGAATACGAAGGCAACACACGCACCTGCTTGCCGTCCGCCCACTCGACGACGAACTTGTGCTGGAGCATGACAAGGTCGCGCTCGCCCGGCGCGTACGCCATAAGCGTCTCAAGCTGCGCGCAGAGCGTATCGAGCAAGTTCCCGTCCCGGATCGCAGCCTTCTCCGACGAGAACAAGCCGATCCACTTTAGCCCCGAGATGATGCGCCGGCTCTCGCCCTCGTCCGGGAACTTGCAGATCTCCTGCACCTTCGCGACGAGCGTGCTATCCATTCACAATGCAGGCGGTCAGTATCATCAGCCCAGAGGCAGAATACAGGGCTGCAGATGCGCACCTCTCGCTCGCGTCCGCCGCGCCGATCGCCTGCTGGAAGACCTCCGCCCACGTCATGCCCTCCTTCAACCACGCCTTCCTCTCCATGTCCATCCACCCAAGCGCCTTCAGCGCCTGAACAAACTGCGGGAAGCCCTGGTACCGCAGCGTCCCGCGCACGACCGTCTCTGCCTCGGGGATGTTGTAGTACTCGCGGAACGGCACCGAGTTGCGGTTTGGGTACGCGACGAACGCGAACGCGGGAGTGATGTAGTACGGCTTGGCGACGCCCATCAGGTCCTCGCCCCGCACGTCGACCTGTTGCCCGTTCGCGAGGTACGACGCCGAGTTAAGCAGCGCGAGCAAGCCGCCCCGCGGGGACCACGAGAACTTGTATCCAAGCGGGTTACCAGAGCACTCGGGTGCGGGCAGACCGCCACAGTACGAGTGGAACTCCTTGATCTGCAGGACGAATGAGCGGTACAGACACGCAGGGAAAGCGACGGACACGCACCTTGCCGCCCTTCTCGTGCACCTCGTCAATGGTCTTGATCGCGTACAGGTGGTCGACGCCGGGATCCAGACCAATCTCGTTCATGACGACGATCCCCGCCTTCTTGATCTCGTCCTCGAGCTCGCGGATCCCGGGGCTGATGTAGCTCGTCGTGACAACGTTCGTCTTGCCCTTGATCGCAGCCTTGATGACGTTGACGTGGTGGATGTACGGGACGAGCGAGATGACGAGGTCGTGTTCCGCGATCTGTTTTTCGAGCTCAGCCTGCTTGGTGGGGTCGTCCGAGCCAGCATCGAGCGAAAGCGCAGTCGTGTTACGCAGGTCGCTGGCGAGGGCCTCTGCGCTCTTGAGAGTACGGCAGGCTACGGCGTATCAGACACAGCGCATATATGCCATGATGCAGTGACGAACCGATGGTGAGCGCGTTCTCGGGGTTGCGCACGACGTACTCGGCGCAAGGGCGAGCAACGGCACCGCTGCCGAGGAGAAGCACCTTCTTCGTCGGTGTGCCAGTGAACGCGTTCGGGCCAAACTTGGGACGCACATCCTTACCCTCCTTTAAGAGCGCCCGAGCGAACTCGGGGAGAACGAACGCAGCCTTGTGCACTTCCGCATTGTAGTAGCGCGTGTTCGGCACCTCCCGGAGGGGCTTGGAGAGGTCACGGCCGGCCTCCTTCGACGCCACCATGAAGCCGATCTGACCAGAGGGGTAGGTGGGAATGGTCGTGAACGCATACTCGGAGACGGCGAACAGCCCGCGGGTGGTTTTGAGGAGATCTTGGATGAGCGAGAGGTGGATCCAGAGACACTCGCCCTGAGTGGAGATGTGCCCGCCAGGGGTGAGCGCGTCACGGAGGAGCTCAAAGTAGGGCTTTTGGAAGAGGGAGGCGGCGGGGCCGACCGGGTCTGAGGAGTCGGTGATGATGACATCGTACGTAGAGGTGTTGTCTGCGAGGAACTTGAAGCCGTCGCCGACGAAGACGGTGACGCGGGGGTCGGAGAGGAGGGAAGACATGTGGGGAAGATACGTCTTGGAAACGCGAATGACTGCCTGGGACGGGGTTAGCACCGGGGTCTCGCTCTGACGGACACACGCAAGTAGGAGGGACTTCAGTTAGTGGTTGCAACCCACTCGCGTACGGTGAGTCAACCCATATCTGGGCTCATGAGGCGCACTCGATAAGTTGCTCTAGACTAGGACTACCGTCTTAGTAGTAGTCTTCTAGAGTCAATGGCGAGTTCTAGCCTGTGCGCGAAGAGGACACGCCATTCGCACCTCCCTCCCGGACTTAGCGCCAGCGGCTAGTAACCTCGCCGCTCGTAATTCAATCGAACCCCGAAATCGAACAACGGAGCTGAATGAATCCCGTGAGCGATGCTTTACTGTACCTGTCTGAGCGCGACTGGCTTGGAGCACGCCCCGAGCGCAGGCGGTTCCTCTCTGGAACAGGTGACACGGTGGGGGTACTCCTTTCTCGTTCGGCTGGAGTCGTCCTGAATAGCGAGATTGCGAGTACCAAGCGACCGTGGCGAGTGGGTGGCAACTACGGCGCGCGAATGCGAGTTGCAACCCACTACGTCTCGAAAACGAGCTGGCTACAACCCCGGAACTGAGACTACTGGCGAGTACGCACCTCATCGATGTCGCAAAGCACGACCTCCTGAACAGTGTCATGCTTGAGCACCTCGCGCACCACACCGCCATCGCCACCGCCAATGACCAAGACCTTCTTCGGATTGGGATGGCTCGCCAGCGGGATGTGCGCGATCATCTCCTGGTACCTGCACCCTAGTCAGTACCATCGGATCGCCATCTCCAGACCTGACGTACGAGAACTCGTCGCGCTCCGTGCACTGGATCACGCCGTCAAGAACAAGGACGTTCCCGTACGTCTCAGACTCGAAGACGAGCACGTCCTGGTAGAGCGACTTCTCGACGTGCAGAATTTTGTTGACCTTGAGGGTCATCGCCTGGCCCGGCCACTGCGACGAGATCTCGCGGAACCAGCCATCTGAGCGTCGCAGAGCGTTGAGCATCAGTCGCGCACATTCGAGCGCATATACGCACCTTTGATCGAAGGGTGGGTGAGGGGAGCCATGGCTGCGAGAGGTTCGAGGAAGAGATGCTCTCGAAATTTTGACTCGAATTGCGCTGCATCTGAGCAAGATTAGATAAGATTGCTCTCAGATCACATCGGGCACAACCTTCATCTTCGGCGCCTCCACCTGTTCCTCTTCATCGCCGAGACGCTAATCCTGAGCAACTTGGCACAGACATGATCGGAACTGAGTTTATGCGCGAGAGTGGTTCACTGCACGCGATGGGTGACAGAACGATCTCGCGTACAGAGGGCTCATCTTTCGCCGTAGCAGGGCACTGTGCCAAGTAATAATGTGTTCCTTGTGTTGAACACAGATTCGACGAGCCAATCCGACAGTGTCCATACTTCTGAATTCATTAATTCTGTGAGTCAAATGACGAGGAATAGGCAAGCCGCAAGCTGAGTACTTACAGCCAACTTGGCGCAATCGGACGCGTCCATCTCGCGTGACGTCACCCATTTCCCGACGCAATTTCTGTCAGCATTCCAGCATCTCAGCACTTTCCCACTCATCCAGGATGCATCGATGCTCCCTGATGCCCCGACTGCACACCGACTGGCTGTATATAAAAGCGCTCCTGCGACCGCCTTGGCGTGCCGTCATGGCCGCACGGTCGACCCACACGATAACACTGCGTGCGCAACGCGCATAGAGATCCAATGGAATCCAAAAGCATAGCAATACAATTCCAACTAGAATACAAGCGCGCGCGGACACAGAAGTCGTAAAAGCAGAGGGTGTCGCCGCGGCCATCCAGAGTGCAGCGAGAACAGCGAGAAGAGAGTATCATGTGCAGGAGGGTCGTGGACGTGTGCTAGCGTGTGAGGAGACGTACCCGGCGAGCGGGGTTCGTGGATAGTGGATAGTGGATGATGGATAACTAGATGATAGCAGATAGACGGGGCGAGGGCGCTCAGACTTTATTGTCTATCGACCGTTCCGACGTCGTCTCGTTGTGGTGGTGGTCGAGCGCTGCGACGGAAAGTGCGTCAGCGTCGGACGATCTTCGGTACACCAACCAACTCAAAACTTTGTCTAGCAATAAGCACTCACCTCGTTCCTGCCTCGCAATGTCCGCTTGCCGTTGGTCTGCCGAGACAGAGCCGAAGATGACGTCCATCTCCTCGAGCGAGCGGCCCTTCGTCTCGGGAATGAGTCTGAACGAGGCGCGCACTCGGAGTCAGCCAAACACCGACAGAGAAGCACACGCGGACGTACAGAGAGAAGGTGGCCATTCCGCCGATGTTGATGGCCGCGAACATAAGGAAGATCTTGTACCCCAGCGAGGTGACCAGGCTCGGCGTGACCTTGGAGAGCACGAAGTCTACGGGGTCAGGCGGTCAGCATCACACTACATAACAAAGTCAGCGGAGGCTGACGTACTAAAGAGCCATTGAGACGCGCTGGCTGTGGAGAGACCGTAGTGCCGCGTGCGAGTCGGGAAGATGTCCGAGACGTAGACCCATCTAATGACGAAGCACAGTGAGCACACCGCGATACATCCGCACCGGACGGCCGGGAGAAAACGTACGGGAGCGGTCCCCAACCCATGCTGTAGAAGCACACGTAGATGTAGAGCATCGCAGCCATCGCCTTGCTCGCCGGAGGAGGCTCAACGGCGTCCGCGGGCGGAGGGTGCGTCTTGAGCAGCGCGCCGATGATGAAGAAGAGGGTGCCCATCCCGACGGACGAGATGAACAGGGACATCTTGCGACCGAGACTGTCGACCATGAAGAAGACGAAGATCGCGGTGGCGACGACCTTGACGATACCGTAGATACCGGACGCGAGTAGCGAGTTCGACGTGCCCGTGTATCCGATCTGTCATGACCCAATGAGCACTCGCGCGGAAGAACACGAGATCGACCAGCTCACGGATTCGAAGATTTGGGGTGCGTAGTAGTTGACCGAGTTCTGGCCGCCCCACTGCTGCAGGATGAAGATGACGACTGCGATGACGAACCGGATGAAGTTGCCCTTGCCGAGGAACGCCTCGCGCATGCCCAGACCCTTCCGGGCCTCACGCTCTTCCACAATCGCAGCCTCGATCTCAGCCATCTCGGCGCGCACGGTCTCATCGTCGATAGGGCGCTTCCGGAGATACGCAAGGTTAGCGAGGGCTAGCTCCGTACGGCCCTTCGACGCAAGCCACCGAGGCGATTCCTTGACGGTGAGAAGGCCGAACGCCAGGATGCCCGCAGGAACGAGCTGGAAACCAAAAGGTATACGCCACACGTTGTAGCCGGAATGGATGTGGATGCCAACACCGACTGAACACCGTCCTCGGACATGAGAAATGCATGCGCGGAAGAGAGTCGGAAGACTCACAGTTGACGAAGTAGGATATCATGACGCCAATAGCGACCATGATCTGGAACAACCCAGTGATGCGACCACGGACCTCCTTCGGCGAGCACTCTGATACATATGCGGGAGCCACGGCAGAGATGGCACCGATACCGACACCAGCGAGCACACGGCCGGCGTAGATGTAGCCAATCCCGCGAGAACCGCCCGCTACTGTTTGAAGGATCTATACGACCTCGTCAGTCCAAGTTCACCGTCAGCCCAAATAAGCTGGACTTACCGCGCCAACGCTGAAGAAGACCGTGAAGGAGAACAAAGACCATTTCCTCCCAATCGCAGCTAGTCAACGAACTGACGGTCAGCGTGAAGGCCATGATGAAGATCAATCTATTCCAAGCAACTGCAAAAGACGCTGCCGTAAGAAAGAAGTCACAGCGGCACTGCCACTTATAACTTGATCTACAGGACCGTGGATCACCGTGAACCTTGCCCAACTACTCTGCGTGAGCCCCGCACGAGCGCATATAGCGAGCGTGGTGATGGCAGAGCGACGATGATCCGCACGAGACGCCCGGAAGATTCAGATGGTCTTCACTGACGCGCATGGGAGCAGAACCATTCGCGCGGCATCGCGTCGCATGACTGGCCTCCCACCGCCTACTTTTCTGCCCGTGCCCAGATGGGAAAGAGAGACGAACGCTCACCAGAGATGGGCGCGCTCCCCAATGCGCCGAAGATGGCACCAGCCTGGAGAACGGAGACGACGTTGGACGAGACCTCGTTGGCCTTCTTGGTGTTCGGGCTTCCGTCGGGGTTCATGAGGCCGAAGTGCTCCTTGAAGTAGTTCATAGACACCACGCCACCGCCGATGCCGCTGTCGCATGGCGAGCGCTGTTGAGCGCATATACGGGGTGAAGAACACTGGAGAGTACTCACGTATCATAACCGAACAGGACGATGCCCCAATAGACAATGAAGGCGAGCCCTGTATGCACACAAACGATCAGAAATTTGTGTCAGGGGCCATGCAGGAAGGGAGACACGCACAGTAGACTCTGATGTTCTGAAACAGTCCCGGCGTACTCATGTTGGCGAGAGAGGCGGGGGAGAGCGGCGGTGAGGGGAGGAAGGAAGGTGTCCCAACGTTTGTTCGATGGCCTCTGGAGGCTTTTATGGCGCGGGCTTGGCCTTGCTACCCCACGGATCGCGATCGAGATTGCGGGGAAGCAGGCAGCAGACTGATCAATGGACCGTGCCTGAGCGATCTCCGGTCCGCATTCGGTCCGTCTCCATCGCTCGCCCGCTCTCTCCAGCCCAACGCTCGTTGTGTGTCCAGTCACAAGCTCGTGCGGTTTCATCATCTTCCACCAACTCGGTCTTGGCGGGCGGACAATATGAGCGGCGGATGCGGGCGGGGACACGGTCAGCTGAGGGCGTCCGAGGGGCTCATCCGGCGAGTCGCCCCGCCTTCACCGTCTGAATGGCAGGGCGACCATTCCAGATCGCGAAAGTAACGCTGCTCGTGCGACGTACAGAACTGTGGGCAACAGCTGGACGTACGCTTGATGTGATTCCCTGGGCCGTTCTGTAGACCTGACTACATATCTCAAGGGAACACCAGCATCGAGTGCGAACGCCATGGTTCGTACACTCATATTCAGATCCACGGAGTGACCGTGAACGAATCGTGTTCGGCTTCTCAAAGGCTCGCAGCTATGACTTCTGGAGACTGGAGTGGATGGTCATCAAGGTGCGTCTGTACATTAATGCCATGGGGTCAGACTTGCCTTCCGGGCCAACAAAGAGGAGTGGCGCAGTACCGGATGATTCGGGAAGAACACATGACGCCGACTGTCAACATGTCACGACTAGCGGGGCTGCTGTCCTCTAGCGAATAAGCGGCGGAGACTTGTCGGACAAGAACTTTGACGGAGGGCAGCAGGTACCCACGCAGCTCACTATGCAGGTAGATGGGTGAGTAGAAGTACTCTAGGTGACGGAGCACTTAACAAGCTCAGCTCACGATTATAGATCTATATAGCTTCGCCGCAATCGTAGTATGCACCGACGCAACGGGCGACGTGGTGTCCCTGCATGGTTGTATTCGACAGTCATCCCACCCACACGGCCCGAATTGCATACGCCACACGAAGTCGTCAGTATGGAAATTATGACCTTACGCAGAGCGTGCGGACTCCAATCAAATTGCTTGACGAGGTTGTGTCTTGAATCCGCAAGTCGGTTGGAAACCTTCAGGTAAACACGATCACCTGTGGATCTCACTACGGTATTCACGATTGACAGGCAGCGACCTGGAAACACGGATGCAAATCAGCCCCAAAACACAGCTGATCTAGTTAAGTGCATCTTTGTGTTCCACACAACACAAACAGCATAACTACGTACCTTAGAGCTCCCGTCACGGTCAAGTCGATTCCTTGAGGGGACGCGAAACTGGGCACTGTGATCAGGTCTTTCGAGATTGTGGGTTCGGCGTTTGAAGCTGCGAGAAGTAGCAGGTACCGTTGCAGGTCTACGAGAGGAATCACAATCACCGGCGATACTTATACAGAACAGTCTGACCGTCACTGGACGACAAGTTTGGTTCGGATGAGCTGCCTACTCAAGTCCGGAAAAGTCTTCGTGCTCCGACAAGCTGGGCTCAAATACTGGCAGCGTTATTCGCTGTCGGAGCATCAATAGCTCTGCGGAGACTGAAGATGGTAAACGGCTTGATCCGATCTTGCTTGACTCCTTCCGACTAGATTCCCCACCTATCGTCAAGTTCACCTCTGCTGCCTGCGACACCGCTGGTTATGCCTCGAAGCTTGGTATTTGCAGCGGCCCTCCGGTCCTTGGCCCCGTGCCTCTTTACACGGTGGTTAATAGTACGACAATCGAATCGCACACCGTCTCCGAAATTCTTGAGAGTGCACCGGCACTCGATCGTGCGCGGTTGCTCGCGATTATAACGATGGATAGGAGGAGCAGCGGCAGGACTCAGGCAGAAGGCCCGTGGCCATGGTGCGGAGCAGCGCGGACTGGTGTGGCAGGATTCAGACACCACGGATTACGCGATGCCGAAGCTATACAGTGCGGCGTACTCTACAGCGAGTAGCTCGAAAAGTGCACGTGTTGGCAGTACACTACTTAGTACGGAATGTGCGACATGCGAACTACGCACTAGATCGAGCCCTCAGCGACGCAAAGACTTTGTCCAACCAGTAGAGATCGTGCGCTCGCGTGATCAGGCCACCCGGCCTCGCTCCTGGCGGCCATTGCACCCGAGGAGAGAGGTCCCCGGGGTATCGCGCCTCACCCTCCTTCCCTGCCCAGTCAAAGTCGATGATGCGCACCGCCTTCGCCGTTACATCCATGAAGACGTTCTGTGGGCGCAAATCGCCGTGCACCATGCCGTGCTCGTGCAGGAGATTCACTGCCGCACGGATCATTTGGCAGGTCTCCTCGGTCGTGTATGGCCATTCCACCTCTCCGTGGGGGACGATCTCCATCACCACCGCTTGCATGCGTGCAGGGACAGGCACATCGTCTCCATACAGAGGGCCGCAATACAAGAGTGCAGGGGCATAGTTCGACGCAGCGAGGAGTTGATGTGCGGCACCGCAGTAGGTCGGTGTGAACTTGACGAGTACGAGTCTACGTTTGGGGATGTGAACGTAGGCCCAGAAGAGATGGTGAAAGGATGCGATGTTAGAAGCGTAATCGACCCATAGCTGCTCGCCTGCGGGGGTGGTGAAGATTGCAGGGCCGGGATGGAGACGACAATATCTGTACACGTAGTTGTTTGAGGTCGCGCGATCACTATACCAGTCGCGCAAGTGTGAGACTGCCTGGCAGAGTGCGTCAAGGACACGTGCTGTGAGGGAGCTTGCATGATCGGAGGTCTCCGACAGCTTGAGTGGTGCGGAAAGCGGCTGGCTGACCCAGCCTGTGCCCTCGTAAAATGATCGGGTGTAGATGGCGCCGTAGATACGAAGTGTGTCTTCAGATAGTATGATACAGAACAGCGGACAAGCAGACCGGGTCCACGCGGCGTCACGCTGCATGAGTGGTCAGTCGACAAATCATCATCTGCACGTATGGGGCTTACCGGGCGTGATCCCCAGATCGTTTCGTATTCCGTCATGGCTGCATCTATAGCGACAGAGATGCCCGCCTCGTTAACGCTGAGGGAGTCCTTGAGTAGAACTAGCGGACCAGAAGGATTGTACATCCTTCCCCTACTAATCTTCCAAGAAAGTACCGTGGCGGCATGGGTCTTGATGTAGTGTATCGCTAGGTCAGTGTCTTTATGTCTGCCCATATCACGGACAATTGACCGTAGAGCTTCGAGACGAGGTCCTTGGCCACGAGCCCGGATAGCGTCGGTCAAAGTGGACAGCTTGCTGGCTGTCAGGATGGAGGATGATGACAGTGGAGAGTTAATCATGCCCATAAAATAGGACATTGATGGGCTGAAGACTGCGAAGGAGACGTGCAGCGGTAATGGCCGATGACGCTTCGGTGTAGACTTCTTCGTCCGCTCTGTAGCTGCATCGAAGTCTGACGATGTTGCAGACATGGAGGCTTCTGAGGATGAGTCCGTGTCTTCATCGGAATTGCTCTCTGACGCATTCACGAGGGGTCGATCTGCCGTCCGACGTGAGGAACAAAGCTTTCCATGCGTCAAGGCTGAGGACACACCAGGAAACCCGAGGATCAGATGAACACGTTCATCGTCAAGATTATCCGCAACGCTGGACAGCTTCTTCATCAATCCAATCTTCAGTGGGGGATGAGAGCAAATTCGCTCCGATAGGCGTTGTTGGAAGGTTTCTTCGGGTTCGTAGGGAACGCCGTCCTTCTGTGTGACCGGAGTGAATATGTGCGGAACTGAGATAAGAGGGGACTGAACGTACAACGTAGAACAGAGCCATTTGGTTGACATTGGCACCCTTCGGAAGCAAATCTCGTATACGGCCTTCATAGACCTTCTCCCGGAGGACACCCGCAGGTAGAGAGATATCGAATACCCCCATCCACAGTGGCGGAGCGAAGTCGACGTACACAGCAATGGCAAGTTCTCGAGACATGACGTACGACTAAAGGCGACCAGGCAAAGATGACTCGGAATTGCTGCTCTCAAGGCATTCGGATACTTCGACCAACGCGTTGGACGGTCGTAAAGGTTCGAAGTTGAACCAGAGTTGAACGCAATGCCAGGGCGTGCCGCCCCGGCAGGGCCCGCCGGCCCGCCACGTGGTTGGCGTCCACACCAGTAAGGCTGAGAGCCTACCGACTCGTGTTCAAGACGTTGACCTCAATCCAAGTTCCATGTCTCCAAAACAGGCTGTCGCAGTCTACACTAACCTTGCGCCGCCTACTAATATGGGTAGGCGCATCTGATATGATATATCTCTCTTCCCGCAATCGTGCTTCCGAGCTGAGGTTGTCCGATGTGGAACGCCCTCCCTCAGGCTGAAAGAGCCAAATCCGACGGCTTGGTTGTGTTCTATATTGTACGTTCATGTTCGACTGATACGGACTTTCGTATGTGCTAACACCCATGCAGATGGACGGTGTCGAATACGAGCCGGAGGACACGCTTCAATCACGATTAGTGAGATACATTCTCTCTCGTTCTCTCAGGCTGCTTGAGGTCGCATTGACTACGACAATCTCTAGTGTTGCTGAGAGGCTCGACGATGACCGAGTCCACTTTATTCTCGGTCTACCTGGTATGCTATTAAGCTAATGTGTTATGGTAATGAGTGAGCGTGACCATCTCAACAGAGCTGCACATCGAGCGATGGAGATGTGAACCCACCCTCACGGCACTGTGCACCACCACGGCTGTACATTTCCTTCGAGATATTCAGCCCATGGATCTCCTATATTTTCAGCATGTCTCGACTGTTGTCGGCCCGGATTGTGTCGCCCAGTAAGCTATCCGCACTGGCGGACGCACTACGCGCTCATGGTCGCCATTGACCAGTGCATCGACGCGCTGGGGCCGTGGTCACTCTTTTGCAATACGGGCAAGCATCAAGACGCTGAGCTGGCTGTGCACTACATCGATGCTCACTGCGCAACGATGTTCTCGTGGAAGTCGAAAGGCGCGCTCGGTGAGGCCGCTCCTTCTAATTCAGACCTTTCCCGGAGTCTACGCGGCCGGTGAAGACGACTGTGCCATCAATACTACTATCAACGCAACTATGGGAGAATACGAGAGGGTATAGGATCACAGTCTGGTGACCAATGCATGTACAACATACTATTGATCGTCTAATCCCCGGTAACATTCACAGCGTGTTGATGCATGGGAACTGTCAACCTGACCATTTTTCTGCGTCGTACTGATCGGCAACATGCTCCGTGTATACGGCGCCGTCTACACCGAGTCGTTCTATCATGGCACACGCTGGGCCAGTCAACTGCTCAGCGGACCGTTCAGGCTGCCAGAGACCATTGAGCACTCGAGTGCCAACCCTTCATGCACATGCTCCAAGCGCTCTACCAGGCGGTGTGCACTTGCGAGACTGGTATTGTGATCGAGCCATATCAGATCACTCTGCGTATAAGGATAGTTGCCGTCTCCATTCGGACCCTACCCACTGCATCACCTCGGGTGGCGAAGACTTGGTGCTGGACTACACCTCTCACCTCCCGCCTTTTGACCATATCTTCTACGCCTAGTACGTTCACAACCAGGCGTGGCCCCCGAAGAGTTCTCGTCAGGTTTACCCCGAGGTACAGCGGCGCCGCACATGCGCTCCTGGCTGCGTCGAACTATGCCCCAGAACTGTTCGTGCACGGCGACCTGCGTCCGCTCAACTTCTTGATGGACGCCGAAACGGGAGCTGTGCGTATAATCATAGACTTTGACTGGGCAGGGAAGGAGGGCGAGGCGCGATATCCGGAGAACCTCTCCCCACCGGTGCGGTGGCCGCCAGGAGCGAAGCCCGGGGGCTTTATCACCAGAGCGCACGACCTCTACTGGGTGGACAAGCTGTTCTCGTCGTCTGGTAAGCCCATGATTCGAGGCCGCCAGTAACCGGTCCCTGCCACCACCGTGTCGGGGCTGTCTAGTCGTAGTAGTTGCTTACCTAGTAGATCGAATATACACGTTGCAACGAAGTTAGGTCCTGCGATGGTGCTTGAAGGTAGTCCGGCGTTTCGTTGTTCGGCCATTCGTTGTTCGGCCATTCGTTGTTCAGCCTTTCAATTTCAACGGATCCACGGTCTGCCACCAGAGCATGCGCTCTGAGTGTATGCTCAGCCCGCGCGGCGGCTCTAAGGAGTATGTTAGACCGCGATGTCGAGTCTAGGCCTAGGGACGACGGCGTAGACGCTCACCGCTTAACGCTCGCGTGTCGGTGGCGCACGGTTGTTTGAGACAAATGTCGCGCTGACCTTTGAGCTCGTCGTTTGCACTGGCGAGCAAGACATGGTCCTCAACGCGACGCACAGCGCACAGCGACAGAAGCCGAACGGCTTGAGGTCCGCGCGCGGGGTCGGCGACGTCATTGCCCCCGTTTCCAGCGGCGGTTGCCGGCATTTCATCACCAGGACCGTCGCCCAGGCCGACGTTGGCTGCATACCACCACCACCACTTTCACCACATCCGCCGCGCTCTCTTTCGCCGCTCCTTCGCCATGTCTGGCTTCCTCAACGCGCTCGGAGGCATCGTCGAGAAGGTCCCGGAGGGCATCGGCCATGCTCGTGCGATGGCTATAGGTGAGCTACTGCGCGCATATAGTCGGTGAACCTTGCTCACTGGCAATCTAATCTTAGGAATATTGAACCCGGATCGTCCGTACCCCTTTCCGTTCTACTCCATGTTCACCCTCTCAACAGAGCGCAGGTCGTCACGATGAGCCACACGAGAAGGAGGCGGACATGATTCGTGCAGAGATTATGGCGAGCCACCGCTTCCACTCGTTCGCGGACCAGCGCCAGGAGAACTTTGTCAAATGGTGCGTGATCGTTTGTCTCGAATGCGGGTGCAGTCTGTCAAATGCGCGTTCGTAGGCACATCGACGGCCACGACTACATGTGGGCCGTCTCGGAGCTGCTCGACAAGGCCCAGGAGGCCATCTTCATCATGGTGCGTTCCCCTTTCTCGCCTACATTCTCGCAGCACGCGCGCCCTGTGCATCTCCGGTCTGGACATCGCCCCGGTGGGCGCTGTGTTCATCAAGAAGTGCTCTATGCATCTTGTTCGCGAGCGCCACGCGCACTCGGCATTCCGTATAGCGATGCTGCCGTATTCAATGGCATTCATTGTCCATTGTCTATGAGCACGCACGAATCCCTGACTCCCACGTCCTTCGAGTCGAGGCCTGGCGCAACGCGAATATGATTTCGTCGGGCGACCCAACGTCGTTTTCATTTTGCGCGTGGGTCTTTGAGCATCCTAACACTGGGTGCCAAGAGCAACTAGTGCGATGCCATGACATCTGGGTATCGGAGGACCTCTGAGAGCGGGTGCGTGTTGGCGCGTCAGTCCCGTACCTAGCCGATTCGGGCCCGTCCAAAAAGGAAGAGACGAGGAATACATCTTCGCACCCTTGTGAGACTGTGAGCCTATAGCGGCTGGTTACGAGACTAATCGCACGTCTCGCTGTCATGCTATCTTGAGTTACATACCTAATAATATGCTGACTCCATGCCTGACTCTAGGATTGGTGGCTTACACCTGAACTGTACCTTCGTCGTCCTCCAGCGAAGTACCCTGAGTGGCGCCTCGATCGAGTGCTCAAGCGGAAGGCTGAGGAGGGGGTGAAGATCTACGTGATCGTATACAAAGAAGTCGTCCAGACCATGACGATGAGCTCGCACCACACCAAGGAGACTCTCGACGCACTCCATCCGAATGTCGCGTGCATGAGGCATCCCGACCACATCGGTAGCAAGGGTAAGCAACTCGTGATTCTACTCGCTCGTCTTGGCGTAACAACATCCCACAGATGATGTGCAGTTCTGGTCCCACCACGAGAAGATCGTCGTCGTCGACAACCATTACGCGTGCATTGGCGGTCTCGACCTCTGCTTCGGTCGTTGGGACACGCACTCGCATCCCCTTGCAGACGTCCACCCACACGACCCGTACGCGACGCTCTTCCCTGGTCAAGACTACAACAACGCGCGCATCATGGACTTCCAGAACGTCCCGAACTATGTCAGCAATGGCCTGAGCGCGGTCGAGAGCGGACGCATGCCTTGGCACGACGTCCACATGTCGCTCACCGGCGAGGCCGTGCTGGACATTGTGCAGCACTTCGTTGAGCGGTGGAACGAGATCAAGAAGCGCAAGGTATGGAACGTGATTTCGTCGCCATGTGCGTAATCTGACTGGTCGCTGTACCTCGCTAGTACCGAAAAGACGCGTAAGTTGGTTTCTCGTGTAACATATACCGTCTCACCGACGAGTCTACAGGCGCTTCGACTGGCTTGCCCTGCCACACAACGTTGAAGCTGCACCCAACGAGGCAGTCGCTCGTATGTAGTTCTCTATGCACCCCATGCTTCGCTAACGTCCGACGCGCCAGGCCACCCTCATCGCGAGCAGTGGCACGGCATCGGCAAACGCTTTAGGAACCGCTTCCACCGCCACTTTGGCTCGGGCGAGGTCCAGGACTACGATGGCGAGGAACCGGTTGCGCGCGGCTCGTGTCGCGTGCAGGTCCTGCGCAGCGTGTCCGACTGGAGCCACGGCGTGCTCGTCGAGCGCAGCATTCAGAACGCTTGTGAGTGCACTGGGCTGGTGTCGGACGCGAGTTGACCATGCAACCAGACATCGAGATGATCCGCGAGGCTGAACACTACATCTACATTGGTGAGTCTCCGGCCCGTGCGCGAATCAGGTCGATGCTGATGATGAACGCTTGCAGAGAACCAGTTCTTGTGCGTAGGCTCCCTGTGTTGCAGCGCCATAACACCTGGCTGATGACCTGCCATAGCATCTCGAGCACGCAGGATGACGGGATCATTCAGAACCAGATCGCGAAGGCGCTAGTTGAGCGCATCGTTCGTGCTGGGCGTGAGGGCAAGAAGTTCCGCGTCGTGGTCCTGTTCCCGGAGGTACCAGGCTTCGCTGGCCAGAGTGAGTTCTCCACTACGTGCGCGACGACAACGATGGCTGAGGCGTGGCACAGTCAAGGATGAGTCGGCTGTCAAGTTCATCATGGGCGCTCAGTACCTCACCATCAACCGCGGAGGGCACAGTATCTACGAGGAGATCCGCAAGGCTGGATATGAACCGTACGTGCCATTCTGTCAGTCAGACAAGTGTTTCCTCACATGAAGATCTGTAGGTCGGACTACATTCGCTTCTACCACCTCCGTGCATATGACCGCATCAACGCGCCTTGGGGTAAGCAATGCTCGCTCTGTGGTCGGTGCGCCAATCTCACCCCTCGGCAGACTCCTACATGAAGAAGATCGAGGAGCGTAGCGGCGTGCCGTTCCACCAAGTCAACGTCGCGCTCGGTCGTCTCTGGATCGGGCTGGGTGAGAACCCCGAGGACCCGAAGGAGGCATCGGTGACGATCCCGACGGGCCGCACCCTCGAGGAGCAGACCACATCCGGTAAGAAACCGGAGCTCAAGACGGAGACGTACCCGCTCCCGGAGACGGTTGAGGAAGCGCGCGAGATCATCGACCGCTGGCGGCGCGCGGCGGCCGATATTCGGTCCGACGACGAGGTGTCGGACAATGTCGTGCAGCACATGTTGGGCGACCGCACGGGCTTGCTCGACGAGAAGTGGGCGGGGACCGAGGACGAGGAGCGGTTCGCGTACGTGTCGGAGCTGCTGTATATCCACTCGAAGGTCATGATCGTCGACGATCGGCGCGTCATCGTGAGTGCCCCCTTTCCCCTGCTGGTCGACCTAACCGGGACTCACGAATTGTTGGCAGATGGGGTCTGCGAACATCAACGACCGTAGCCAGAAGGTGCGTCCCTGCGTTTTTGTCCTCCCGCCGCGTTAGCTGACTCGTCGTTGTAGGGTGATGGCGATTCCGAGATCGCGCTCGTTGTTGAGGACCAGGACTTCATCGACTCGTATATGGATGGCGAACCCTACCAAGCCGCCCGGTTTGCCGCGACGCTCCGTCGCAAGCTCTACCGAGGTCCGTGACTATTCTGTCTTTCTCTGCCTCCTCCTCACCCCCCATGCCTGCAACAGAGCACCTCGGGCTCATTGAGCCGCAATGGTGCACGGCCGAGACGCGGCCGACGAAGTTCATGCGGGCCGCGCCGACGCCGAACCCCGACGAGACGCACGAGCGTGAGGACGAGCTCGTCGCGGACCCGATCTCGGAGGAGACGATGAACCTGTGGAACGGGACGGCGCGCAAGAACAGGGCGATCTTCCAGGAGGTGTTCCGGCCGGTGCCGACGAACCTGATAAGGTCGTGGAAGGAGTACGATGGGTACGTGCCGAACGTGATGACGGGCCACGTCGTGCCCGACGTGCCGCTCGAGCGCGTCAAGCAGCGGCTGTCTGAAGTGCGGGGCGCGCTTGTCGAGTGTCCGATGGTGCGTGTTGCTCGCTTTGCTTCGGGTGTGTTGGCGTTCGTTGCTAATTGTTGGATTGCTTGTGGGGGATTGGTGTGTGTAGGACTTCTTGATTGAGGAGACGGACTTCATCTCTGGCCCGGAGTGGACGAAGCTGAACCCCACGCTGCCGATCTACATCTAAGAAGAGGGAGAATGAAGGTGAGAGCTTGGTCAACGTGCGGAACGCGGCGACAGCAACGATAGTTATGGAGAGCACGACGAAGAACTTGAAGAAATGGATCTAATGTGCTGTGTGTACGAACATGTGTGCGACTAATGACTAGATATTATTGTGTTGGTTACGAACGAAGTTATACCCTTTCTATGACATGACATGCTACTGCAAGTCGTGGCTCATACGGTAGCATCCTGTCTGCATCAGTAGTAAGGACTCAATGGAGACCCCTCAGCCTGCGCTTGCGTTGCTTGGCGCGTCTCGACCTCTCTCAGACGCCCGTCGGCAACTTGCGTCAGCGATTCGGCAGGTGAACCATGGTCTCACGCCTTGTTTCCTGCCACCACGACCGACTTAGCCACTTGCAAGTTGCGCATGTGCATATGGACCCGGAACCTACAAGTTTCGAAGGTTCAACAACTCTTCAGCTCTCTGATTTAAGTATCACCAAGGCTACGCGCGAAGACTCGGACCGGAAGCCTGACGACTGCAGTGGCGCCACTGGTAGCAGTTCCAGTGGTTGCGGCCCATACGGATCGGTTGAGCGGATTGAACCGCCGTGCACATGCTGTGAGGCTCCAACAGATTATGTTGATGGTTTTGAAGATGCTCAACACTTAATCTCTGCATGTCTAGGGTTCCATCATAAAGACGACAAAGCCAACCAGCGGCCGCTGCGTTCGGTTCCTCTTCGCCTCGCATTCGCGCCCGTCCGCTCGTGTCTGCTGTCTGCTGTCGCTACTCTCAACAGACTTCTTGCAGAAGCCGCTGCGATATGCGTGGACTCGGAGGAAGGTTCTGGCCCGTCCTCGGGCTGTTGTCCCCAAACACTGGCGGAGGATTCTGGCTTCACGACGACCTTGGCAGATCGCCGCAAGTCAATACTGACGGTGCGCCTCCAATTCACTGTCGCTCTATTGTTGATTTGGGCTCTGACACATGATGAGCGTTGCAGAATATTGAGGTAGCGATCATTACCACGGGAATGATACCTGGTTACGTGTGCAGCCCGGAGAGCAGGCCACACAATCAGCTCTACAGCGGGCAAGAGTTCATCTTGCGCAACATGCAGGAGAATCTCGAGGCCGCCAGCGAGACACTGAACGAGGCCCACCTTTTACGGGACGAGGTCACAGTGATCGACCGCTCACTCCGCCGGCGCAAGTACATCCAGGGGGCAGTTCGTGCTGCGGTACGTGGCCTCGGTCATCATCGTCAGGCGAGCTTAGGGGCGACTGACCATTGTTGTGTCCAGTCTATCGTCGCGGTGCCGTACGCGCCGCTCGTCGCCGCGCTCATCACTGTGCTCGACTTCTTCGCCGTGTCCATACCGACGGCTATCCAAGTGGCGTCCCTCCCTGAAAATCTCGAGTCGCTTCGCGAAAGGGCCGCGGACATCGGGGATCTCGAGGAAAACGTGAACGTGAAGATGAAGATGGTGGAAGAGACCTGGGCGCACTTGCAGGCGCTGAAGGCCGCCGTCGAGGAACAGCAGAAGCATCCCAACGCACCGCGACTCTTCGAGCTGATGGTCTGCCTGTACACCGCTCAGCGGGCTGTCGAGGGCGCTCTCGCCTCTCGATGTGGGGAATGTGAACGTGAGCACGAGAAGTCGGCCGCCTCTGCTGCACCTGGAATGCGTGAGATCGTGGCGGCCTTTCGAGACCTGGCCGCGACGCTTGATGCGCCGGAGGCAATAACCGGTTCTATGGCTTCGTTGACCGAAGCACAGTGCGATGCGCTGGACAGGACACTGGCTCCCTATAAGACTGCGCTGGAACCCGATCCCAAGGTTGAGAGCTAGTTCTGTTGTGTTGATCGTGTTGCGTTCGCTGTTTGTACCGTATGTCTCAGGGCTCTCTCGCACGTCGCTCTCCGCTCGCTCAAGTTCATTCAAGGACATCGTTATTACTTACTGTACCCATAACTCATGCTCATGTATCATTGCTCGCACACCCATCTACTTACTCGTAGCCACTTCGAATGCTGGCAACTGTTGAACTCTATGATGTGATCGGCTGCAGTTCGGCGCTTGCAGGACCATGTGAACTACAGGCGCCGGCTACCACCGTGCTCCATCCCGCCTCCATCTTCGCGATATGCGTCTGGTCGCCGCAGATTCGTAGCAAGCATCAACATGGATGTAAGCAGCTCCTCGTCAAGTGCGATCACCACGGCTTCAAGTCTAGCCGTCCTAGACACACGCGCCGAGAGCGAAGTTGACTGCGTTGCTGGTCGCGGCGCGGCGGAATCACCAAATCCCTGTCAATGCTGTGACGCTCTCTGCTTTATCTTACTCTCTGGTAGCCTTCTGACCTCGCTTGCGTTATTAGGGAACCATCTTGCTCCCCGCCCCCTCCATGATATTCGCACACAGATGGACCAGATGTGTGCCGAACATGCCCTCAACGCCGCCAAGGCAGAGACCAAGCAGGCGATCACAGCTCTGAACGATCTCGTCACTGTCATTCTCCAATGGCAAGAGGCCGGCGCAGACGCGTCGCACACCATCGACCCGGTGCACGAACTCGGCCATGCCGTCTCGTCGGTCCGTATTGATTCCATCCCGATCGAGAGCAATCCGGCGAGTAGAGATCTCTGACCGGTGACTTGGTTCTACGCAGAGATTGGCTGCGGCCGCGGTCTATATTCTGCGGACTCCCGGACCCCAGTGTCTCCACGCGATAGAGATCGATGGGGAGGACTTCGCGGAGCGGTACAGGACGCTGCGGCAGCTCGAGGACGAGCTGACTGCGACGATGCGCAGGCTGAACCAGGACATCGACGCGCACGTCCGAAAGCGAGACAGAAGCAGGCGGGGTATCTGGCTTGTCCGAAATGCCATCCGTGCAGGGGTGCGTCTTTTCCACCCGCGCGATCTCATTATAAAGAGAACATAGGCTCATTCCGCGCTCTAGTCCATCCTCTCGATCCCCTACTCGCCCCTATGCTCCGCGGTGCTGACGGCGTTCGACACCTTCGCCATGTCAGTCATCGTCATCGTGCACAAGGCCTCTTCGACGAGGGCCGAGGAGGAGAGCGTCGACAAGCTCGATGAGCTGCAGAAGAAGTGCCAGGACATGCTCGACCGGATCAACCGGCTCAGGATGTCGCTCGAAAGCGTGCGGGAGAGGGGAAAGGACACGCCCCAGGATCCTGCGGTACTCCGTCGTGCGGAGGTGCTGAAGAAGTTGTTACTGGCGCACCACCGCGCCGACTCCCCCTCGGTCCTGGACTGCTGCTCTGGCACACCGGCTGCCGCCGACTTTGCTCCCCTCCTCGGACTGATAGCGTCGATGCGAGAGGTAGCCGATTCATTCGTTGATGATCGTTCCTTTGTCGAGGAAACATTGTTTTCCGTGAGTGTTGCACGGCTTGAACTACTTCATGCACGAGCAACAGTCGAATAGTAGCTTCATCCCATAGCGGCACCAGTATCATTCTCACATGGCTTCATTGCATGTATTCTCTGTAGCAAGATGCATTGTGGAGTGCTACAGCATCTATCTCAGATCACAACTCAACGCATGAGAACAGTCCTTGTCTGTTGGTTCGCTCTTCTCAGGCACATTTGATGATTTTGGACGTATCCCACACTGGGTCTTCGTATGTGATGCTTGTGCCCACGACATGCTGTTAGTCTTGGTCAAGCGCCCAACTCGGTGTTGTCAATATCGGCGGACACCTGCATGAGTTGATTCGGCCATGCCCAAGTGTGCTGATTACAGTGAGGTGGCTATCGAAGTGAAAAAAAAAACACGCGACGCTCGCGCAGATTCCCATTAGCCGACTCGAACGACTGACCTCGTCATTACTAGTGACGCGCTCTACCAACTGAGCTAAACGGGAGTTAACCAGCGAGGCGCACAAAACAATATAGCAAATACATCACCATCTGCGATAACCTGCTATTGTCATCGTGTTGAACTTGAACGAAGCGGATTGAAATGAAGCTACGCCTTCGACGAGCCACACCAGCCTCCAGGCTTTCGTCGTCATCTACCAAGAGTCAGGTCGAGGGAAGGTCGACAAGTATCATACATCAGCTATACCCTCCGACAGCACCTGAGTAATCTCACATTCGTCACCAGGTCCCGACCGGACTAGTAGGCGGTAGGTAGGCGACACCCAAGAATATTTTGCAGGTACTCACCCGCCCGCGAACTCAGAATCACTCTTGCATCTCACAAGCCCACCGTTGTCACGACTGATGGGTGAGAGCTATCGCCCAACGCCGACGGACGGCTATCGTACGAGCACGTCGACTCTCCAGACGGAAACGGAGAATACCATCAAGAAACACATACCGGCAGATGGGGCCGGGCAACCTGCGCTGCAGAGGAAAATTCACTTCGAGTTCCTCCTACGTAACCTCCGTCAAGGCTTTCCAGAGCGATATACATCGCAGGACGCCAGCCAGCCGTGGCTCGTGTACTGGACCCTTCAGGGCTTCAGTGTCCTTGGAGTCGGTCTCGATGATCAGACGAAGAAGCGGTAAGAATAGGTTGTTGTATTTTGAGCAAGACATCTGATCGCCGCATTCTGCACAGAACAATAGATACTCTGCTGGCATTGCAACACCCTGACGGGGGCTTTGCAGGTGGTCCTGGACAGGCTGCGCATCTCCTACCCACGTACGCCTCCGTCTGTGCGTTTGCTATTGTTGGTGGTCCCGGAGTGGCCGGAGGCTGGGACAGCATAGATCGGTACGGCTAACATGTTCAACGTCTGCATTACAGATCGCTGACGATTGCGCGCTCCGTCATAGCAAGAAGCTCTACCAGTTCTTCATGTCATTGAAGCAGCCCGATGGCTCCTTCCTTGTCAGCCATCACGGGGAAGTCGATGTCAGGCGAGTATACTAGACCATGTCTCGGACTGGCGCCACTCACAGCCAACAATGCAGGGGCATCTACTGCTTGCTGGCAGTCGCCACCCTTCTCAATCTCCTCACGCCGGAGCTCCTTGAGGGCGTCCCTGGGTTCTTATCCACGTGCCAAACTTACGAAGGCGGGTTCTGCAATGCATCCTTCCCTGGATGGGCATTTGAGGGGGGTACGTAATCGAGACACTGGCTCCGTCTGCGTCTTGCTCAGTGAAGTCGCGTAGATTACACAGAAGCAGAGAGCGGCATGAGTAAGTCATGCGATCCCACGGCGCCTCGTCCGCCTCTCGGCGAGGCGCACGGCGGATACACCTTCTGCGCTACGGCTTCCTGGGTCTTGCTTCAGCCCTTTATCCAGCTCTCGACGCCCACGGATGGCCCTGCACCCACAATCAACACGCATGCGCTACTGCGATGGTGTGTCCAGATGCAAGGGCTACCAATCGAACTCGGCGGATTCAAGGGCCGGACCAATAAGCTTGTTGACGGATGCTACAGCTGGTGGGTCGGCGGTTGTGTCGGCCTCGTGGAGACTCTCCTAGGGCTTTCGAAGCACCAAGAACCCGCTACGGGCGAACAGCATGACGTGAGCGAGGAGGAAGGACACCAGACGTGGGATGATGCCGACGGTGAGCCGTGTCTGGGCATCTCCTATCTCATGTCCAAGGCTGACATCCATGCATTCCACAACGCGTGTCAAACCATTGCGATGCTCCTTTTACTCATGACCAGACTCCCTGTTCGACCGACAAGCATTGCAAGAGTACATTCTGTACGCTGGTCAACATCCCGCCGGCGGCCTGCGGGACAAGCCGCCGAAGTGAGTTTGATTCGCAACGGCTTGTCCATCTTGCATGACCCTGCGATGACGTCCCCAGACCCGCAGACGCATACCACACGCTTTACTGTGCGGCCGGCCTATCCGCCGCGCAGCATCGCGTCATTCCCTCCGAGGCGCGCGAGAAGGCTGTCAAGTCCGCTTGGAACCCGGCTGAAGCCCGCGACAGAGACGGTACGTGCGCGTCCCGCACGAGCCACGGCTCGCCCATCTACGACATGTGCTCATGGAATCCGCGCCCAGGCACCGCCTACGCCGCATCGTCGGACGCAGACCGTGAGAGGCTGGACGAGTTGCGCAAACGGACGTTCGCACACGTGCTGTCGTGGTCGGAGGAGGAGGGGACGGCGGCCTATGTTGGCGGGGCAGCCAATCGCGTGGTGAGTAGCGAGCCGCACCCCTCTCCCAGGGGCCGGTGTTTTCGTGCTAGCGCGAAGGAACACGCTCTCACCGTCGTCTCTCGCCGTTGTTCTAGAACGCGACCCATCCGCTGTTCAATTTGACGATGACTCACTCGGACGCGATGCTGGCACACTTCTACGGCCAGACGCCTCCGTCTCGGTACCATGCTGCGGCGAAGAAATGATGAGACGTTAAGAGGGGCTCGAGGCTCAATGCTCGTCGCATCGCATCGTTGAATAAGTACGCAAAGTTTTCTGCCGACTCGCTGCAGTCATTGATTACTTCAGATACCACGTACCAGGGCCCAGGGGAAGCGCGGAGGATGTAAGAATCTGATGGCAGATGGCTCATGACTGTATACATAACAGGCAGAATGAATGTTCGATATGGATCGCACGCCTACAGTCTACTGTACAAGGACTGGCCCACGCGCCCGCGGTTAGTATGCCCCCAAATAGGCTTCTCAGAGCCAGCGCAGTCGGTCTGTGCCACCGGCAACCAGAATAGCGTCGTGAGGAAGCTTCGGCGAGCGACGCTGGAATCTTCCCCATGCCCGCCATCAAGGCTGCGAAGCTACCCTGTAGCCTGCTGGAGACCATGCGCTCTCGCGACCGTGTGCATGTGTCTCCGCGTCGGGAAGGAGGCGCACAGCTCTCGGGCTTGGAGACCCTCGCAGGGCTTCGAATGCTGCTACTTTTGACGGTAGGAGCGGCACAACGCGCTTCCGGGGCGCTGACGGTCAGCGTGTGCACTTGGTGAAGATCACAGAGATTGCGAGAGACGCGGCAATTCATTGCTCCTCTTCCCCTGAAGGCAACCTTGACGGGAGAAGCAGAATTCGAAGCCAGAGGCCTGCATGTGCCCCAGCGGTCTGCCACTGTGAAACTGATACCGGGCGAGAGGGGTATGCATGCCAACGGAGAGTCCACGCGGCGGTATGATGCAGTCGGAGCCTGGCCGAAATGTTGTGATTTGTGGCGACACTTCTGGTAATCTGCGGAATATCTGTATGTAAACCGGACGTATGATACTCCCGGGACGGTGCATGCAGTGCTTCTATTTGTCACCGTAGAGGAGCGAAGGATGTGCACGTAGACGAGTCTGGCAGCAACCTGGCCCAGGGGTTGCGTCAGGGGGCTGGCCTAAGGTTAGCGCGCAGACCCGCCTGGAGTTAGCGCGGCGGTCGTCCGCCTGCGTCGCCAGCATCGGGCCAAACTCCTTAGGCCTCAGAACCTGTAGCCAGACAACCATATCCAAGCCTCCGAAATGAGCTCGGAGTGTATACCGAAGGCACGAAGCACTCACATGGACGTACGCGCTGGTATGGAAGCTCGTGCACGAACCAAGCTACCCCTTTCAGGGGGTTCTCCCCGTCCTCCCGCGCAGATCCTCCACTTCGCGCTCCAGCCAGCTCAGCTTCTGCTTGTCCTCTCTTCTTGACACCTCCAGCGCAAGCATCTGCCTCTCGAGCGCTTCGAATCGCGCCTTCTCCTCGAGCCGGGCCTTGGTCGCGATGGGCAGCAGCTTCGCCACCTCATTCCAGCGCACCCAGCACGCAGACATCTCAGCGCGCACGCTGACAGGGACTAGAGCATGTTCCATCGCGATGTCAAACGCGTCGGGCCAACGGAGCCCACAGCGGATGGTGCACCCGAGCGGGAGGAGCTGGCTGAGGAAGAGCGTCACAGGCTCCGTCTTCTGCACCGCTGAGAGCCCGACCGCGAGGGTCTCGAGGCGCCTGAAACGCGGTACGTCCTGCGCATACGGGAACGGGTTCAGCGAGGGGACCGAGCGGGCGTCGACGTGGAGGCCGAGGTGTCTGAGATTCTGGCAATGGCGGGCGAAGGGGAGGAGGGCACGGAGGGTGAGGGAGGGTCCGTGGGGCTCCGGGACGGGCTCGGAGTTGAGCTGCAGACTCTCAAGCAAGGGCCACTTACTTGCGAACTCCTCCATATCGCCGTCTGCGAGGTTCAAGACGTAGTCCCATCGGAGCTCGAAGATCCGCAGGCATCGAGCGGAGAAAAGGGGGCGGAATGTCACAATGGACGGTCTGTCCTGGACGGGGGGCGGAGGAGATGTGAGGGGCGAGTCCGGCGCGATGATGTAGTCCACGGACAGCTCGACCAGCGACGTGCAGCTGTCTCGGATGGCAGCGAAGAAGGTCCAGAGCGCGTGAGGCGTGGCGGTCACTGTGCTTTTGAAGTGCAGTTGCGTGAGCTGCGCGGGAAAGAGCGAATCTCGAAGGAACTGTGCCCCGTCAGCGACTTGCGCAGCGAAGGAAAGGTTACGCAGGGCTGGAAACGCGTTTGCACCAATCGCGGGCGAGAAGTTTGCCACATCGGCGCGGTTTCCGGGTTCTGCGCGGGCAGGATGGATCAGGTTCACGGTGACGACGTGCTTCAAGCGCGATAACGCCGTGAGAAGTCGAGGGGTCAGGCCGTATATTGGCACCGAGACACGCTGCAGATGCACCAGTCCCTGCAGCAGGACGAGGACGTCGTCCTCGAAGTTGCCCATGGACTCCTCGAGACAGAGGTCGAGCGTTGTAACGTTTGCGCATCGTGAGCAAATTTCGCGGAGATAGTTTGGGAGGGGAGAGGACTCGGATTGATACAAGTGCAGGCCGAGGTGTTTGACGCGTCGATGGAGGAACGCGAGGCAGAGTGGCTGCCTCTCTGGAGCACAGGGATACCAGAATACAGATTGGAGGTTCGGGAAGATGTCAGGCGTGGGACAGGTTGCCTTCAGGTCCTCGAAGACCTTTGAATGGAGCAGCGCCGGCCGTTTGGATCTGTCGACCGCGGAGCGGATGTGACGATGGTCATGCCGGAGTCGACGCACTCGCCCAGAATATCGCTGGAATCTCTGCCAATCGGTCGCTACGAGCGGACGTTTGAATGCCTGGTTGCACCACGTCAGTCGGAAATGTCAATGCTCTGGAGCCCATGACAAAGGGATACCGACATAAGCACCCGGCACGCGTCCGTTCGTAATTGAGACCCGTTCGGGCTTGAGCGAGAGTGGAGCTAAGACGGTGAGCACTTTCTTGAGGTCGTGCACCTCGAACCATAGCGAGTCGAGGGCAATCCCGGACCAGTGCTTGCAGACGCACGCCGCCCTCGCGAGTGCACGATCGTCGAGGTAGGAGAAAATCATGACGAGGAGCTCGTCGATGTGGGCCAGCGAGCGGCCGAAGCTGGGGTCCATGTGTGCTGGATGTGCGGCTGCGAGGATCTGGACGGACGTGGCCGGGAGTGGAGGGAGAGATTGAAGAAGGCGGGATGTTCGCCGAGAGAATTTGCCGGTCTATATACCGCTCTGCATTCTACACACGGATAGAGACCGATAAGACCCCGGCCTTTCCAATCGGGTTCCGGCTATGCATCCTGATCTGGATCTCTAACGCACATCTTCTCATGCCATCCCGCTTCCCAGGAGAGGAATGTCTTTGTCAGAGCCCGGATGCCGTCCTCTACGCGTGTTCAACTGCGGCGTCCCAACCTCTTCCTCAGCAGCTTGCTTTCCTCACCCACGGCGCGAGAAGTCAGAAGACTCAAATTAAGGATGAAGCCCGGCGCGATCAGCCGTGCCTTGCGTTTGATCGCGTGGTTAATTGCCGCCCGGTGTTCAACGTGTCCCAGGAGTTCGGGTTCCAAAATGCTTCCGAGCGCTGCCCCAGTAACGCTAGCCAGAGCAGAGGCTATCAGACAAGACACTATGAGAGTTAGACGGCCTCCCTGTCCCGACTGTCGAACACGCCTCAGGGCTAGCTTCAGTGGCAAGTCGGGACAGAAAACGAGTCCGAGTCCTGGTGACAGGCGGGAGGCGGCTCGGAAAATCTTAAACCGACATTTGCCGTAAAGTGGCGTTCGGAGACGGCCTCGGTCGTCTTAGCACACCGAAAACAACGGACTGGATCGGGTCCAACTTGCTCGTCCCAGTCTAATTACCTACCAAATATGCGTAGGCGCACCGGATGCGAGATGGGTAGCATTGTCTATCCCCTTTTCACCCAAGTGAGTCCACACCGGAGGCGTCTCGGCATCGGCTACTTCACTGAGATTCTTGGGCGTCCCCGTTGGCCTCTCCAACACCGGTTAGCATCGGGTTACGCGACGGACACGTAACGCGTTGGTTTATACTCTCGGAGCGTACGATGGTAGACGATTGTGAAGATCCTTGGGCGCAACGCGCCCATCTCCGGCTTGATCGATGCATCAGGAGCCAATCGCGCCGGGTATATGTGTGGAAGCGCATGCTCGGTGACCATGAAGCACCCGTCTAGATATTTACCGGAGCGCAGGAAGTGATGAGATGGTGATGAGCACGAGGTGATATTAATCCTCACCGCAATCTCGACATCTATCCACACCGGCGTCTCCGGTATTGTTGGCATGATGATACAGGGTCAGAGCAACATTCGCAGCGGGTATGAAGGTCAGGCGTCGCCCGTGACAGCTGCGAGCGCCGGGAAGGCATTGGCTGCGCCGCTTCCGCAAGGTGAAGGCCAGAGATGCTGTCTGAACCTATGAGAACGCGGGGATACTCGTCCTCTACGTGTCCGGACGCACGATGATGATACGGATCAGTGACAAATTTGACGGACGCCCCTGTGCAGCTGGTTCGGGCTGTTACGGACGGCTAGCCGTCTCGGAATGTTGAATTGGAACCTTTGTGCGGCGTTAACTGGATATCAGAAGTATGGCATTAGCGGTGAACAGACAACGTACTGTTATGTCCGCCCGGCCTGTCCTCTGCCGTCAACACGCTCTGTGTCGTTCTCGCGCCAAGCTTAGACAGCCGCATGGCACCAACAAACGAGGCATCAACGTGAGAGGTAATCTCTGCGTGTATTCGGTACGTCAGCACATACCACACAAAATATCCGAGGCCCGGGACAAACTCACGATGTATCTGACCAATGCCCCCTCCGGACGGGACAAAACACACCAGATCCGTCAAGCACGGAAATACATGGGACTCTCGGATTCACGCGGGAGAAACACGTCGCTTGGAGGCTGTTCCAGAAAGCACGAATCGATAGCATATACGAAAGCATAAAAGAGACATCCCACGAGAACACGAGAACACATTCTACAAGCCGAGCACCCACGGAACATCAGCACAGTGCGGTTGCGACTTGGGAAACGCACTCACCATAAACCACAGAAGGCGCCCACGACTTCCACATCACGGATCACAGTAGGAGGCATCCACTGTCCACGTTCGCGCCCGCACCCATGTCGAGCCGCTCTTCGAGCACCTTGCATCTCGTCCGCAAGTCCTCCACTTCGCGCTCCAGTGCCTCCCTCCGTGCCCTCTCCTCCATCCTCAGCTCGATCAGGAGCGGGAGGACCTGCCGGACCTCGTCCCAGCGGGCACAGTGCTGCTCGACGGCCTCGAGCAGGCTGTTGAGCAAATCCATATCGTCCTCCGACTCGGGCGCGATGAGCTCGTCCTGGTCCGGCCAGTTGACGCCAGACGTGACACGGCAGTCGGACGGGCAGAGCTGGCTGAGGAAGAGCGCGACCGGAGCGGCGTCCGCGATACTCGAAACGCCAAAGTCGAGCTTGCGGAGGCTCCTAAACGGCGTGTACGTCACCCCGAGCGTCCCGTGCGGCGCCGAGGCGGAGATGTACAGCCCGAGGGTGCGCAGGCGCGGACAGTGCCGTGCGAAGGGAAGGAGGGCGTCGAGCGTGAGCGGCGAGGGCTCCGCGGACGGGAGCGGCTGAGGATTCAGGATGAGGGTCTCGAGCGCGGGCCAGCTCGCTGCGAGGTCCTCGAGGTCGGCATGCGACATCGCCAGCGGTGTCTCCCAGTGGAGCTCGAACAGGGTCAGGTTCGGGCACTTGAGTACCGGGCGGAGCGTGTCCCAGGTGAGGAGGTCGTCCGCGGGGGGATTGCGCCGGAATACAAGACCGTGCGGTTCTCCGGAATAGTGGAGCACAAGCTCGATGAGTGACTGACAATTTTCGGCCACGGCGGACAAGAAGTCGTGCACCTGCGGCGGTGGCACGATGTGCATGACGTGCACGTACAGCATGCGGAGGTTGACGGGGAAGAATGGTGCCGTCATGAAGCGAAGCATGTGCTGGAGGTGGACGCTGATGCTGAGGTCGTACAAGGCTGGGAACGCTCCTTCTTCCAATACTGGGGCCCAGTCGTTGACATCCATCGCGTCTCCGACGCCCTGATGGTCCATGAACTCGAATTGAGCGACTCCCAGATGCTCTTTGCGGGATAGGGACTCAATGATCTTTGTCGTGAGCGTGAATTGGGGCATGATGACTGTCTGCAGTTTGGGGAGCGTGCTGAAGAGTTGACATAGACCGGGCTCAATCTCGCGCACGGGGAACGAGAAGCGCAAATCGAGTCGAGTTAGTCGCGGCATCCGAGTTGCTATCTCCTGGAAGTAGACGGAAAAGGAGTATCCGGGGGATGGGGTGAGGAGGACTGCAAACTCCTTCACGTTCTCGTGCATGAACATGAGGGAGAGACGTAGTCGGTCTCCACTCTCAGATGTCCATGTTAGTGAGGATAGCTTCGGAAAGAGGTGGAGAGTCGTGCGTGTTTGGGCGATCTCGTCGAAGACGTTCGACCCTTTCAAATGCTCGTCAATCGTGGGTGTCACAGTGAGCTTGCGCACCCGACTGGAGTATCGCATGAATCTCGCCCAGTCACGGGGCTCTAGTGGCCTGACATAGCGCTAAAGATAGTTCAGCATGCCATATGGGGATGTCGTATGGAGACAACATACGTGTCCGACGGTGCACTTTTCCGTGGGAGCCAGGAGTCGCAAGAGGCGCGGTAGGTCGTCGGACTCGCGCCAAAGCAAGTCGAGAGCGACGTCCGTCCAGTTACTACACACCAGAGCGTTGCGCGCGTTGTCCGGGGCGTCCAAGAAGGAGAATATCAACTCAAGCAGTTCGGGTATAGTCAACACGCGCAGTGTGACTGTTCCGTACAAAGACGGCGTTCGTGAGAGTGGCATGCCTTCGGAATGTGCGTTCTGGTCAGCACGAGGATTGTTCAAATAATGATCCAGTTACAGTCACCTCTCCGCGCCATCTATACCGGAGTAAGTATATGGCGAGATTGCCCCGCTGTGTTGAAGTCTCTCGAAAGACAATAGCAGTGGTTGTGGCGTAAGTTGATGTTGAGTGGTGCTTACGTAGTCGTGGGAAGCTTGGTGGCGGTCCAGGCTCACCCTGAGCGCTTGAGTACTACGTAACCGTTCCTTTGTTACCCAATGTTACCCCCAAGTTACCCCCATGACTTCGTGGACGGACCGTCGCCCTATGAACTCGACACGCCCAAGTGTGCACCGGGCGCCCTAGGTCTTTGGTCGGAAGTTATCTGCCGGGGCGGCGCAGGGTATCGAACAGATATTTTGGAGCCGGCGCTTAGACCTCGCTCCAATATCGGTTTGCCCGATAAGTATCTGTTCGATGTCTGGGGCACAACACTCCAGTATGGAAGCGCCGGTCGGAAGTTATCTGACGACCCAGAATTCCCAGATATCGTAACCGACCCAGGGCTCACCTGAGCGTGTACATGCCGTCTGAAATAGCGAAGGAACTACCAGAACCGTTATACGGCCCGCTCATATCTGCGAATGGTCATCTTACAGGTCAGCTGCGCTTTACTACGGCAGTACTATAAGAGAGCCCGATGGTGGCAGGGCCCGTAGCCTGAGGTAGAGCCCTACCAGTAGTGCTCTCCACTATGACGCTGCATCTGAAGCAGTACATTCTTGTGCTCTTGACTCTTTGCTTGGTGCCCGTGCTGGCGACACCTAATGGCTATAACTCCAGACCGAAGTTCAATTGGGCCCGGATCAAGTACATCTACGCATTCGGAGACTCTTACACCTTCGTTGGAGGAACTCAAGGCTATCCCAGATTTAGGTGAGAGAGCAAAGGCGACGGAATCAGGTGTATCGACTCACGTCATCTTATCTAGCTTCATCGGAAGTGCTTTCAATTTCTCATATAGTCCCCAGCAGCTGCTCGAAGACGAAATCCAACCAAACGTCGTAAGTGGCTTGGTGTTAGTGCTATTACTTCTTCTATTCGTGTCTCACTCCTTTCGGTGTTCAGACAGGATCGGATGGGTCGAGCTGGGTCCGTATTTTCACTACTGCGCTCCACATGTCGTGACACTCACGAAGTATCGCAGCTCCAGTACTTGACTGGCTGTTTTGAGGGAAGACCTTCCGACTGTTCCCCGCGTCAATTATGGGATTTCGCCTTCTCGGGAGCCGATGTCGACAAGTCGTTGTAAGATCTTCACCTATAGTGCACGCCCTTGCGTTGACTGCGGCTCAACCATAGGATCCCTCTGCACCACAACTTCTCCGTCGATCTGGTCGATCAGGTGCGCGAATGGGCAATATACGGCTCGGACGTGATCGCGCACCCGCCGGAGGAGACTCTCACCGCGTTCTGGATTGGCATCAACGACACCGGGGATACTTTGCATAACTCTACGGTGCGTGCTTGTGACCCACACAATCATACTCGATATCGGCAGGATACATACCTTTCACCAGATCGACTTCAAGGCGTTTTGGGAGCTAGAGATGCAGGCGCTCTTCGGTGCAGTGGTGGGTCGTGTCGCTCCTGTAGGTGCTCAATCGTCACGGCTTACGCTCACATCGTAGCAAGACGCGTACAACCATCACCTTCGCGGAGCGTACCTGTTCATGACTCTGCCGCCGCTCGAGCGCTCCCCGGACCACATCGGGACGTCAATCGCACCGCTGTACGAGCAGAACATCAAGGACTACAACGCGGCGCTTCTTCGCCACACAGCGCACTTCGCGAATACGCATCCGGACGTGGATGTGATGACCTTCGACGCGCACGCGTGGTTCCACAAGATCCTAGACAATGCGGAGCACTACGGTTTCACGAACATCACCGGGTAAGCCATACTCATGTCCAAAGTGTATGCCGTCGACGCTGACTAGCTCCGACGCTGGTAGCTTCTGCGAATGTAGCGACCCTCAGTACTTCTGGTTCAGTCAGTACTGCAACCTTTGTCTTCATCAGTTGATCCCAAGTGAACTAACGCTTGGTTCGGTCAGACACGGGACATCCCACGGCGCGCGTGCACAATCTCCTTGCTGAAGCAGTCCAAGCCACGCTGGAGAAGCTTTGGAGGGTGCAGTGATAAGCCTAGCACTACTTTTACTCTCGTGCTTGTTGGGGACCGAAGTCGACGTCGCGTATGTACGGGCGGAAATTTGCCCGGCCGAAAAGTGGTCCAATAGTCTTACCTTTTCGGCGGACTTGCCACGTTTGGACAACTTCTAGCAGAATCAGCGAAAAGGGTAAGCCCGACTGATTTTTGGCCAATTTTCGACCGACGAAAATTCCGGTTATGGCCGTCGTGTCATCCACCCTCGCCATCTTCCAGATGGACTCCAATTCATCATTGGCCATGTCTAGATCAGCCTGTGTCTCACGTATCCGTCTGTTCTCTGTCCTTCTCTCCGAGTTCAAGTCTTCCAATGTCTCCTTGATCTTATCCACCAAACCTCGCCGAGATCAACTCATCTTCACCCATCTTTCCACCATGCTCAATACCGGCAAGACTGTCACACACGTCGCTGTCTCCGGATGTATAGACTCTGACGGTCCCAAGGCCATCGTCGTCGTCTCGTCGAACTCGTCAGGAACCACTCAAATCCACGACAACGCCCATCCTTTCACAATCACGAACTGCAATCCTAGTCGCGCGCTGACTGCCGAAATGATCAAGGTCCCTGTTATGTGAGTTTCGTCTTAACAACCCATATACACGCACGATGCGAATGACTCCCCTAGTGCTCGCAGCCGGCGCCACCCCAACGACACCATGGAGCACATCTCCGACCTCTTTGCTGTTCTCGAACTCGCAACCACGAAAAAACTTCCCACATATTCCCCTGATCCTTCCTCCGACTACGCTATCTCCGAATCCGATGTCGTCGGATGGCTCCTTCACCGCTGTTACTTCAAGATCATCTATCGCTTCACGACCGCAGAGAGGCAGTGGTTGGAGAAGCCTTGGCAAGCTATGAAGAACTGGTCGCCTAGTCCTATAGACATTGGAGGCATCAAACCTTCTCGCATCAAGGTTCCAGACGAATGGCTGCCAGTGCTCGACATATATCTCGGACCAGATCTCGCCATTAAGCTGAACGGCAAACACATTCCTTTCGACGGTTCGACCATCGAGGCATGGGTCCGCTGTCTCGCCAAGGCCTTATCTTTCGCCGACAGTCGGTGCAATGGGAAGCAAGAGTTGACGGCAGACGATCTAGACATCCTCAAGAATCTCCTTGATGTGCTCGATGTTCTTCTGGCCACGAAGGAGGTGGAATTTGCTTTTCTCCATACCTCGTTAAGCGACATATTCTCCCCGCGGTATGCATATAGTATGCTGGATTGTTGTGTTCTTTGACTGACAGCTGATTTGGTGCCGAACCCAGGACCTACAAGGAACGTGTTCGTTGAAGGTCATCCTAGTAATCCGTGTTCAACGGACGTCCCGCTAACCCTGTCTATAGGTGAACGTAACGACGCAGAAGGCGATGAAGACGAGGATCTGTGTAAGTTTCACAGTGGCCAATCATCGTTTAGTCTGACATCTTGTTTCAATAGCCGACCGCTGGGCGCCGCCTGAACCACGAGGCGAACATGTTCTTCGCTATTTGCGTACGCTCACGGCCTACAACACCGCGGCAAAGTTCGTAGTCAAGGCACTTCGCAAGCTCTCACCGCCTTCTGTCTCGATTATCAGCATCCCAGACCAATCAACCGTAGCAGCGGAGGACGTCAAGGAACGACAGAGCGCCATCTTCGAGGAACTGAAGCGCAAGATAGCTTCATCAGCCATTGACGCCAACGTAGCCGTCCGGTGGTTGGAGGAGCACAGCAACTTCCGACGTCGCGGCTGCCGAGTCCACGCCGAAGCAGGTTTGATGGCGCTTGCGTATCACGTCAAGCATAATGCGGAGGCGGCACGCAAGTTGTTGTCGGAAGAATTGATAGCTGCGTTCTCCGTGCGCCATCCTACTGTTGACGAGTTCGCAGCCGCTGACCAGTTCTCTTCTTGTAGGTGGACGTGCCGCCGATTGGCGTAAGTAGGAAATGCTGCTACATGTGCTATCTGCTGTGGATGCGACTCTTCGGTGACCGAGATGGAAAGGGTGAGGTTCTCCCCCTTAATATGAGAGTATCGATCAAAAGACGTTGATCTCATTCCCAGCTGTGAAGCCGGAATATGTGCCGAAGACGCACGGCTACATCGTCCCCTGGGATCCTCCACAGTTTGGTATTCCCGACCAGGTCTTGGAGGAACTTGCGAGGCAGCTAGAGCAGGAGGTAGTCGATCTCGCTCAAGCCGGAGCGAAGGAAGACGAGGACGCTAGTCAGCAGTCTTCGCCTCAAAGCAATCCGTCCCCTGCCACAGCGATTCCGTTGACGCTGAAGACTTTTGATATCTCCATATATGACAATTTTCAGTTTTAAATCGGTGTTGTCGACGGTGTTTGGTAGCGATCAGTACCCAGTATATTGGTCAATACACGATCCAACGATTCGGATTGGTATGATTATCCCGACTCCCGAGAACCCTCTCCACCGCCGAGCACATGTTGAGACTAACTTGGCACACTGATCACACTAATTGACTACATCAGAGTACAGCAAATCGCGAGGCTCACCGAGCACCAACGAAAACAGTCAACGGCATGACACCGTCTCCTTGCACGGAGTCATCCTCCGCCTCAGCCCCCACCATTCTATCCGCTCCGGCTGCTCCTTCACCGCGTCCCACCCGCGATCGGCCCCGGTATACGCGCGATTGAGCGCAGAAGCCAAACTAGCCCACCGCCTCGCGCCCTCCGCGTCCTCGAGCGCACAGCACGCCTTGCACAGACGAGCAGCAAAGCCCTCCCAGACGGGCTCGTAGTAGAGCTGCTCCTTCTCGAACAGGTCCATGTACATCTTGTCGACGCGGTTGATGTACTCGTCCGGCATGCCCGGCGTGCGCGCCCACCGCTCGAGAGCCGCGTTTCGCGCGTCGAGGTCCGAGTCCGCTCGTGCGATGAGGGCGCGCCGGGTCTCGCTTTGGGCGAGGGCGGGGCCGGTGAGCGAGCAGAAGGGACAGGTACAGGTGAAGCCGTAGCTTGAGAGTGCTTTCTGGCGGGCGGCGAGGGGAAGCGCAGGGTCGATGTACGAGATGCAGATCTCAGCACCGCGAGGAATGGGGAAGAGGGCTCGAAGCTCGAAGGAGAGCGTTCCCGCGTCAAATCGATAGGTAGCATTCGGAGAGCAGCTGCAAAGCAGAGGGATTAGTTCTCAGCTTTTCGGCTGAAGGCAAAGTAAGTTACGCGCACCTGTGGTTGACCCGGGAGATGCTGTTGCATACGGCTCCGTACTGTCGCGAGGAACCGGGGAAGAGGCCGATGTGCAGAGCATTTGTGTCGACGATCCCCTTGACCAGCGATGGCTCTATGAGGTGGCTGTTTGCAAGCCCGTGGAAGGCGTCCCTTTGCAGATCTGACAGCAGATCGACTGTGCGATCGAGTTCGAGATACGCCTGAGCCAGAGGCAGCTCGTTGTGGAAGGGGAGAAGCTGAGGATATATGATGAGCGGCCTCTCGCGTATGATGAGGTCGCCTGGCTCGATGTTCGAAGTAGCAAATACGCCGAGACCCTTGGAGCCAGAGAGTCGTACATGAAAGAGATCAAGATCACTTTGTTGACAGTCATCGTCGTCGGTCTCAGCCCTGGAGAGAAGGGCTAGTCGGACCTCCTGATCAACGAGCGCTGCGCTGTCTCCTGGCGGGTTTCCTATAGATATGCTCAGCAGTCCACAGTCGGCTTGAGGACGCGTCGTTATGTCAGCTAGAGAAGAGTCGTTGGCCGGTTGATAGTCGTGCACTAGGCGGGGGTCAGGGATCACGACTGAGGTTGCATCGTTGGGCATTCCGCTCGATAACTGGAAACATGAAGACTACCATGTATAGTAATCCTCAGTCAGCATTCAAAAAATATCATACCGAGATATAATGCGCACCAAGGACCGAACGTTGAGGTCGAACACAGAGAGAGACGGCGCAGAAGCCAAGCGCCAAATATACTTGACCGAACAAATGATTACGTCACGGAAGCCTTCCGTCTCCAAGCATGGCCAAACAACGCGCCTGTGGCTGACTCCGGTCGTCTTGTCTCCGACGCTGCTTGCTCTTAACCATCATCTGCCCTCTCTACCTGATGCAGATGCTCAACACCCGGTGTCTTTTTCTGTGGTGTGACACACGCGGACCAATTTTTTGCACCAGACAGTGGCGTGAGCGTGAGTCCGCGGTGTCTCGATCTCTCGAACTTCAAGTTTCGTTCGACTCACTTAGACTGATCACTGGCAGTTTTGCTACAATCAGATCCTGTGACGATCGTCGAGACGGATAGTGCGGCCGTATGAGCGACGTACAACTGCGAAAGGAGGAGAGGGGAGCAACTGTACTATCTCAGCTCAGAATTTGCGCAGACGAATACAATACTTGGGACGAAGCCTATTGTGCCGACAAACTCTCCTCGCTGAAAGCGCCTGATTCCGCCTTGGCTCGGCTCTCTTCCAGAGCGGTAGAACTTGACGCGCTTATCAACGCTGGAGAGGACGACAATGCTGCGGGGCCGTCGCAGTCGCAGAACACCTCCCTAGTCCCGTCGATGACGTGTTGGACTGTTGGACCGGAAGGGCACATAGAGGAGATCAAGCAGCTGCATCCCAAACAGATCGTGCTTGCCCCCGAAGAAATCCCAACTCCCTACCCTTCGTATGAGTCGTGTACCCCTGTATCCCGGAACATCCTCCACGGGGACGATCCCAACTTGATGGCTTTCCTTCCCCTCGCCGACCATCCAACGTTCAATTACAACGACTACCTCGACGTGCACAAGGGGCTCGCTTGGCAAGACTTGGAGTCTCGCGGCCCCGATGGTACGCATTCTTCCAACCTCGCAAGCATCCCACTGACTATTTCTTCGTCACAGTACTCGAAGTCACCCTGGAAACTGCCCGGCGTCTACACTACGAGCACGGTCTGTCCCTGGAGGACATAGATGAGACCCGGATCCTCCCTCTCCCACTACGCACCGGCTCCGTTGGAGGTGGCGCAATATCTACTGGCAACGCTAAGTACGCCTATTTCCACATGCACCATACACGCTCGCTGACACCCCGACAGCGACAGCATGCCATGGCCAGGCTCATCGCGACTGGAACATCCTCCCCTTCCAGATCTCGCACCACCTGCCGCCGACGATCTTCGATCGCGTCTCCGAGACTACCTGACGCTATGGTGCCGCAGGCCTGATTGTCTGCAGGCGCACTGCTTTACGCACGGTCAGTGCGCTCGGTTACACAGGGTGCCGTCGTATCGCTGACGTCCCTCTGTCCCTCTAGCCACCGAGGAGGACGTTCAGAACTTCGACCACCCCGGTCGTCTGAGCACCGAGCCTTTCTATCTTCTACCGGTCGCTGAGCCGTGTGGGGCAGACTGTGCAGCCCACCATCCGAGCGTGTCGGAGGCGAGTTCCCTCGGAATCCCGTAGTTTGAGTTCTGACTTGGATTCGCGCCTACCCCTCAGGACGATGTAGTGTGGACCAATGCAGAAATTGACGAACTGCAGGTCATGTGCCACATCGCTCCGCCCACGCTGCCCTGCGACCTCGCGAAACTCTGTCTCAAGCCTTGCTACGAGGTTCGTGGACTTTGCGCGTCTCTGACCCGCGTTGTTATCCATCCATCCTGCTCACAGAACATGCACATACATAGGTCGCGGTCGTGTCCCAGCGGTTCGTCTCTGCCCCTGCTGGCTCGGGCACACAGATCAGTGCGTCTGCAGTGGCAGAGGGCTCGGACGGTGACCGCGGTCGCGGCTGCACATGCAAGGCGGTCACGATCAAGACTTACAAGAGATATGCGAAGGAGAAGACGGTTCCGCCGTGCACGACAGACGCGTGTCCGTGCCGCAAGGATAGGCGTGAGTGCGACGCCCGCTTGTGTGCGCCGTGCGGGATGGATTGCGCGAACATGCAGCTGCAGAGGAGTGCGCCCAAGGTCCGTCTGGTGTTTGTGCACCTGTGTCTGACATGCGCTCACGGTTGCGGTGAACCCTCAGATCGTGGAGGTGAAGCGGGGCATGCACGGCATGGGCCTGTTCCTCTGCGAGGACGTGCGGAGGGGCGAGCTCGTCATCGGTATGCCCCCATCCGGCGATGCCCGCTCCGTTCCTTGCCAGTCCAGCTGACCTCGGCTTTAGAGTACGTCGGAGAGCTGATATACGAGCCCACGGAGCTATCGCGCAGGTTTGTCTCTCCTCCAAGGCTCCACCATCATACTCACCACGCAGCCTCGCAGTGAGATCTCTCAAGCGCTCGGCAGATTCTACGTCTTCGGCCTCCCACCGGGCGATTCGCCCATGTCCGTCGACAGCATGTATGCGGGAAACCCTGCGCGATTCATCAATCACGCACCGTCGCGCAGAGCGAACGTGACTGTTCATAGTGAGTCGTGGTTGGAGGCACCTAGCAGGTTCTAGACGTTGACGAGTGTGGCTTGACGTGACCAGTCTTTAAGGTGGACGGGGAACATAGGATCGGCATTTATGCCAGTGAGTGGCAATACCTCTTGCGTCCTTTCGAGTCATTCCGCTGACGTGCTAATCCACGGGTAGACAAGAATATGGCGGCAGGGACTGAGTTACTGATGGACTATGGCCCAGAATTTCTGCTAGAGACGTGATATAACAGAGAATCATGTCGTTGCGATGCGACAGAGAAGACAATGTTAGGAAAAGTGACTGTGCTACTGTTACTTGATGAGGAATGCTTGCCTCGTTCGTCGCCTGCATGGCTATGTTAGGTAGGTGTCCAAAAATCTGACCATTTGAAACAGCAAATCTTCCCATTAGCCGACTCGAACGACTGACCTCGTCATAGCATTTGGTTACTAGTGACGCGCTCTACCAACTGAGCTAAACGGGATACATTTTGGCGTTTATTAACGTTTGTAGACCGCTGCTCAACTCGTCCGACCAGATCCCAAACGCTCTGCCCTTGCCGCTGCTGATGTGCAAGTTGCAACAGGCGAGTCACCGTGAGTTCTGCCACTGCCGGTGCCATGAACTTTGAGATAGATTTCTCTGTACACGAAGTCCAGCATGCTTCTATAGCGGCATTACATCTTTTGAAGCCGCCTACTCGCCATCGCCCGTCCAGAGTGTGGCTGCCAAGTTTGTCTCGCCGTGCCACGTTGGTACGGAGGTCGCACTGGTGTCGGGTGCGCTACATCGCGAGGTCAGCAATTGCACTCAATCCGACTCATGCAGTGTTCACGACTCTTGATGAGCAGGGAAACGAGCCACCAACGCCTTTCTCCGGCCACGGCTCGGTCTCTCTGAGAATATCGATGCGAGCGGGACCACGTAGCATATGCATGCGAGCCATCCAAGAGACCTGAGGCCTGAGCGCTCCCGCCCGAAGTATACATCGCCTCCAGTGTCGTCCGCCCAGCCGTCGACCCATGAACAATCATCCCCGCCCGACTTTGCCTGGACGCCGATCGGCGCATACGCGACGCCGCCCGACTGGATATATATCGCGGGCTGACCGGTGAGCTCTATACTGGCAGTCCCCCCGGTACCCTCCAACCTTCAAGTTCATGTCACTACCATCTCTTGCGAGTATGGACCCCGAGTTCGCTGCAGCTTACGCCAAATGGCACCCGGACATGCCGGAACCTAAAGAGCCTCCTCCAGGCAAGTCCGTGATGGAGGTATTTCGTGAATCTGCGCACGGTGTCCTCGCGCCATCTCTCCAGTACCATAACGAGAGGCTACCTGCTGGTCAGTGGAACTCAATACCAGTACGTTCAAAAGCTGATAAATGCGCACAGACTCAACATACTCTGTCGAGGACAAAGACATTACCGTAGAGGGTGGCTGTATCCCAGTGAGATGTATCATACCCTCCAGCGAGGACGCGACCAAGACCTTCCCAGTGCTGGTCTGGTACCATGGTGGAGGTATGCATTGCTTGTTCTGCTCAAGCACTGATTGCTAACCCCACACAATGCTTAGCATGGGTCGTCGGTGAGCTCAGCCAGGACGACTACTTCCTCCGCAGTGTCAGCGTGGAGCTACAGATCTGTGTCGTCAACGTCGGGTACAGGTGCGTTCAGTCTTGTCCTCGCTGCCAAGTCACCACGTCTCACCTTGCCCTAGACTTGGCCCTGAGCACCCGTACCCCGCTGGACTCAATGACGCGTATGCTGCCATCAAATGGGTAGGTTCCCATTCCCATTCCAGAGACTCTTTACTACAGCGCGCGCACCGACCTCTAGACTGTCGACAACGCGTCGTCCCTGCGAGTCTCGACCGAGAAAGGCCTCATTGTCGGTGGCGACTCCGCGGGTGCGCAGCTTGCCACTGTATGCGCGCACCTCGCGCGCGACGATCCCTTCTTCCAAGGTCGCCCGGTGACCGGCCAGCTCTTGCGACAGCCCGTCGTCGTCCATCCAGAGGCATGTCCGGACGAGTACGTCGGATGCACACCTCTAAGCGCACCTCTCTGATCGCGGTCGCGCACAGGTACAAGGCCGAGTACCAATCGATGGAAGCGTTCAAGGACGGCCCGCTGCTCACGCGCGAAGCCCTTGTACAGAGCTGCGGTACGTCCCGTTACCGACAGTGCTCCCTTGTCTGTGTCCAGGTCGTGTTCATCATCTTTGTCGTGTAGCACTCGCCCAAGCACCGAAGGATGACCCGCGCTTCTCCCCGCTGCTCTTCCCGTCGCACGCGGGCGTCGCACCCGCGTTCATTGGGTACAACGGCATGGACGCGCTGCGCGACGACAGCCGCATCTGGATTAAGGTCCTCGGCGAGGCGGGGGTCAAGGTCAAGGCGAATTTGTACGTCCCTCTCTCGACTGCCGCGGCGTGCGGGATCCGAGCTCGCCACTGACGCCTATTGCAGCTATCCGGGCGTGCCGCATGGGTTTTACTACTCATACCCAGAGATCGCGTTGGCGAAGAAGGTGGATCGGGACGTGCGCGATGGACTGAAGTGGCTTCTCGCCGGGGCCCCTTGAGGCAATCGCACTTTTGCATGACTTTGGAGCGATCTTGGGGGGTGATGTATTGCGCGTGACTGCACGCGTGTGCGATACGTCCTGGGAAACAGTAGTGTGCCCTTTGTTTCATTACTTCATCGTTAGTCGTCCTCGCTCTCGGACTCTCCTCTACAATTCCTATCATGGCCCACATGCGGAGTCTTCGTGTCCACCCTTCGTGGATCGAATGAGCCCATCTTGATACTGTGGAGGAGTCGATTCGACAGCGCTTAACGCTCGTTCAGGCTAGTGGAGAGACACGAGTGAGACCGGTCCGTCCCGGGTAGGCTGACTCCGATGTAGATGAAGTTGCCGGGAAGGATGCTTGCTGCCCGCGCGGTGTGAGCATTCGATCGGATCCATGCGGCGATATTCGTTTACGCATATGCACGCACAAACAAGAAGCACAGGAGGCCGGATATGCTTGTAAGCAGACGCCATGGTCTTCAGTGGTGTACTTATCACAACGTGTGTGAGCTGGCAAGATACTAAACAGTTGACGCCGGAAGTGATCGCCAAGTGGCGGAAGATTCAATTGGGAAGCCAATAGCCTCTGATCCTAACACGAGCAAACAAACAACCTCTCCCTCCGACTCCGTTGGCGACTCGGCCTCGTCACGGAGACCTGTCAGTTCTGGCTTAGCTCGAGTCTGCACGGACCACCGAGCTGGCTTTGCGCACTCACCCAGGAAGTCTCTCGGCCCGAAAGTTCAATGTTGACTCATCTCAGGCTTCCAACTCCGAGTCGCGGCGTGGCACCGCCGGTCACTTAGACAGATCGCTATCGCGCGCACTTTTTGGCTCTTTCGATCGTAGGAGTACCGCGGCATTCCGCCATCAGTAACACCGCCGATCTGGTCAAGAACGGTGCGTGCAACGACGAGTATGGCCTGTGGTGGGCAACATAGCCGGTCATTCGGCCTAGTGTGAAACGGCGCCGCTTAGCTTCCCTCGACTTGCTGCACCCACTCCAGCAATATTACCAATAGCTACGATAGGGTCGATGTCACCTACCGGGCCTGCCGACACCCTCCGATGACGCATTCGTTTTCTGTCATCGTATTGCTTGCACACGTACTGTACGTTCCCTTTGGATTGATAGCATCGCGGTTTTTCTCGAAGCTCATATGTCTCAAGCGACGACTGTAGACGTTGGTCGGAACACCACAACCCTAGCAACTCCATGGGCGACGAGACTATCCTGAACGTGAAGAGGCACTGTCGACATTGTCCCATCACGGAGGTGCGTACCGAAGCAATCGCAGTACCCATGGGGGCACGGCATCGGGCATATAATCGTCGCTCTGCTTGACATCAACTTGCCTTCCTGACGCAGGTATCTACCTTGCACTAACCTCGCGCTCCGGCATCGTCACGACATGCGCCAAGCTCAGTTCGAGTACCTTCGAATTCCCGATCTACTCGCTACCTGGCCATGCCAACGGAGATTGAACCCTCTGCAAGAGGTGGTCGCCGTCGAGGGCCGAGCGTGGTTACACTCTCTCCGCCCGTTCAACCCGAAATCTCAATACGCGTTTGACAAGTGCAATTTCGATCTGTGCAGTGCGCTCTTGCTGCCTTGCGGCTCACGAGGTACGTGCCACTATTAGCACGTCCCTTTGCAAGCTGACGCGGGACATGTAGACCATCTCCGCGTCTCTTTGAACCTCCTGTATCTGTTCTTCGTCATCGACGAGTACACTGACGTAGAACCCGCCGGAACGGTTTACGAAATGATCGAGATATGCCGTGACGCCTTGAACCATCCCGAGAAGCATCGCCCCGCGGGCGAGATCGTCATCGGAGAGCTTGCCAGACAGTACGTGTCACATTCGGTTTGTTTTTCCAGAGTGCACACCGCTTGCACCCAGGTTCTGGGTACATGTTCTCAAGACAGTAACCCCTCAAGGCGCGAAGCACCTCCTCATCACGTTCATGGACTACCTCGAGTCTGTCGTCAGGGAGGCGGAGGCGCGCGACCGCGCCACGCCCCTGACCATAGCCGAGTACTGGGCCATCCGGCTGGAGGGTACTGGTGCACGGTCGCTCTACTCCCTGGGCGGACTTCACCTATCCCTGCCCGACGACGCGCTGTTCCACCCCATGGTCTCCCAACTCACCTATATAGGGTGCGAGCTCATCGGCATCGATAACGTAAGTAGGAGACGGCCTTCTGGCATCAACCTGGCAGCTGACGCTCTCTTACTAGGACATCCTCTCATACAACCGTGAACAAGCGTCGGGCATCGATCACTTCAACATCGTCATGGTCGTCATGCACCAATACGCGCTCGATCGCGCCGGTGCCATCGAATGGCTCTCCAACCGCTGCAAGGAGCTCGAGGCGCGATACTTGAAGATCCTCGCGACCATGCCGTCCTTCGGACCCGAGGTAGACGAGCTCTTGCGCGAATACCTCGAGCACATGGGCAACACCCGTCGCGCGGTCTGGTGCTGGAGCTTAGAGTGCGGACGCTACTTTGGCGAGCGCGGGACCGAGTTCGCTGCCGCGCAGAAGGTCCCGCTTATCCCTCGCAAGGAGAGGAGGGTAGACTTGCATCGGGAACAGATTGAGATCATGCTCATGCAGGAGGAGCTGGAGCGATTGTGAGGACAGCGTCACGATCTTCGACCACAATGATTATCATTTAGCTATACCAGCCAACGAGCATGTGTAGTCCTTCGCGATGGCTTAGAGTCTATCTCCCGACAGAGCCTCCTGTCTTACAAAGCGCTCCTCTATCGGGTCCGCTCTCACAAGCATCTCGTCCTGGTCCAACTTCCACACTCCGGAGATCTTGAGCTCGATACTTTCTAGCGATGATACCGCGTCGAATACAGCGCAGCAGAAAGCACCGCGGTCGAATGTGAGGAGAGATTTGTCGACGAGGGAAGGCTCTGGTGAAGGTGCCACCCAAAACTGTGAGGTGCTGGAGCGTTCTATATCGACTGTGAGCGCGAACGTGCGGAGCTTGGGGAGGAGTTGTAGGACAGAAACTCCGTCGACCTGGAATATTGGTAGTTAAGAGAGTAGTCCCCAGGAGCGTCCGGTGCAAACACACTCACCAGCTGCTGAGCGGCGTCCACGTCCGATGCAGAGCGCTCGAAGCGGACCTCAATGTGGAGCTCTTCGAGTTCCTGCAGATCACGGGCTGCTTCTTCGAAGTGCGTCTTGAATAAGGACCCGAACTGTTCACCTCCTGTGCGGAGTGTCAGGGTAATGGGATGAAGATAGCGGACCGCTTCGGGAAAGAACCGCATGGACCAGGTCACGTAGCCAATGTCGAGCTTGCGGACGCGGCAGGGGAGCCCCATCATGTAGAGTTCCGCCGCGCCACGCACGGTCACCTCGTCCAGATGCGACCAACACTGCTGCTCGAGAGCCTCCATGTTCGTGTTTCGGACTTCGCCAAATGTTTGTACGTCGTCTTCGTCCGCACCTCTCGTGTCGCTGATGGACGAGAACACCGCGATGCGGCGGAGGTTAGGGTACGTCTTCACCCACTCGCCCGTGATAGGCGTCCAGAGGCCCTCTACGTCCAGGCTCCTGACGTTCGGATAGCTGGGGAATTCAGAACGATAGTCATCACCGTCCCAGAACGCGACTGTGAGTTCGACGAGGGTATGTTGTGCTGGTCGAAGTAGTGCAGCCGGGTGCATCCTTGAGCCGATGTTGTGCAGCTCCCAATCGCCTCTCATCTGTTCGGCCCAGCGCAGCTCCGCAGTGACAAGGGGCCATTGAACACGCTCGAGGAATTGACAGGTGTGCTTTGCGGCGTGGCTTAACTTGATATGCTTGACCTTATGGAGGGTTGCAAGCGCGTCGCCAAGGATCCGGTGAGAGATGAGCATATCTTCAAACTCTTCGAATTCGAGGGACTCGATGTTCGGAGCACACCTAATACCCTCAGCCACTGCCCTCGCGGTCTCTGGCTCGAGTCGGATCCCACCAAATACGAGGCCGCGGAGCAAGCGCCAGCGGGTGCCGTCCTCTGCGCCCATGAAACGAAGGAACGAGTCGATGGTCTTGTCGCGCCTGCAACCGAAGGATCGATCTAGACTGACGGGTTTTGCAAGAAGGGCTCGGATCGCTTCGCGGTGAAGCGACCGACAGCAGCGCATGATTGAGAGGATTGTTTCGGTGTCTGCATGTTGAGCGACGGTACTCAAGATGTCGTAGTAGAGGGGCGACTCGGAGGGCGCCGAGGGGGTCATAGATATATGCATTCAAGTGAATGCTATCACACGAGCTGTTTGTTAGAGCAGTCTGGGTCAAATTCGAATGCAATGGCAGACTCTCAACATGCACATACTGGTTCTCAAGTTTCACGACTCGCAGACGTTCGCTCAACCGAGTCGCGGCTTCTGACACCGTGACTATCTGAGAATGCGTTCATAACGTAGACATGAACCAGCACTAGCTGTATAGGCGAGATACTCACTGGTCCGACTTTGTTGTGCGTTCGTCGAGTCCGACTCGGTACCCGTGTTTTGTTCGTGGCTGTTCGTGGGGGAGGAGAGGAGCAGGAAAATACGTTCCGTAACGGCGCGTGACTGTGACCAGCCATGCCACCGGGCCGCGGGCTAGTGCCGCCGGAGGCCGTAAGCAGTGAGTCGTGACAGCGCCTGACTCACACCGTGACTTACTTCCGCGGAACCGTCGGCGAGAGCCTCAGTCTGGCACTGTCCAACATATATAGCTCGCGATTTTATGTCACTGGTCTGCCTTGCTATCATGAACTTGGATCCTGAACTCGCTACGGTGCTGCGCTCCGATCCGTTCTTCTCTCAGCCGCCAACCCTTCCGGAAGGCATTTCGCTGCATGAATTTGCTCGAGAGCAGGGCAGGATCCGAGTCCATCAGCCGTTTGACAATTACCACAGAAATCGTCTTCCGCCAGGTATGCAACGTTCATCTTCAAGAGTAGCTTCGACGGTGTCATACATATGATATAGATTCTCCCTGCACATCTCAAGAGCGCCGGTTGCTTGTAGAAGATGGAGAGATCCCCATACGGGTCATCACGCCTACTACGTCTTATGACCACTCTACGTCTGCTTACCCTGTCCTTGTTTGGCTCCATGGAGGAGGTACGTTTTACATGTATCTTTGCAGCCATGTCGAGCCTCTGGGTTTGATCTCAACTTGCCATCGTCGTGCAGGTTGGATAGTTGGGGACCTGGATATGGATGATGCTCACCTGCGGACGATCTCCATTGATCTGCAGCTGGCCATCGTCAACGTGGGCTACAGGTTCGTCATTAATGATCCATTCTGGCATACTATCATACTTACTGACGTTAGTATCTCAGACTTGTTCCCGAGCACCCATTCCCAACACCCTTCAACGACAGCTACGCGGCATTGAGATGGGTGAGTAGCCTCAGGCTCTTCGTCTTATCCCATTTCAGACGCGGATTTACAGGTCGCCGAGCATGCTTCTGAGTTCGGCATTGCGCTTGAGAAGGGCTTCCTTGTGGGAGGCGACTCCGCAGGCGCCAACATTGCTGCAGCCGTAGCACTTCAAGCGCGGGATGACCCGTTCTTCGAAGGGCGCGGATTGACTGGTCAATATCTTCGCGAGCTATTGGCCGTGCATCCTCTCGCGCATCCCAACAAGTTCGAGGCCGAATTACACTCCTTCGAGGACAATAAGGATGCCCCGCTGGTAAACAGCGAACATATGCTCAACAGCTTCAGTACGTCGCGTTTGGAGCCTTTGCTGTGCTATCCGTAGTATCCCACGTCTGACATACGCGTTGAACTAGCAACATATGGCGCTCCTCCGGCGGATCTCCGCGTCTCCCCTCTTCTTGCACCGTCTCATGCTAACCTTCCACCCGCTTTCATACAAGTCATGGAATACGACCCCGTGCGCGATCATGGACTTGTGTACGAGAAGGTCCTGCGCGAGGCGGGCGTTGCGACCAAACTCGCTCGGTAAGCATCATAAACCACTCATCGTTTATGGGCTCGCCGCAGGCTCATGGGGACGTAGAAACCCAGGGACGCTACACGGCTTCTACTACTGGTATCCGGCACTCGCGGCATCGGCGAAGATTGACCGGGATGCAAGAGAGGGACTGAGGTGGCTGCTGACGCGTACAAGCACACAAACGTAGCACGACTGCAATCGCTCATTGATGCCTCGACAAAGCCGCGCGTCTCCAAGTCCGTCCATCCAGCTCATGCTCGGCACAGCATGCATTCGTGAATATGAAGATTGACTGTGGTACGACATCATGTCGAGTGAGATCACTCAATCGAGCTCGATCGGCCCTGCTTGAAGGTCTTGGCAGAAAGCCTCGTACGAGCCCAGGTTGGCGCACATGGCACCATGATTGAGAACAGTATTTTCGCCGCCCGTCTCTTTATCACCAGCGTATATCCCGCTCCGCTATTCCCGTTCATTCGCAACGATGGACGTTACGAAACTTGATCCCGAACTTGCCGCTGCACTACAAACCGACCCCCGCTTCACACAGCCGCAAGCCCCTCCTCCAGAAGGCGTCTCGCTCGTCTCGCTGGTCGCCCACGCGCGAGAGCAGACAAAAGTCGTGATTGGTTCCTTCGCAGAGTTCTACGCGCAGAGACTCCCTTCAGGTCGGTCTCCCGTCCTTGCGATCTTCAAATCATTGCTGACCATTTGGCACGGTTCCATAGAGGATCACTACTTCGTGGGCGATGAGAACATCCCAGTTGAAGACGGGGAGATCACCCTGCGTGTGGTCAGGCCTACTAGTCGCGACGATGACGAGACCTATCCAGTCCTGGTCTGGTTCCATGGTGGAGGTACGCTGCAGCTTCTTCTCTAATCGCTGTTTGCTACGACGAAGCGCTTTCAGGCTGGGTCATCGGAGATCTTGCCAATATGGACGACAACTATCTGCGCACAGTCAGCGTAGAGTTGCAGCTCGCTATCGTTAGCGTTGACTATAGGTACGTCCTGTTGTCGCTCTCTCGCGCGACCGCGCATCTGACCATGTCTTCCCGTAGGCTCGCCCCTGAGCACCCCTTCCCTACTCCGTTCAACGATGCCTATGCTGCGGTCAAGTGGGTGAGTTCTGACATACTGTACGGCTCAACCTCTTCCAATCGAAGTGGCTTGTTTACAGGTAGCCGAAAACGCCTCGCGTCTCAAGGTGTCCCTCGACAAGGGCTTCTTGGTTGGCGGCGGCTCTTCAGGTGCCAACCTTGCCGCAACGATCGCGTTACAAGCTCGCGACGATCCATTCTTCGGCGCACACGGTCGCACCATCACGGGCCAGTACCTCATCGAGCCCGTCATCTGGCACCCGCTCGCCACAGTCCCCGAGAAGTACAAGCTTTACATGCTCGCCTTCGAGGAGAACAAGAACGTTCCGTTTCTCGACCATGAGCTGATCTATACCTACCACCGTCAGTACCGGGCCCCTTTCTTAGCAGGAGACGCTTACTGATCGTCGTACTGTTGCAGAGCTGTACAACGCACCCCCTGAGGACCCGCGAGTGAACGCGCTCCTCGCGTCTTCCCATGTAGGCCTTCCTCCAGCGTTCATACGCGTGAACGAGCTCGACCCGCTTCGCGACGACGGCGTCGTGTACGAGAAGGTCCTGCGCGAGGCCGGAGTGCCCACCAAGCTTGTGAGGTGCGCGTTACAGTCCCCCTCTACCGTCCGTGTTTGCTGACCGGATTTGGCTGCATGCAGAAACGAAGGGGTCGGGCACGGCTTCTACTACTCGTTTCCTGCCATTGCGGTCGCCGCGAAGGTGGATCGTGATGCGCGTGAAGGACTGAAGTGGTTGCTCAGCTTCACGAGCGCATCGTGACACGGGCATCGCCGCGAGGTAGCTACCGTCACAGTCTGTATTCGCCATTCACGGGACCACAGGTACAATATCCTACTGGGAACTAACTAGAGAATAATGTCATGACGCACGGCATGGTCGGATGAGGGTACATTACGCAGCTGAGAGGCCTGGCACTCACCTGTATGGAGAGAAGCCGCATCCATACTGAGCCATTGCTTCCAATCTCATCACCCGCTCGTCTACGGGTTCCATGTCCCGGACACCAGAGATTTCGAGGTTGACCGCTTGTAAAGGAGGTACGGCTTGGAAGAGGGTCCGATAGAACGCACTTCGCTCGAACTCATGGAGGGACTTCTCCGCGAGATTGAGTGGTTTTGGAGAGGGGGGAGAAGGGCCAATGTGCATCCGACCGTCCGTGAGCAAGCAGTCAAGGTAGAGCGTGAGGGATCTAAGCTTGGGCATGACCTGCAGCATGGAAAGCACTTCAATCTGTGACAGGTCAGAGAAACTCTCGCAAAACGAGTTCAACGACTGGACTCACCAAAACACGCGGGATGTCCTGTACATCGCTATAAAAGCGAATTGTGACTTTGAGCTCCTCGAGGTCCTGGAGGGCGTTCGAAGCTTGCTCGAAGTATGTTTTGAACTTGGACGCGAAGAACTCGCCGTCGGTCGAAACCCGTATCACCACCGGGCGGACGCGGTCCAGGGCATCGGGAAGGAGCGGCAGACACCAGGTTGCGACACCAAGGTCGAGCGTGTGGACGCGGCAGGGAAGTCCGAGCACGTAGAAATCCGCCACACTGCCGGCTATGACTCCGTCCAATTTGGGCCAGCAACGCTTCTCAAGTGCCTCCAAATTGGCTTGTCGAATGGAGTCGAATTCCGCCCTGTCATCTTCGTCCATGTCTGCTATGTCTGTTCCCGACGGGAACACCAGGAGAGTTGTGAGGTTGGGATACGTCTTGACCCACTGGGGCATCGTCGGAAACCATACGCCTTCGATCTCGAGGCGCTTGACGTTTGGATAATCCGGCGAGTCCTTGCTGTATTGAGTTATGTCCCATGAATTGCACGAGACTTGGACGAGCGTCTCCCGTGCCGACCGGAGCAGTGATGCAGGATGCAGTCTTTTGTAGATGTCGGGTAGGTCCCACTCTCCGCCCGACTCCTCGGCGATCACAAGACCAACAGTGACGAGTGGCCATTGAACGCTTTCGAGGAACGTGCAAGCATGTTTCGCGGCGTTGGAGAGCTTGAGGTGCTTGACATTCTTGAGAGTAGTGAGTGCGTCGCGGATGTCGCCGTGCTTAGTGAGGAGGGATTCCAGCTGCTCGAACTCCAGGTAGGTGATGTTCGTAGCTTGGCGAATACCCTCTGCCAAGGCCTGTGCCATCCGAGGGTTGAACTCACGGTCGCCAAACATAAGACCTCGGAGAAGGCGCCAGCGTCGTCCGTCTTCGGCACGCATAAATCGAATGAACGACACAAGGCGATTGTCACTTCGAATACGGCCGACCCAGTAGTAGTCGAGAAGAACGGGCTCGGCGAGAACTGTCGCTACAGCATCTTGATAGAGGGCACGGCAGCAGCGCATCATGACACATGCAGTCCTCCTGTCGGCATACTCCGCGATGATCCTGAGGATGTCGCGATGAAGTTGGGGCGATGACCGCGACATGACACTGCCAGCGCTGAGCGTTCCCTATCAGCCACGTCAGTGCATCATGAGCACATCTGAGACGAAGTATCAGGGTACCTTCGAGTGGGGTATCTATGTCGTTGAGAGTTGCTTGATATGTTTTGAGTCTCAGGCTGCGAGTCGTCACTATACTACGAACCTGAGCAGTGAGAGTGATGTGTGCCCACAGTACTAGGTCCGGGCTGTCAGTAAGAATATCTGTTAGCCCAAAGCGTAGCCAGTTAAACTGCGTGAGATGGACGTGAACTTACTGTGCATGTGGAGTTGAGGGAAGTTTTCCGGTCAACGAGGGTCAACGCGGAGATTACGGCGCTTGTGCGCATCCCCAACATGCACAAACAAAAGTTGGACAGGCGTCTTGATGTCCTGCTCCAACAGGCTCCAACCCGCTATGCATATGTCTGCTATGTCTAATGCACTCTTCGCCGCCGAACCAGGTTGAGGACCACTGAGACTTATGTGTGACGACACCGAAGTTCGTTGAAGTTTAGGGCCCGCCGGTGGCAATCCGATTCCCAAGCCTTTCGCAAGCCTCCGGACCGTGGCCTTCAACTTTTGCAGCTGCTTCGTGATCCGGTATACCCGAGCGAAAATGGCGTTTGAGTGGGTTAGTAGCTCCTTGTACATGGCCATCTGGACACCCTTGACGCGAAGCATAGATGACTCGGGTGCCACGGGGATCAGCAGGCTGTTCCGACATCTAGTCGGAGCGCACTTGCACGGCTGGAGGGCTACCTCTGTCCCAGGTTCACCGTTCACGTTCGTGGGCGTTCGACAAGACAATCCTCGTCAGAAGTACCAGAAATAGATGCAAGGATCGAGTTCTCAGCACTCGCCGATCCATATCCCGCGGACAGCACTCACTACTCCGCTATCAGAACGAGAGAACAGCTGAGAGCAGAGAACTCACCACGTAACCCAGTACGTACTCCTCACTGGTCCGTGGGGCTAGTAAACCACACGACGTCTTCCAAATCCCTAGTGGCCCGCAATCGCCGAACGGTACAGTATTGGAACCTAGAGCGAGAAGTCTCACACTGACAGGAATCCCGACCGGCGCTGGTCACATGGGACTATTACGCGGCGGACTGTGTCCGAAGTCCGAGATGAGCAGTCAGTATAACTTGGACACGCATCTTTGTCTATCTCTCACACATCCCTCCCCCCGTATCTCCCACATAATCATAACCTCAGGCCTCACCTCGCGATCACGCATCATGGATCCGGAACTAGCTGCAGCACTTCTAGCCAACCCCACTATCCTTCAGCCTCCTCCGCCGCGTCCGGAGAACGTCTCATTTGGCGAGCACGCCCGTGAACACGCAAACGTTGTCCAAGCTCCGTTCGCAAAGTTCTACGGCGAACGACTTCCGCCAGGTACGCTTCAAGCATCTGTCTATATATGAAACGAACTAATCAACGCTCGCGTTACAGCCGCTCACTACGAGGTATTTGACAAGGCGATCCCCGTAGATAACGGAGAGATCGCTTCCCGGATTGTGCGCCCTACCGCTGGTGGCGACGGGGCGACGTACCCGGTGTTCGTATGGTTCCATGGCGGAGGTGCGCTGCAGATAGATTACACAGACAGGACTAACTGAAGAGGTCATCATGTCGTAGGGTGGGTTACAGGTGACCTCGACATGGATGACGCCCACCTACGAAGCATCAGCGTCGAACTGCAAGTTGGGATCGTCAACGTGAACTACAGGCCAGTGAACATGAATGGTTGCGTCAGCGTTGGATTGACAGATGTACACAGGCATGCTCCCGAGTACACGTTCCCCGCAAGCATCGAAGACTGCTACGCCGCCCTGAAATGGGTATGCAATGACTCCGTATTTCGTTGGCAGATGTCACTGAGTACACCGACTCCTCAGGTTGTTGACAACGCCTCTGAGCTGAGGGTATCTCCCAAGAGCGGATTCATCGTCGGCGGAGACTCCGCCGGCGGAAACCTCTCGGCCGCAGTCGCTCTCAAAGCGCGAGATGACCCGTTCTTCAGTGCTACCCCGCTCACCGGACAGTACCTCCGAGAGCCGGCGGTCGTGCACCCGCGCGCAGTCCCCGACAAGTACAAAGCAGAGATGCGCTCATTTGCAGAGAACAAAGACGCGCTGTTCCTCAGTGCAGAGAGCACCCTCTTCTTCTTTGGTGCGCCCTGTTCTCCTTGCCTTCAGATCGGCTCAGCCCTAACGCATTGATGGCTGATTGCGACCCAACAGACACCTATGGCGCCCCACCAACAGACCTCCGCGTCTCTCCCCTTCTCGCATCATCACATGCCGGACTTCCTCCAGCCTTCATCCAGGTTATGGAACTCGACCCCATTCGAGACGACGGGATCGTGTATGAGAAGGTGCTACGCGAGGCTGGAGTTCCAACTCGGCTTGTTAGGTGCGCAATTTTCTGTGTGTGGAGGACGACTCTTACGGGGATCTTCATGCAGGAATGCGGGCGTGCCCCACGGCTCCCATTACTCCTTCCCGCATATTTCTCCTGCGGTGAAGATCGATCGCGATGCGCGGGACGGGCTGAAGTGGCTTTTGAGCCTGAGCAAAGGATTGTGAGGACCGGCTGGAACCACGCGAAGTGCTTGTAGCTTCGGATGTATTCACGCACCAGCAAGGTGCATGTACGGCATATGTCTGATTTGTTGACGATGTTACGGTCTTTCCAACTCGACAGTCTAGGGCTCACCTACCGTAAAGGTGACCCCAGTGTAGGGTTAGGTGTCCACTGACGCAATATCCAACCGATGCTCCAACAGCAACTCGTCTACAAATACCACAACCATCTCCAACTCACATACTTCACAATTGTCTGAACACTCGACTCAACACAACATGGCAGACACCCTCATCACCATCCCCGGAGTTGCTGCCCACCATGTACTCGGCGAATCAACCGTAACACTCGGCGCGGGCGACCTCAACGTCGTTCCAGGTCCATCCGGCAACAAAGAGCTTCTGCTCACAATCGGGAGTGCTGGGTTTACGTTGCACAAGGGTACTCCTTTTGGTACCCTGGAAGGAGACCCGCGAGCGTATGTGTTCTCACCGGAGATCGAAGGGGTTAGCGGAGGGTAAGTCATATTCGATGCTCTCCTGGCTGGTACTCAAGCTCCGCGCAGATTCGTGAAATTGACGCTACCTGAAGGAGTATTGGAAGACGGTTCGCGGCTGTCGGAGCTGCAGACGAAGTTCGAGGAGGTGCTGATTGAGTATGGGTTGTTGCAGCCTGGAGGCGAAGGGACGCACGCCACCGAGCGCGTCAAGAGCGCGATCGCTTTGTAGGGATTGCATGTGTTGATTGCCATGCTTATGTACTCACGTACTCGTGCCATGTGCCGGATTTCCTGTGTGTAGGGAAGAGGGCGAACCAATGGTGACTATTCCTGGAGCAGTGGCTGCGCAAGTGCTGGGGGAGGAGACCAAGGTCCTGTCAGAGGGAACGTTGACACTGTTCCTGATGCCCAAGTCCGACAAGGCTAATGAAGCCATTCTCACCTTGACTGTGGGCAAGTCCGCATTCCCGCTGTACAAGAACACAGCCTTTGGAACCCTCGCCGACGACTCGCGGACATACGTATTCACACCTGAGATCGACGGTGTCAATCAAGGGTAAGATTCGCTACCAATCTCTCGAGGATCAATCTTTGACCGTAAGCCTATCATAGGTTCATTGCTATTGTGCTCCCCGAACCAACCTCCGCCCCGGGAGCCACCGACGACCTTGCCGGGCTGCAGAACCAACTCGAGCTCATCCTCATCGACCACGGTCTCCTCAAAGACGGCTTCGAAGCTGCCGCGGACGAGCTTGCGCGTAGTGTCCGCGAGGACTCGGCGCGCACCGCCCAACGCATCCGTGAAGCCCGCGAGCGTTACCTCCAAATCCACCCGCGCACCATCGAGCCCGCCGAGTTCTCGCGCGCGACACACGAGCTGGCCGAGAGCAGCGCGTCGGGCACGCAGAGCATCGCGAACGTCGCCCATCGCGTGAGTGGTGCTGTCATGGCGGGCGCGGCAAGTGCGGGGGCTTGGATCTCGAGCACGTTCGTGCCCACGGACAAGGAGACGACGGAGCAGCTCAACTCTGCTTCGCGCGGGGTCGCGGATGTCGCCACCGGGGTCGGCGCGGGTGTGATCGAGGTCAAGGACACGATGGAGGATGCGGCCGGTATGGTCCTTGAGAATGACTACGGCGAGGAAGCGAGAGAGGTGGTTGGGAATGCTGGGCAGAGCGTGGGTAATGTGGGTGCGGCGGTCGGCGACGTGGTTACTGCAACGAGTGGTGCTCCTATTGCGGTTGCTGGACTACAGGCTGCGGCGACCAGGCAGGACGAAGAGCAGAAGGAGAAGGAGCGGCGCGATGAGAACGAAAGCGCAGTGAACAAAGACTAATATCTCGATCGTTGCTTGTAACACGTCTAGGACGAAGCTTACGTTTCTGTTAGCGTATGTATGGTGTATCGTAGATCAAGGACTCACTATTAATGTGAATGTGCACCATCGCACACATTCACGTCGCTGAGATCTCGGATCTCGCCACTCGTTCGTTTATCCAGCCCATTCCCCGCACGCCGTACATTACGAACTCGACTGTCTCTAATGTCGGTGTCGTTCGAAAGAGGTCTCGGGAGAATGCGTGACGATCGAAGGCTTGAAGTGACGTCTCCGCTACATGAAGCGGCTCGGGGGAAGGCGACGGGGAGAAAATGTGGATCACGGAGCAACACACGTTTAGGTGAAACTTCCGGATCTTGGGGAGAACGCGCAGAACGGACGCGCCGTCGACCTAAACTGACTCAGCCAGACTCTGATTGCATGACAGATGATGACGGTACTTCACTGACCAGAACGCGTGCGGCATCCATGCCGAGCTGGTCTCTATCGAAATGCATCAAGACCTGGAGTTCTTCAAGGTCCTGAAGATCGTTAGCGGATTGTTCGAAGTATGTCTTGAATGTAGTTGCGAAGAAGTCGGCGCGGGTCGAGAGCTTCAGTACAACGGGGCGGATGCGCTCCATGGCCGCTGGAAGGAGAGGTAATTCCCATGTCGCACTTCCGAGGTCGACCTTGCGAACGCGACAGGGTAGCCCGATTAGGTAGAAGTCCGCCACAGAGCCCGCCTGAACGTCCTCAAGATGGGGCCAGCACCGCTGTTCGAGAGCCTGTAGGTTGGCTCGACGCACAGACCTGTACTCTGCCCGGGATTCCTCATCGAGGCTGGACTGGTTTTCGGTCGTCGACACGAAGACGAGGAGATGCGTGAGGTTTGGGTACGTCTTGACCCACTCGGGTGTCGTCGGGAACCAAACTCCCGTCTCGTGCAGCGTTTTGACGTTCGGGTAATCCGGAAAGCGTTCGCGATACTCGGTGACATCCCAGGAATCGCATGAGACTTTGACGAGCGTATCCCGTGCTGACCGGAGGAGGGATGCAGGATGCAGCCTTTGGTAGATTTTAGGCAATTCCCAGTTCCCCTCCGTCTCGTCAGCGAATCCGAGCTTCACCGTAACGAGCGGCCACCGAACGTCCTCGAGGAATATGCACGCGTGCTTGGCGGCGTGGGAGAGCTTGAGGTGCTTCACGCCCTTCAGAGTGGCAAGCGCGTCGCGTATTTCACCGTAGCTCTTACAGAGGATTTCCACGTGCTCCAACTCGAGGTATTCAATGTTGGGAGCTTGGAGGATGCCCTGCGCTAAGGCTCGCGCAACTTGAGGAGGGCCTGGGATTCTGTATCCAAAAATGAGGCCCCGAAGATGATGCCAGCGTCGTCCATCTTCAACGCTCATGAAGGAAAGGAAAGACTGAACGCGGTCTTCATACCGCGCATAGTCGCCGCACCGCCAATCGAGGTTGACGGGCTCGGCGAGGAGTAGGCGTGCGGTGTATCGGTAGAGCGCACGGCTGCAGGTCATCATCCTGGCCGCTGTTTGTCTGTCTGCATGCTCCGCAACAATGCTGAGAATGTCGCAATTGAAGTGCCGCGACGACTGTGACATGGTGCCGCAGGGACTCCAGTCGGCCACGTCACCACCAGAATGCACGGACTGCAAGGCAACATTCAAATTCCAGAATTGTAGGAGAGCAAAGCGCACTCACTAGCAGGTTTCTGGGCTGTAAATCTGATGTGAGACGTGATTACAACTAGGAAGAGGGAAGACATGCACCGCTTACCTCCGCTACGGTAGAGGTAAGTACGTACTCCCAGCAAGTGTCCTGTTTGTAGCTACAAAGGCATTGAGCTCGGTCAGTACATTCTCTATTAGAGAGAGCTCTTGAGTTTTACACGGCTGTGATAATAGTAGCAAATGAACTCGGTCGAGGACCGTCGAATGCAAGTTGGACTTGAAAGTTGAAGAGCAAAACGAGGATAGGCGCCGTGTACGAAGCCGAGCGCCTGGGACACGGTCCGCGATGCCGGACTTCCCACCCGCTGCAAGATTTACTGAGTCATGTTAGGCCAGAGTTACAATGGCCCTCTCTAATATGACACGGCTTCCTAGACAATAATGAGGGTCGCGCGAGCCGGCGGAGACTCGGAGGGTCTCACCTGGTGAGCAGAAAGAAGAGATTGGAGAGAGAGGAAGAACCCTTTTCACTCTGGTCTGCTCAACAAGAGAGGAGTTCCTGTGCGAGCACGCGCAAGAGTCCCAGTCGAGGCCCGCAATGCGCGACGGGTACGCTCGAAGAAGTAGAGCAGAAGGGCGGAGGATAGACAGCGAAGTGAAGTGCATAATCATTCGTGAGAAGGACTAGAACATTGTTTCTACGATATTTAGAACAAAGCCTGCATGAGCGAAAATGTCGGTATCATATGTTGTACAGAAGAATAGCACAAGCACTCACTCTTCGTGTAGATTAGGCCCACTTCATAACTCGGTCACGCCACGACCTCTGATCTCTCCACGCGTTCGTCTATCCGGTCCATGTCCCGCACGCCGTAGGTAGCGAACTCGATGATCTCTAATGTCGGCGTCGCTCGAAAGAGCTCTTGGTAGAACGCGCGGCGATTCAAGCCATGGAGTGACCTCTCTGCTACATGTAGCGGCTCGAGAGAAGGCGATGGGGAGAAGAGCACACCTCTCTCAAACGAGCAAGACAGGTGGAGTGTGAACTGCCGGAGCTTGGGGAGAATGCGCAGCGCCGATGCGCCCTCGGCCTAAACGGGATTAGCCGAGCTTCAAGCGAATGGCGGAAGATGACTAGACCCACCAGAACGCGCGCGACATCGATACTGAGATGATCCCTATCGAAACGCATCCAGATCCGGAGCTCTTCGAGGTCTTGAAGAGCGTTTGCGGCTTGTTCGAAGTACGTCTTGAATGCCGACGCGAAGCACTCGCCGCGGGTGGAGAGATCCAGGATAACGGGACAGACACGATCCAGGGCTTCGGGTAGGAGAGGAAGACCCCATGTCGCGGTTCCGAGGACCACCTTTCGAACGCGACAGGGCAGCCCGATGAGGTAGAAGTCCGTCACGCAGCCTGCCTGTACTTCGTCTAGACGGGGCCAGCACCGTTGTTCGAGAGCCTCTAGGTTGGACAGCCGAATAGACTCGTATTGCACCCTGTCATCCTCGTCCAGGCTGATCCTGTTTTCGGTCAAGAATGTGAAGACGAGGAGATGGGTGAGGTTCGGATACGTCTTGACCCACTCGGGCGTCATAGGAGACCGTATGCCTATTTCATGGAGCGTCTTAACGTGGGGGTAATCCGGAAAGCGTTTGCGATAATCAGTGATATCCCAAGAGTCGCAGGAGAGTTCAACGAGCGTGTCCCGTGCCGACCGGAGGAGGGATGCAGGGTGCAGCCTTTGGTATATCTTCGGCAATTTCCAGTCTCCTTCAAAGTCGTCAGCGATACTAAGAGACACCGTGACGAGCGGCCATCGAACGCCTTCGAGGAAGGTGCAAGCATGCTTGGCGGCGTGGGCGACCTTGAGATGCTTGACGTTCTTCAGACTGGCGAGCGCGTCGCGTATCTCGCCGTGACCTGCAAGAAGGTCATCGATGTCCCGCAACTCGAGATATTTGATGTTAGGAGCTTGGAGGATGCCCTGCGCCAAGGCCCGCACAATCTGAGGAGGGCCTGGTATTCTGTACCCGAAGATGAGACCCCGAAGGAAGCGCCAGCGTTTTCCATCTTCGACATTCATGAAGCGAAGGAACGACACCAGGCGTTCGGCGTGCCGCGCACAGTCGCCCCACAAGTAGTCGAGGTCGACGGGCTCAGCGAGGAGTAGGCGTGGGGTGTATCGGCAGAGCGCACGGCAGCAGACCATCATTCTGGCTGCTGTTTGTCTGTCTGCATGCTCTGCAACAATACTCAGAATGTCGCAGTTGAGGTGCCGCGATGACTGTGACATGGTGCTGCAGAGACCCGCTCTGCCGTGTTGGCCACGTCACCACTGAAATGCGCGTACTACAAGGCGGGTATTCATGTCACAAAGCTTGAGCGGAGCAATTCGCATTTACTCACAGGTATCTGGGCTGGAATTCTGATGTGATGCGTGATGACGACTCAGAAGAGGGAAGGTGACGTGAGCACAGCTGCTCCGGTATTGGTGTCCTCTATAAGCAGACAAAGTTGTAGCTACGATTGCATTGAGCTCGGTCAGTGCAATCGTCATAAGAGAGGGCTCGTAAGTCTTACTCTGTGGTGATCGAGAACACCGTCGAGAACGGTCAACTGGTGAACTTGCCGACTAGAAAGGGTGAGAGACGCTAGGCGCCGTACCTACAACTGGCACGAAGCTGAGCGCCTGCAACCCGGGCCGCGCTGCCGCCGGCTGGGCTGTTATCCCGTAAGTACTGAGTCTAACGACCTTTGAAGTGCCGGCACGCCTTCAAGCTTCAAGTTGCACATCGCCGGAGAGTCGCCGGGAACAAAACACGGCTTCCACTGTCACCCTCGCAAGATGTCAACCCCACAAACGTTAGAGCGTTGCACTCGGGGGAGCCCCCGGGCTCGAGCTTGCGAAAGCCAGCGTGTGGCAAGCCGATTTGTTCGGCTCGAGACGGTGTGGTGGTGGTGGTGGCATGTGTGCTGTATCTTGAACATCCGACTTAGAGGTCACGAAAAGTATCAGACTTGATGGGCAACTTGACTCACAACGGAAAAGGTTCGTCAGCATAGCGATACAGAGCATTAGTACATACATAGCGTCAAACACGGAAAGCATCATCACCACCGCGACATCCGTCTCGTATCATATCGTGACCACGCCCCTCGCCTCGAGGCGCGGCAGCCCGAGCTCTCTGTCTCTGTCCTTGTGCATGCTGCCATCGTCCCTCCCGCTCGAGCCCTCGGCGGTGCTCGAGTCGAGCGAGAGCAGGTTCGTCGGAGTCGCAAAGTTGATGTGCGTGTCTGTCGGACGTCGCTGCACTTCTTGGTGAGCAACGGACTGCCTCTCAAAGGAGAGGACGATGACGAAGAGGAGAAGAGAACACACCTCGGGGATGTCCCATGTCTCGAGCGGGTTGTGCGGCCGTCGGGATATGCGCGGCTCGGAGGAGCTCATCTCGAAGCCCTCGAGCATGCGGTTCGAGAGCGACCTCCGCGAGTTCAACCTAACGTGCTCGCATCAGCGGACGGCCCCGCCCAAGCAGCAATGCACGTACACGGCGAGCACGGAGTTGGCATAGAGCTTCACCCCGACGATGCTGATGCCGATGTAGATGAAGTTGCCGGGGAGGATGATGGCCTGAGCACCACGGAGATGAGATATGGACGATGAGTGGGAGGCACGTTGCACAGGAAGTGAATGTACTTACGAAAATGAAACAGAGCAGGCCGAATATACTCGTCAAAAGACCTGCAGCACGATAGGCGCGTTGAGATGGACACGGTGTGACAGCGTGAATCCATGCGACGCGCACCTGTGTTGATCGTGTAGATGATGAGCACCTCGATGGTCGAGTCCGTCCTACAGGTACACATTATCATCACATCCCGAAGCATACCAGACTAAGGAGAACGCACTGTCTGAACCCCGTCCGGCTGCGCAGGAGAACGACAATGAGAGTGCCGGTCAGCAAAACGTCGACGAGCACCGCACAGCCGAACAGCGCTGAAATCATCCACTTCCGTGCGAGGCGTGTGAGTCCCGGACGTGACGATGACTGTGTATATTCAAGGAAGACTCACGCTGACGTGCCGGAAGTCCTCGAGGCTCAAAGTGAAGCTGGTCGTCAAGACACGATCAGCCGAAATTGTCCACGAGGGTCAAAATTTGTGGGGCACGGACCTTTCAACCGATGCAGCTACGGCGTTGCGGTATCAGCCTACCCATACTCGCTCACGCTGGGTTGGGAAGATACTCACATATCGTGAACCCTGTCGATCGATGTCATGCGATGAGAACAACTGTACACACCGTGCCGCAGCTAGACGGGGCTTACCAAGGATAGCCAACATGAGGATCGCCTGTAAGCAAGACAGCACGCTCAGCAATCGCCCCGGGATGCAGTATCGCACAAAGGGTTCTCACCGCGACGCCAACGAGGTACCTATATGTCGGCCCCACTGTTCGTGATTTATGAGCCCGTGCGATGATCCATGGAGAAGATGAGACGCATACCGAGCCATACTCGACGTGCGTAGAAGCTAATCGCATGAACGAGGTCAGATGCGAGGGAAGGAAGGAAGAAGGGAGAGAGGCGAACCTTTGGCAGACCAAAATCGTGATTCCCTAACAGCGCCCCACGACCGCCATCAGCTTCTTCTCCATCTGACGGTCGATCGAGAAGAGAACCCACTCACAGTGATCGGGGTTAGTAGCTGTCCCGTTCTCTCAGTGAGCACCTTCGTACACAAGGGAATAAAATGGTGAGACGCACTTGCGTAGTCCTGTTCTCGTCGTCAGCGTTTGGACGTTCGCTGCATAGGCGTTTATCGACGGAGCACTCACCAGTGACCTATGACCAAGTTCTCTGGGTGGAAGTAGTTCGTGATGAGGCGGTAGTAGCTAGCAGAGATACTGGGTAAGTAATCGTTCCGCAGTATACTGCGGGAGGGAGACTCACCAAGCACCAATGACAAGCGCCGTGTGCAGCGTCTCAAGGATCCTAAGAGACGCATTCAGCGCGGAGAAGACACATGGTTCGGGATAGCTCACCAAATGACCGACACCTGAACGAGCACGATCGTGTGACGGGTCAAACATCCACAACCTCAACTCGCGGCTCCCGAAAGACCCACGCACCAGTGTTTTGAGCAGCGGGATGTCCGCCTGGTACAGCCGGAAGTACCTATACGTCTGGTGCACCGTGAGCCCATAGAGCCTGTACAGTGACTCGTCGATTAGCCAGCAAACGAGAGAAATGAATGATTACGCACATGAACCCAAACGCAGCTCCGATGAACAGCGCCCCGTATGTGTTGTCCAGCGCGGGCACCTGTGGGACTGGAGGGCCTGCGGGAGCCTGAGAGGCGCCGGGCGTGGGTGCATCCGAGGCCGCGAGAACCACATCGACGAGTTCGCGAGGGTAGAACATGATGGTCCGTCCGGGTCCAAGGGGTCTTCTCGCTCTTCTTCCCGCTCCACGCGTCCTGCGCTCCTGAACTGGGTGACTAGGGGTGGTGGCGGAGTGGTACCTCTTGCGGACGATGGAGATATATACGCCCTGGGGGTGACAGGTCCAGGGCTGCGTGTCGCGGCGTCAGTACAGGCAAACTCAGCTGTCAGCGCGCCGAACAGGGTGCGGGAAGGCTCGTTCGGTAGGCACGGAGAAACAGAGAGAGCATCGATGTGGGGAGGGAGCCGTGTGCAGCCGCTGTGCCACAACGCTTTTGTCCCTTGGACCGTGGGTAGCGGCAGTGTGCGGGGCGTAGGCGGCGCTGCACTAGGGTAACATTGATCCTCAACGGGACGCGAGTGACGCCTGGGTGGATCTGAGCCCACACTCGGCGGTCTTCACCCGATTACTTATCGTCCGCAGGCCGTGGGGTGCGGAAATGGAGACTGAATGGTGTGCGCGGGTTTGCCCGCTGCGATGGTCAGATGCCGGAAGCCCGGTTGCCCATAGCGAGTAGGAGTGGGGCTTCGTCGCATTAGCCCCGCGCCTCCTGATGCCTAGCCGGAAGGAGGAACTCTAAGTTTGCCACGAGGTCAGAGCGATGACATCGTGGTCTATACGTCGCATGTCGTCTGTTGAACAGCGAAGCCCCGGCCGAAGGGGGGCCGCAGGGAGAAGAGTGCACGCTCGACTATGTAAGCACCTTGCTTCTCGGTCATAAGTCCGAGTGCGAAGGTTCAGCCTGAGGACTACTACACGCACTCAGCCAAAGTCCAACACTGGACCGGAGAGTAATTACCGTATCCATATACGGCCAATTGTCGACCGGAGGCATTGAGCATTTCTTGGAGCTTCGTGGCGTCGATGGGCTGTGCCTTGACTGCCTTCTCGCTTACCTCGTGCCTCCAAAACACGATGGACCATGCCGATCGCCTGGACGTAGCATTGTGAGGTCCGGCGGGAAGAAGTCTTAAAGTTCATGGTCTTCCTGTAAGGAGAGCGATGTTCGGTGTCGAGGTCCTTCACGTCAGGAATCAATCAGCATCTTTCGAAGACCGAGACGAAACGCACCAATATGTCGTCGATAAACACGATCATGACGTGACCTGAAAGTAAAGTCAGATCTCGCACGATTGGCCTTCATGAGAATAGAGTTGCTGTGGGCGGCGGGCGCGTATCTGTCCCGCACTGAGGGCGCACTCACTCGAGCTCCATACGGGTGGAACGTGTCATGCTGATATGGATTCATTATGGCGGGCGCGATGAGACGCGATGTGACCCAGACTCCGCGGCTTGGGGGAGTCCATGAGTGACGGTAACCTAGAATGATCTCACTGAAAGTCAGCCATCGCGCATCTTGTAAGAGAAACTCACTTGCCTTCGCCGTGACCTATCGGTTCAATCTCTTGTCGCGCGAAACAATTCCACCTAAGTGTGGACGGTGCAGAGATCGTCCTCCTCCCGCCGGACGATAGAGACATAAGCATCTCCATCTTCGCGCTCGTCGTGGGACAAGGAAAGCCCCACAAACCCCGCCCAGGCCCTGTCTTACATCATCGCCCTCGTGCGACCCTGCCGTCCGAGTCAGCGATGATATAGTCTTCCACGGCCCCACGCGCGACAAGAAGCCTACTTACCGCTGCTCCTGCGGGCTCCCACACCCACTTGAGGACATCGAGCATCTTGCCAACGACCACCATGTCCGCCTCCAACCCCCCGCACCCCCCGCCAAAGCCGCAAATGGAGGCCTCCGCGTCCGTCTACACCACCCTCGCGCTCCGCTTCTACGACCTCGTCGTCCTCACCCTCTCCAACGCCCTCGCCTGGCGCTGCCCCACCGGCTCAGTTCTCCTCCCCTTCTACCAGCGCCCCCTCCGCGACTCCTCCGCGCACCTCGAAATCGGCGTCGGCACCGGCTACTACCCCGCCGCGTCGGTCCCCGCCCTCTCCAAAACGCAGCGCGTCACGCTCCTCGACCTGAACCCCGCCACGCTCGCGTACGCGCGCACGCGCCTCTTGCGCGCGGGCTTCCGGGGCGCGATCGACGCGGTCGAGCACAACATCTTCCGCCCGCTGTCCGAGCCTGACATTGATACGGAGAGGGCGAGGTACGACTCGGTCGCGCTCTTCTACGTCTTCCACTGCCTGCCGGGCGCGCTGCCGAAGAAGGCGACGGACGTGTTCGCGAACGTCGTCCCCGTGCTTGCGCCGGGCGGGGTCGTGTACGGGTCGACGATCCTCGGGCATGGTGTGCGGCACAATTGGCTCGGGAGGCGCTTGATGGGGTTGTACAACAGGAAGGGCATCTTTGGGAACACGGCGGACTCGGAGGAGGGGCTCAGGGAGGCGCTTGCTGCATGCTTTGAGGAGTACGAGGTGCGCGTGGTCGGGGTCGTCGCGCTCTTTGAAGCTCGCAAGCCGAAGGCGGTGGAATCATGACTGTAGTCTGCAGGTGCGGGCAGGTTCGATTACGTTCTAAGGATCTGGGATACCGTTAGAATGCTGATACGTCTGAACGGTCGGTCAGCGCACCTTTCTTGCTCCAATGAGAAGCTAGCTACCTACGTGTGCGTGTGCAACGAACCACGGCCAGGAGCCTGGATCCCGCCATTCACGTTTGAACCAAGCTACCGCAGCGCCGCGGAGGCTGCCGCACCTCAGACAAGGTCGAACGAGGGAGATCCAAAGTCTTGACAGGACCTCGGAGGGTGTATATCGATCGGCATGTCACCCACGTCGTCGCGCCATTGCTGACCACCACGTCAGTCCGTGCGCGAGAACCCCGTGCGGTCCCATTGGACCAGTGAGCGACATGCATAATGCAGGAACAAGAAGCCGCATAAACACACCTGCGAAGCTGCGCGGCGGGTCATCCATCATCCTTGTGCTTCCGGGGCGACCGCGCGTCGTTTGCTTGCGGCGGAAGAGGCGTGCGCATGCGAACGTCCGCCCACGCGGTCTCAATTCCACCGCAACGCCTGTCGTGTCGCAGTCCAGCGGTCGCTGTCAATACTAGGGTTTCTGCGAGCTGATGAAGACGACGCACATCATCAAATGTCGTACATCATGAACGACGTGAGTTGCCTCCAGACACTGCTCCAGCCAGCAGACGGTCTTCTTCGTCATCTCCGGGGTCACCAGAGCCATTGAACCTCATCGACATCTTCCGGTCGCATGCCGAGCAAAGTGTAAATAGACGCACCGTCGTCCCCTGTGTCTCGAGGCCTCTTCTCCGGAGATGCATCGATGCGCAGGAAGTGAGAAGTTCTGAACCGCGCGGCTGGGGCGTTTTGAACCTAGTCCTCGTCTCCGCCGGCTCTCGCTGGGCCTGTGTGGCTGGATCATGCCCGCGGCAAGTGACACCATCAGGGTGATTGGATGAATGTGGAGGATTTGCGGGCGTCGCGTTCGGAGGAAGCACCACTATACGCGTGGGTTGCGGGAGCACGTACCGTTGTCTTTCCAACGACGACTCCAACCGACTACGGCTCAAAGGCTGGATTGCGGCATATGTGTTGTTCTTGATGTCGAGTTTCTTGACCCAGCATATACGCACCTCCACGCAAAACGACTGCCGGAAAAAAGACAGAGACATCAGGTCAAGTCACCGACGCGAAGCGTTGTATACACGTCCGACATGTTTGTCTACTTGCACGAGGTCGGGAGTTCTGCGTCGCGCGCCGTCTTCACGCCGTGTTTCGGAAGGTTAGGGACAGCGACATTGTATAACGCGGGTGAAGGAGCAATTACGATAAGTGCCCAGCTGGCCCCTGGGAGGACGGAAGGAGCTGCGACGCGTAGCGCTCGCGACGTTCTTTCGGCGCTTCGCATGTCCTCCTCCGCGTGCCAGGCCACACGCAAGAGCACCACAATGCAGCACGCCGTCCTCGAGACAGGATAAGCAAGGCTAAAGTTCTACACAGCATCCAGCAACAACAATGGTAATAGTACAAAAACTCCGGTACAACCGTACACTACATGTATCCATCATCCTGCCGGACGGGAGGCGGGCAGCGACGAGGACCGCCCCTTCTCCTTCTCAGCGTCCGTGTCCCGCATGAGCCCGTCCATGGTCGGGTGCTTCTCCTTCTCCACAAAGACCCGGCTGCTCCCGCTCGACTCGCCCGCGGTGCTCGAGATACCGCCGGACGAGGTTGCGTTGCTCCCGTCCGTCCCCGTGCCACCCGTCCCGCTCGAGGTCCCAGTGCGCGTGGCGAAGCTGATATGCGTGTCGTCGACGTTGGAGCGCGTCAGGAGGGAGAGCTGTCGAAGGGGTCAGGTCAGCCCAGATCCCACGTCCGACGGTAACCATCCACGAAAACAACAGGGAGTGGAAGGAGAAGGACCGTACCTGCGGCGGGATGTCGCCCCCCTCCCCCTCCCCTTCCTCGCCGTCGTCGTCGCTCCTCCTGCTTCTCCTCCTCCGTCGGCGCTGCGCGGTACCGACGTACGCCTCGAACGTGCCCATCTCCATCCGCTCGAGCATCCGGTTCGAGAGCGCCTTGCGCGAGTTCAGGCTGCCCGTCCGTTCGTCGTGCCACGAGGGATGCATGATGTCAGCATTGAGATATCATGGACATTGGGTGGGGACGTACACCGCGAGGACCGAGTTCGCGTAGAGTTTCGTCCCGGGCAGGCTCGTGCCGATGTAGATGAGGTTTCCGGGGAGGATCATCGCCTGTGGAGCGGCGCGGTGTCGCGCGTCTGATGAGACTGTTCGTTCCCTCGGTGCGGAGCCGCTGTGGCACTTACGAAGATGAAGCAGAGCAGCCCAAAGATGGTCATGATCAGCCCTGGCGCATCGTGTCGTCGGATGAGCTCAGGGGAACGGTCACGGGAGAGAGCACGGGGGAGGGACGCACCGGTGTTGATGGTGTAGAGAATGAGCACCTCGATCGTCGAATCCGTCCTGTGCGCCGACACGCAAGGGACGTTAGAGACTGTGGGATCCACGTGCGGCGCGGTACTGACCGTCGAAAGCCCGTCCGGCTGCGGAAGAGGACGGTGATGAGCGTCCCCGAGAGGACTATGTCGGCGAACACCGCGGAGCCGTACATCGACGAGATCAGCCACTACGGACCGGAGTGTGAGAGCCGAGATCGTTGTGATGAGTCGGGAGGGTGCAACTCACAGCGACGTGCTTGAAGTCCTCGAGGCTCAGGATGAAGCTGTGCACGAGCGACAGGGGCAGAGATCAGGGCATGGGAGCTAGAGAGGGACGGTCGCGGCGTACCTCTCAACTGTGCCCACTGCAGAACGAAGAGCGCGATTGAGTAACGCTGTAACGGACGCCCTGCGCGGGGACTCACCGATGGTGAACGCTGCACGAAGCCGGAAAGAGTCGGTCAGAGTCCTCTGGACTGGCGCGCGGGCGGTCAAGCCTCACCTATGAGCAACAGCATGCCGACGACCTCCATTTGCAACTGTCAGCACATCTCGACGTAACAAAGTGAGATGAAGGGCTCACAGACAGTCCGACAAGCCATCGGAAGCGCGGCCCAACTGGGAGTGTGAGAGAGCCTCAGCCACAGCTTCAAGACTGAAACGCCGAAAGGTGGGCCTACCGATCCAGACGCGGTGGGCGTAGAAGCTATAAACGACCAGCGAGAGGAGGCGTTCAGTACAGCAACACGCATCGGAAGCAAAGGAGGGTTGGGTCCGCACACTTGACAAACGAAAATCGTCAATCCCTGAGCGACGCATACAGATCAGCTCGGTGCTGTTGGTCGGGACTCCAAGGAGACGGAGAACCCACCGTAGCCGGAACGAGCAGCTTCATTCCGATGGTGACAGTCGAGTTAGAATGGGCTGTACGATCGCTAGTGTTTTCCCGGGAGAGACTCACGCGTGTAGACCTGGAAGACGACGGAGGCGGAGGAATATCAGTGCGCGTTCTCGAGAGATGCAGCATCCGGGACGGAGAACGGACCAGTGTCCTTCAGCCAGGCTCGCGGGGTTCAGGAAGTTGGTGATGAATCGGTGATAACTACGCAGTGCCTGGGTTAGCGACCGCCCTGGGATGCGATCTACATAACGACCGTCATGCGGGCCAGACGGACCATGCAGAAATGGAGAGTATCGAATGAAACGTTTCAAGAATGCTGCACAGTCGAGAAGGTTGGTCAGTAGACGGTCCGCGCGACACTCGGAGTGAGCGAGCTGTCGTGCTTACAAGATAGTGACCACCTGGAGACCGGATCCGCGGACAAGTAACACGTTAGTAGGTGCGACGCGTGTGCGTATACAACCTGCAACGCACCAGCCATTTGACATAAGGCAGGTCCTTCGGGTACAAGATGAAGTACCGATGAGTCTGGTACACCGTGAAGCCATAGAATCTGCACGCAAAGAATGAGTCAGCATCAGTGATCGCAACCGTCCTCCCGTCGCTCTCCCGCGACCCGCGACCTGTGATCCGCGAAGAATGAAGACAAAATGGTGGCGCACTTACATTATACTGAACACCGTCCCCATATACAACGCCCCATACGTGCTGTCGAGCGGGGGCAAGCCCGGAAACCGTCCACCGATGACAGGTGTGTCTGCCAAGAGCACGCCACCGTCGTGCGCATGCATGGCTCGCCCTCGCCCCTTCCTCTCTCTCCGAGTCGTCCGCGTGCGGTTTCTGGCTCCCTGGTTGTGCTGGAGTGTGCGCTGGAGAAAAAAAATGGGAGGTCAGCCCGTGAGGTTAGCCCGTAAGGTCAGAGCTCCATGAGCATGGAGGAGCATGGACAACAGTCAGACGAGGGCAAAATCAACACGACATGCATGTGGATATGCGATGCGGGGGCATGGGCGGCTCCGGTCCGCTGGGCGAGCTAGCGAGCGTGGTCTTTGCTGGAAAGAGCAATCTGGGTGTAGATGTTTGGGTGAGATGATCAAGCGTCCCTGGCTAGGCATGCTTGAGTACTCCGGCAAGAGCGGAAAACAAGTAAGGACGCCATGAGTACTTACGCCGTGAGCACAGGCGTATACTATTTGATCCCATAACCGCAATGATATATCATGTCGAGCTCGCACTTGAAGCTACCACCGCTTACTCTACGTACAACTCAGCTCGAGTAGATTCCCCATCGGGAACTTGAGCCGAGTATTCTCTAGGAACTGGAATCATGAATGACGAGGTCAGAGCTGCTGGTTGCGGGAAGCACTTCGGCTGACATCGACTCGGATGACGATGCCTGATGACGACTCGGAGGCCTCGCGACAGGAATACACCAACGTTAAACGCTTTGAGGTTCGAATGAAGCGGCTCGGCGCAATGACAACAGTACCATTGCATACGACTGTTGCTGTGAATTTCTAATCTGACACAGACGGATGCAAGGGCAGATTGTGCCCGAAAAAACGTGGCAGCGAATGATCAATTGAGAATGATAACTCACGATACAACTACGTCTTTGCAAGCTTCGGTGTACGAGCACCAAAGAGTGCAACGACCCCGACAATCCGCGCCTCGCACTCCTCGAACGACGCAGCAAGTGCCTCCCTGAACCCCTCTTGCTGAATCCTCCACATTCCTAAAGATGCCCTCCTGGTTGTACAAGCCCATCAACCGCGTCCCCAGGAAGTCGTGCCTGCCGGTGCTCAGGTTGAGGTCGAGGAGCTTCGCTCTCGCGAGCGCGGGGGCGGACGCGTGCAGGGGGTGCCGACTCCAATCTCGGGGTGGGCGGAGGAGTCGCGGAGAGTGCGCCGGTGAAAGGGAGGAGAGCCGAGGTGGAGGGGCAGCGCCAGGCGAGGGTGATGGACAGGGTGAGGATGACAAGGTCGGACTCGTAGAGTCGGAGAGCGAGGGTGGACGGACGCCGACGCTTCCCTCTTTGGGAGAGCCGGGCCGGACATGGCGGGCCGGGGTAGATCAGGCTTCCCCCGGCGGCGCCCAATCGACGCTCAACAACCACTGCCCAAGTACTCGAAGCTGCCACTGATATCCCAGCCCGCGGGGAGCTCTGGTGAATTCGCGGGGGTTCGGCTGCGAACAGGCTACCACCATTCTCGGAACTCGGAGTACGGCGGTTTGACTACTGATTCTGCGACAGTCACTCACTGTGGCCCTTCTAGTAGATCAGTAAGCCATTCAATTCTTCCCCTTCCGGCACAATCAAATCAGTATGACGCTTATTCCCCTCTCTCAGTTTCGCTACATGCATTTACACAGTTGAACGTTTGAACGTGATCATAGCTCGTTCCCGCCGGGTGGCGCCCATAGTGAAGGTTCGGTGCACTTAACCTCGTCGGAGCCTGGTGAGTTCACGTCTTCGATTCCGCTCTTCGTCATCCCGCTCAGATTCCACAGTTCACACATTTGGGCTTTGCCTACTAAACATTTTCTCGACCGCCGCCGTTCTGTGCGCGCTAGTCCCTAGCATCCTAGTGGTGACGTGGCCGACCGAGGCGACTCGATACTATCTAGTCAGCGCCATGTCATACTCGTTGCCCCGACACCTCAACTGCGACATTCTGGGTGTCGTTGCGGAACATGCCGACAGACAAACGGCGGCCAGGATGATGGTCTGCTGCAGTTCGCTCTACCGATACATCCCACGCCTGCTCCTCGCTGAGCCCGTCGACCTCGACAGGTGGGACGACTCTGAGCCGCATGCCGACCACGTTCTGTCCTTCTATCGCTTCATGAGCGTCGAAGATGGAAGACGCTGGCGCTTTCTGCGGGGTCTCGTTATGGGGCACACACTTCCAGGTCCTCCTGAGGTCGTGTCGGCCTTGGCACATGGCATCCTCCAAGCTTCCAACCTTGAACACCTCGAGTTGACGGACATCGACCAGCTCCTCGAGCGATACAGTGACATACGCGATGCGCTCGCCAGTCTCAAGAACGTGAAGCACCTCAAGGTTGCCTACGCTGCCAAGCACGCCTGCACTTTCCTCGAGAGCGTCCGATGGCCGCTCGTCACGGTGCTGCTCGAATACGCCGACGAGATGGAGGCTGGGGACTGGACGCTGCCCGATATTCGCCAAAGGTTGCATCCCGCATCTCTCCTCCGATGGGCTCGGGATACGCTCGTCGAGATCTCATGCGATTACTGGCACGATGTCGAGTATCGCGAACACTTTCCGAGTTACCCGAACGTCAAAATCCTTCATGAAGAGTGGGCTTGGTCGCCGACGACACCCGAGTGGGTCAGGACGTACCCAAACCTCACGCATCTCTCCTTCCTCCACTCGCTGGCGACCGAAGACAGGTCCATCCGGAACGAAGATGCCCGGGCAGAATTCGAGGCTATGCGTAGATCTAACCTTCAGGCTCTTGAACAGCGGTGCTGGCCCCGTCTTGACGAAGTTCAGGCGGGTCGTGTTCTAGGCTTCTACATACTCGGGTTGCCCTGCCACGTTCGCAAGGTCGACTTAGGAAGGGCGTCTCGTTGGGATTTGCCTCTCCTGCCCGAAGCCTTGGGGCGCATTCGTCCCGTAGCAGTGGAACTCTCCATCAGAGGCGACACCTTCGCAGCAGAATTCAAGACGTACTTGGAACAATCCACCAACGGTCTCCAAGACCTTGAAGAGCTCCAAATCGAAGTGCAATTCGATAGGACGCACCTTAGCACTGGCGTAGATGTCGCACACGTTCTGGTAAGTGTCCGGTCATCGCTGCATGCAATTGAAGTTTGGCTGAGTCCGCTTAGGCCGAAGGCACATCTGCTCTGCGGTCTCTCCCCAAACTCAGGAAGTTCATACTGAACGTGGATTGTGAGTTTGTGAGTATCATAGCTCAATATCTCACCTCCCGCTTGCCTTCTCCCGAGCCGCTTCGAGCAGCGGAGACGGAACTCCATGACTTCGATCGTCGTGCATTCTATCGAGCTTTGTTCCGGGCGACGCCGACATTGGAAACCGTCGAGTTTGCTCTCCACGGGGTGCGGGGTATGGAGCAGATAGACGAGCGAGTAGCCAGATTGGAGGTTGTGGCGTGATCGAGTGATGAGCTAGATTCTTCAGTGAGTACTCGATTCACCCTACACGAAGTTCTAACTGAAAAGCTTCTTCCTAGGTGTCGTCCAAGTGATGATCGAGACACCAATGTCAATTTGCTTCGCCTTGTTTTCTACGTGCTCCGCCTCCTTCTGGTCTTCACCCTATCTACTCGACTCACCCTGCAGCCCAGTACTACTGGGCGTAATGGGAACAGTGACACCACTCGTCGCGGGAGCCAGATGTACGTCACCGACCGCCGCGCATTCTACCAAGAGCTCTTTCGAGCGACGCCGACATTGGAAATTGTCGAGTTTGCTATTTACGGCGTGCGGGACATGGACTCGATAGACGACCCCGTGGCGAGATCAGAGGTCGTGGCGTGTCCGCTGTCTATCCTCCAAGTCCGCCTTCTGCTATACCTCTGCGAGCGTACCCGTCGCGCATCGCGGGCCTCGACCGGGAGTCCTGCATGCGCTCACCCAGCTCTTGTCGAGCAGAAAAGAGCGAAGGGGTTTTTTCCTGTATCGAGTCAATTCTCTTCTAGGTGAGACAGTGCTAGCCTCCGAGTCCCCGCTCGCACGCGCGACCCTCATTATTGTCCAGACAATTATGTCATATCGGAGAGGGTCATTGAAAGTAAACATTGGAAGGAGGGTTGCGCCAATTTTCGGAGCCCTCGCTGGGGAGCGGCGCTGGGAAGTCCGGCATCGCGGACCGGGTCGCAGACGCTCGGGTCCGAGTAGGTACGACTCAACGGAGTGTTCAATAACCACAGAGTCGGACTCACGAGCTTTCTTATGGATATTGCACTGACAGAGCTCAAAGTTTTACAAACATTGTCTGCAGCGGTGTGGCATCCTTTGGTCGTACATTGGTATTGCTAGGGTGAAGATCCAATCGGGAAGCCAATAGCTTCTGAAAATAACATGTACAAACAGAAGCCTCCCCCGGCGCCTGACCGCGGAACTCCCCTTCCGATCAACCAACTTGAACCACTCCACACTCGATACCCAAGTACTCGAACCTGCCACATCACAGGGAGCTCTGGTTAATTTGCTGCTTGGCTGCGAACAGGCTACCACCATTCACGGCCCTCAGAGTACGGCTGATTGACTACTCAACCTGCAATACTAGTCCCTCATTGTGGCCCTTCATCAGTAATCCATTGGACAACTGTTCCGCTTCCGTCACAATATCATCAGTACGACGCATATTCCCCCCTCTTAGCTCTGGTACATGCACTTACAAAGTTGAACCCGATCATAGCTCCTTCTCGCTCGGTGGCGCCCACAATCAAAGGCCACGCTGTTCTGTGCGCGCCAGTCCCTAGCATCCTAGTGGTGACGTGGCCGACCGAGGCGAATCAATACTATCTAGTCAGCGCCATGTTATACTCGTCGCCCCGACACCTCAACTGCGACATTCTGGGTGTCGTTGCGGAACATGCCGACAGACAAACGGCGGCCAGGATGATGGTCTGCTGCAGTTCGCTCTACCGATACATCCCACGCCTGCTCCTCGCTGAGCCCGTCGACCTCGAATGTTGGGGCGAGTCTGAGCCGCATGCCGACCACGTTCTGTCCTTCTATCGCTTCATGAGCGCCGAAGATGGAAGACGCTGGCGCTTTCTACGGGGCCTCATTATGGGGCACACACTTCCAGGTCCTCCTGAGGTCGTGTCGGCCTTAGCACATGGCATCCTCCAAGCTTCCAACCTTGAACACCTCGAGTTGACGGACATCGACCAGCTCCTCGAGCGATACAGTGACATACGCGATGCGCTCGCCAGTCTCAAGAACGTGAAGCACCTCAAGGTTGCCTACGCTGCCAAGCACGCCTGCACTTTCCTCGAGAGCGTCCGATGGCCGCTCGTCACGGTGCTGCTCGAATACGCCGACGAGATGGAGGCTGGGGACTGGACGCTGCCCGATATTCGCCAAAGGTTGCATCCCGCATCTCTCCTCCGACGGGCTCGGGATACGCTCGTCGAGATCTCATGCGATTACTGGCACGATGTCGAGTATCGCGAACACTTTCCGGATTACCCGAACGTCAAAATCCTCCATGAAGAGTGGGCTTGGTCGCCGACGACACCCGAGTGGGTCAGGACGTACCCAAACCTCACGCATCTCTCCTTCCTCCACTCGCTGGCGACCGAAGACAGGTCCATCCGGAACGAAGATGCCCGGGCAGAATTCGAGGCTATGCGTAGATCTAACCTTCAGGCTCTTGAACAGCGGTGCTGGCCCCATCTTGACGAAGTCCGCGTGAGCCGTTTTGCAGGCTTCTACATACTCGGGTTGCCCTGCCACGTTCGCAAGGTTGACCTAGGATGGGCGACTCGTTGGGATTTGCGTCTCCTGCCCGAAGCTTTGGGGCGCATTCGTCCCATAGCAGTGCAACTCTCCTTTAAGGGCGAGGTCTTGGCAACAGCATTCAAGACGTACTTGGAACAATCCGTCAACGCTCTTCAAGACCTCGAGGAGCTCCAACTCCATGTGCGATTCGATAGGGAACACATCATTCGCACTGGCGTAGATGTCGCGCATGATCTGGTAAGTCTCCGGTCATCGTTTTGCATGCAATTGAAGCTTGGCTGAGTCCGCTTAGGCCGAAGGCACATCCGCTCTGCGGGCTCTCCCCAAGCTCAGGAAGCTCATCCTGAACGTGAGTTGTGAGTTTGTGAATTCGGTGGCTCGATATTTCTCCTCCCCGTCGCCATCTCCCGAGCCGCTTCGAGCAACTGAGACGGCACTCCACGACTTCGATCGTCGTGCATTCTATCGAGCTTTGTTCCGAGGAACGCCGACATTGGAAACCGTCGAGTTTGCTCTCCACGGCGTGCGGGGGATGGAGCGGATAGACGAGCGAGTGGCAAGATTGGAGGTTGTGGCGTGATCGAGCGACGGGCCAAATTCGTCCTAATATTAGTGAGTACTCCATTCACCTTACCTAAACGTTGACTGAAACGAACCTCTCTAAATATCATACAAGCGATAATCGAGAGACCATTCTTGTTTCACTTCGCCCCATGTTCTACCTCCCGCTCCTGCTCCTTCTGCTCTTCATCCTGCCTACTCTCCACACTGTTGTCCGGCAACCGTAACGGGAGGCCCACTCGTTGCAGCAGCCATGTTGCAGACCGCTTATCCTCGCTCTGTCCGATATTACCGCATTTCGGACCGCCTCTCTCGCCTCCTTGCCAAAGTCATTTTCGAGGACCGAACCCGCCGCATCGTTCAGCGTGTCCTCGACCTCGGCCACACCCCAGCCAATGCTAGTGGCGACATCCGTGACCCTGCTGCTCGACCGAGCCGGCGCCACGCGTAGACCAGTGTGTTCAGGTTGAGGTCGAGGAGCGTAACGAGCTTCGTTTTCAAGAGAGCGGGGACGGAGGCGGCGGGGTAGTAGCCGGTGCCGACGCCGAACGGGCGGAGGGCGCTGGTGGTCGACGGTGGCTATCTTGACGGGTTCAATGAATGCTGTACCAAGCTACTGAATGATTTGATGACGCTTCACTCTTACTGCAATTGGACTAACACGAGGTACCGCCTGCGAGGGCCTCGCGATCGCCCTCCTGCGAACGTCATGCTGACGTCCCGCATTGTAAAGCGTCTACGGTACGCCGGCGTCCTCCCGTCTCGCTTTCGGCGGTCGCCTGCGACTTACTCGCGGCTGTCTCATCGCCCCAGGCTCTATCCCGTCCACGCCCAACCTCTGTGTCTCAGATGACACCGCCTACGACGATGTGTAGCTACGTCACCCTCTACCATCAGCTGCATGGTTCATGTCCCTGGGGACGTCTCCGCCGAAGTGCTATCCACCACCCCCGTCTGCCCAACTGGCTACGAGACGCGAAGGCACCGAAGGGCTGATTGCCCATCGTGGAAATATCCTCTCTAAGCTGAGTGCAGCCACAAACGCTCGCGGATTCTCGTGGCTTCGAGGGCTCATCAAGTTCCATATGCCGTAGTCAGGTGAGTCTTGGGCTGTGGCAGTCGTTCATCCCCTGATTCGTGTCGCGCTCCATGTGTAGCGGGAGCGTTGATGGACAAGTCCTTCGAAGAACCTTGTCTGCGACCTAGCTTCTGCAATGACGGACCTATAACACCCGTCAGAACGACGGGACATGGCCAGTGTCAGGGTCATCCTTCCCACCATCGACTATGGCTCACCCCCGTGAACTTGCTCCAACCGCCATCGCACATTCCCTTCCCGCCCTTCCAGCTTTGCCCTCCCTTGATAACACGTATGGCGCGCTCTTCCTCGGGACCGTGTTCGGTCTCATGTACGGGTCCATTCACTCTGCTTGTCTTATATACGACTATGACTGATTGATGTTGCTCATCTAGGCTTTATGGTCTCACCGTGCACCAGACGTATCGGTACTTGCGATTGTACCCCACCGACAGGCGGATCCTCAAGTGGCTAGTACGCGTCGTCTCTTATCGCTAGCTGAGCTTAGTGCTGACTTGTATGGGCACGTCGGGTAGGTGACTGTCATATGGTGCGCACACCATACTCTATGCGCTGCAAGTCCCTAATACAAACCGTCGTCTAGGCTATGCGAGACCATGCACACAGTGTTGGTCATTGTGGCATGGTACGCACAACCCATGGAGCTAGTGCGATTCCTGATTGACCCAGACAACCTCGGACTGTCTCTAGCTACTACCACCTCATCACCAAGTACTTCGAACCGCTCTCGCTGCTCGAAGGTCACTGGTGAGCTCCTGACTTGCATGCAGTCACGTTCGCTTGTCCTCACCGGTCACTGCAGGTCTACCAGGGTGAGTCTCTGGGCTACCACACCGCAATCTAGGGGTCGACTGACTTGGCTTTGTGTCAGCTGCTCACACCGACCACGGCAAGTGCTATATCTCATGTCTGCATATATGCATCTCATCCGAACTCGTGCGATAGGGCGTTACAATCCTGGTATGCCAGAGGTGGGTCCCATCTGCATATGAGCTATCCATGTCTCCGAGGTGCTCATATTTGTACGCACGTTCAACAGTTTCTACGCCCGCCGTGTATGGTACGGTGAGTAGGCCTCCGTAGCACCCAACCATCGTCGGATCCTCAACCTTGCTGCCACCAGTCGGACCATCGTTCCGGTATATCGTCGCGCTCTCGGTGAGTGAACAATGTTGGGTCGACCACTTAACATCGCTGAGGATGGTTTCATAGGGCATCTTCATGCTGTGCACCCTTGGTGAGCACCTCACCGAATCAAGATCCCGTGATATGCTCGTTGACGGACTCGCCCTGCACATCAGGTTTCACGATTGGTGAGCTTTTCGATCAAAGATTCACTAGTCCGACGCTCACACCGCTGGGTCTATAGCTGCTACTGTGGAAGGGTATGAGAGGAACCTCAGTGTTAGTAGAGGAGCTCTCACTCAACCCTACGGACAGGTTCGCACTTCCTCTGGCCGACTTCAAGAGTGTCAGCGTGAGGATCTATCAGTGATCTGCACATGATCCTTCTGCGACTCATCTCGCCACTGTCATAGTGGCTTGTCTCGGTCATGTTCGGAATCTCGGTCCTCGTCGACATCCTCCTTACGCTCGTCCTCATCTTCGTCCTGCTGAAGAGCCGCACGGGGCTCAAGCGGTGAGTTTGGCGACCGCTTTTCCCGACTCTGGCCTGCGACTGACCGCGTTCGGCACAGGACGGACTCGACCATCGAAGTGCTCGTCCTATACACGATCAATACCGGTGCGTTCTCCTCATATTTGACTGTATGCTATGCAAACACGACGCTGATGCATGAGCAGGTCTGTTGACAAGCGTGTTCGGGATGCTTGGCTTCGTTTTCGTGAGTCCTAGCCTTACCACCACCACATTTACGCCCTCCGCCCGCCGCGCTCATGCCTTTGGAATGGATCCGATGAATGCGCCCAGGCGATCATACTCCCGGGCAACCTCATCTACATTGGAATCAGCATCGTCGGCACGAAGATCTACGCAAACTCCGTCCTCGCAGTGTACGTCCTCACCCTCACTCTCTCACACACTCTGTGACTCCTGTTGCTTGTTGCTCACTCGGGACACCACGCACCAGGCTGAACTCCCGTCGCGCCCTGTCCAACCGTATGCTCGAAGGGTTTGAGATGGGCACCGTCGGCGCCGCGGGCCCGCCGGTCAGCGCGCGGCCGCACACGAACGCCGAGACGTGGGACGTCCCCCAGGTCCGTCTCCGCCCCCATGTCCGCTCTCGCGCGCGCGACTGGCTCAACGGTTGACCTTTCAACACAATTCATTGATAGCTGCCACAGGGGGGCACATCAGCTTCGCGCGCCCTGCGGACCTGTCGACGACGTTCGACTCGGACACGGCGGGGACACGGAGCGTGACTGTGCACCTCCCGGGGAGTGGCGTCAGGAAGGCGTCGGAGGGAGAACTGGAGTTGGAGAGCCAGAAGGACGTGGTGTCGCCGCTGTAGAGAGCGCGCAATCTGGGAGGAACGGTGTGCTCTGAAGAACTGTGACGTTCGAGGCTCGTCTACTCAGGCTACTAGTACTAAGTACTGAGTAGCTCAGCGCTCAGCCTCCATCGTGAACACTCTTTCATTTTGCATTCTCGTAGATTTAGGTGCTGCAACGTTGATGTGACATATATAAACTTAGTGCTGTATGCTCCCCTAAGACCTATGACTCTGATGATCCTGGGGGGGAGGAGGAGGAGGACAGATCCGATCGGGAAGCCAATAGCTTCTGAAGTTAACATGTACAAACATCAGCCACCCTCGCAAGCGCTCTGGCGCAATCTTCAGTTCAAAGGCCTTCAGCCTAGTACGTTTCTCGACGGAATCAATCCATTTCAAGCTCCATCACGGTATAGTGGGTACTTATGATTAACGAGCGACATTTCAGAGTAATGGGCTGATCAACCGCTCGACTGTCCGCGCAAGCTCCGTTCAGAGCCTCAGTATATTCGTGCAGGCTGGTGGTCTGAGCGGAAAGGGTCGTATCTCCCTCTTTGGACCTCGTGAACAAGCTCAATATCTAGAGAACTGTGAGTATCCTCTTTTATTGTGCACCAAACGCCGTACTCAGGGGTATGCTGACATACCTGACAGGCTAAGTACACGTTCTATCGTGGTGACGTGGCCTGCTGAAGCGGTCCCCGGGCGGTGCCATGCAGTCGCGGTCATCGCGACAACTCAATGGCGATATTCTCACCATCGTCGCGGAGCACGCCGACAGATCAACTGCAGCTGCAATTATGCGCTGCTGCCGCGCGCTCTACCGATACGCCGCACGCATGGTCCTCGCTGAGCCCGTCAACTTCAACTACATCTGGATCGAGAGATATCATGAGCGGAACATGAACCACATGCTATCTTTTCTTCGCTTCATGGGGGTTGAAGACGGAAGGCGCTGGTCCTACCTTCGGGGTCTCGTCTTTGGGGCCACGCTTCCCGATGATCCTCACATGGTGCACGCCCTTGCTCGAGGTATCCGTCAAGCTCCGAACATAGAATCCCTCGAACTGAAGCACATCGACGATTTTCTCGAAGCATATGGCGAGATTCGGGATGCGCTCGCCTCTCTGAAGAATGTAAAGCACCTCAAGCTCGCCAACGCCGCAAAGCACACCTGCACCTTTCTTGAGGGCGTCCGATGGCCGCTCGTCACCGCGGACCTCAATGCCGCGGACGAGTTGGAAGGAGACTGGAAACTTCCCAACATCTATAAACGATTGCACCAGGCGTCTCTACTTCGCGCAGCCCGGGACACTCTCGTCGAGCTCTCATGCGATGACTGGGATGTGACCACATACCGCTCGCGCTTCCCCGACTACCCGCACGTCAGGAGCCTCAGCATGGCCGTCTGGTTTCCCATGACCCCCGAGTGGGTCAAGACGTATCCCAACATCACGCGTCTTTCGGTCTTCTCGTCTGCCACCGACGCTTACTGTATGTCCGACACCTCGAACACGGAGTACGACGCCGTCCGCCAGTCCAACCTAGCCGAACTCGAGCGGCGGTGTTGGCCCCGCCTGGACGAAGTGCGGACGGGCAACGTGGCGGATCTGTACGTGACGGGGCTGACGTGTCGCGTGCGCAAGGTCGACCTCGGGTGCGCGACCTGGGGTCTGCCCCTCCTTCCTGTGGCCTTGGAGCGCGTCCGCCCCGTCGTGCTGGAGCTATGGACGAAAGGGGAGTGCTTCGGGACGACGTTCAAGACGCACTTTGGGCAAGCCGCCGCGGCGCTTCAGGACCTCGAAGAGCTTCGGATCTCGATTCGTTTCAACAGAGATCACCTGAAGTTGGATGTTGCGCATACTCTGGTGAGTGCAGTCGATGCTAATCCTTGGCTGAGGATGTCCGCTGAAATCACCTTCGGTCAGGCCGAGGGCACGTCTGCTTTGCGGGTGCTCCCAAAGCTCCGAGACTTCGTGCTCGACGTCACCTGCTCGTTCGGGAGACCCTGTATTCGCATAAACTCCCGGTCGCCTTCTCCGGAGCCGCTTCATGTCGCGGAGACGTCCCTCCACGGCTTCGACCGGCGCGCGTTCTACCGGGATCTTTTCTGGGCTATACCGACATTGGAATCCGTCGAGCTCCAGCTATACAGGGTTCGAGGTATGGACCAGATAGACGAGCGAGTGACGAGATCGGAGATCGTAGCATAATGCTTGAATGTATTGTTCTACACTAATAGTGAGTTCTTGAGCTATTCCCCTGCACGAATTGCGCTGACAGAGAACCGCGCGCTTCAGCGCGTGTCCTAAACATTGTACAGGCCATTCGCAAGTCATCAATCAGTATACACCTTCCTGTGCTTCCTGCACGCCGACGACATGGTTTCAATCCTAGTACCCATGCTATATACGGCGTTGGCGGGAATCGATCGTGCCTCTTTGTCATACAAGTCCCTCTGCGCGAACCCACCATTCGTGTCACCGTGATCACGACCCAAACATGGGCAAGTATTGAAGTCAGTCACAACCTTCCAGGTGAGCGTAACGCTCATGTGACAGTTGCGTGGCCCTCGACATGATGCTGGCCAGCGCTGTCCCTTTGCTGACCAACCCTTCGAACGATACTGAATGTTCGTGAATGTCGGTCACCCAGGTCCCGATCATACGCAGCGGTATCTCCGGGATCGGACCTGACTCTCGCTAAGATCCTGCCGCGGCGGTGCTTGCCGTCCGCTCCACCATCACCATGGGTACGTAAGTAGCCCACCTCCCTCACGAGAAATCATGACTGATATGACTCAACGTGTGGTTTCATGCAAGTTACCGGCACACTCACAACCTCGAGTTCAGTATGTAACAATGACTATGTATATGCCACGGCGCCGCGACTCTGCCGCGCTACTGATGCAACCCAGCTGCGAATTCTGTGAGCAGAAGGCACTAGAACGGAGGCTATGATGCGGAACTGTCAAGCGGTCGCGGCACCTGGTACAGGGTGGCGTCAATTTAACCACAGAAGCGCGTTCTACTCGGGCTGTTTCGGAAAGGGAGGGAACCTCTCACTTACCAGCGTACTATCATTAGGCCAACTTAGGCCGGATCATTAGCAACCCGTACGCGCGATGAAGCGCGCAATCGACTGTCTCGGTGAGTGTCGTTACGTCCAAGGTAGTTGGCTGGTTACAAAATGCTGTATCCGGCAGAACTCACACCTTTCATGACGAGCTGAGCGACCTATATGTCAGCTTCAGGCGTACTACATCAGTGTGAGCGGTCAGCGCAGTCCAACGATCAGCGCGCCCCCCCAACCACATCGAAACAAAACCTGGACCCAAATAAGGCGCCCATGTGGTCTAAAGCACCCCCCTCGGAGTCATTCTGGAAGTGCACCGAGCTGCCATGAATCTCGGGCGGAACCGACTCCGATGTATATGTGGAGCGCGTAGCAGCCATAAAAGCCTGCTGCACCTGCAGGAGGCCCCGTAACTTCACAACCGTATCTGCTCTACCTCCCTCCAACCTTCGAAGCTTCATGCCCCAGCACTCCGAACGCCACCAGCCTAAACAGAAGGAGCAGCAGGTTCACGTCGAGAAGCACGCTCCTGCGCAGCCTACCAAACGCGAGCTCGAGCTCCGGCAGGAAGTCGAGAGCCAGCGGAAGCAGATCCAGGAGCAGCAGAAGCAAATCCGCCAGCAGGAGTGGCAGATCTTGCTGCTGCAGCAACAGCAGGCGGAACTCGAGCTCCAGCTCCAGCAGCAGGTCCAGGATCTTCTAGACCTTCAGCGGGAGCAGGAGAAGCACCAGAAGCAGTGGGTGCAGCGAATGCAGCAGAAGCGGGAACAGCTCTTGGAGAGGCACAAGCTCCAGAGAGACCAACTGAAACAAACTGCGAGCCCGCAGCACAGTGAGTATAGCACCTTTGACAATCCGAGGTCTGAGTAGTGAGCGCTGACGATGGCTTCGTGCGGCCAGCGCCGAAGAAGATAGCGTAGGAGCACATGAACTGCGCTAGAAGGACGTTTGTTTGGGAACCGACAGGTGCGCGATCATCGTGTCGCAGACGCTGCCCTCCGCATGCTCACGTCGAAAAATAGATTGCAACTGCATACGATGTATCCGGAGTTGTGCTGGCTAATTAATGCACATGTACTTGACTTGATATCTCTCACCTGGCGGCGGCGGCGGTGGGCATAGGCCCATTGTAGGACAGCTTGAATCGCGGCCTTTGCAGCTACTGATGCGATGTCTTCGTTCCAAGTTCTACTGCGCGCTCACGAAGGTTGTTCGACAGAGACGGGAATCCAAATGTTGATCAATTTGGTGTGAGCGGCGTCTCAAACGTGCAGGTGAACTATCACAACAGCTCTTCATCGTTCTATGCAGTCTTGCGGCCTGGATCCCTCCATTGAAGGGAGAGTTCAATATCATACGCGTGGTCAATCAATATCAGACGCAGACGGCTAGTCATGATGCTAGTGAGCCACATTCCCATTACAGCCGTCAACCATACATCGACCGGGTCTATGTGAGCGCGACCGGCCAAAGATCGGTGAGGTTTCTCAGGCATCACCGCCGTCTTCGAGTGCGCTGTGCAGACGGAGAACGCGATGACCACGAAGTTCCGCCCCGACGACGCTCACCTACAAGGTGCACTTGTGAGCGCAATGCGGGCGGGATGTAAAGCACGGTATGCAAGACCATGGTGCTTGTATCGGACAGCCGTGAAGCGACGAGGTACTGACTATATTTCTCGAAGCATTGGAGGGACAGCGAAGCTGTCACCTGTATAGATACAGTGAGAGGCTGTGTGAGAGGCAGGCGTCACATCATTCAGTGCGGAATACGATAGGACCGAACAGACGCACCAGCACCGCATGTTCTCCCGCTATGAGCATCTTCCTCTCAGTTGATCTAGTCTCGCATTCTAGACCGCCTCTAGACATGTCCTCGACATGCATGTCATGACCGCCAGGCTAGCGATATGAATAGTAGGAGTGGCAGTACGCACTGGTACCTATATCTGCCCCCAGAATATCCGGATATCTCAACCACACAGGGGCGAGGCGGCCCAGAGTTGAGTTGATGTTCCGCGTCAGAATAGAATCGTAAATCACATGCACTGTGGCCTACTACATACTGAATAGTTCCGCTCGAGTAGCAAGACCGTCCCGCGTCCGAGCCGAGCCGATGCGCGCGTTGCGACCCGCTAGTATCGTATGCGTGGCGGTGAGTCGTCGGTGCGCCGCACCGTCAGTGCACCTCGGGCTCATGGATAGAAGGCCGAGCTAGGGTCTGGGATGCTGGTACGCCCGTACGCCCGTCGGTTTCGACTGAGGTCCTAGTACTTAAGCCGTCAGTGTCGAACGTCAGAGACGCACCTCCGACTCCAGCTCACCCTAGTCCGAACCACACCCATACCACCCATTGTCGCGTCGCATCCCGGAATGTTTGAACCTCCACACCAATTCAGCAAACCATGGGTACGTCCCCAAGTCCTCCTCCCAATCAGCCAATCAACACCGCGCTGACGCCTTCGCACCGCGCCAGCCCCAAATCCGAACCTGAAGAAACAGCAGCCAACGTACCTGCGCGACGTGCGGCGGGACGCGCACGGGCGGCTCGAGTACTTCTACGACAGCACGGGCTGGTACCAGAACGGCGCGTACCACCTCCGCCGGCGCTGGTTCTACCACGGCAAGTGGTACGAGCGCACGTGGCAGTGGGCCGCGGACCAGCGGCAGGTGTATCTGCTGCACACGCAGGGCCACCAGGGAAACAAGGCGCTGCGGAACGTCAACCAGGTACGTCTGGGTGTTGGTCTGGGTGGTGGCGCGAGTGTGGGCTTGGGTGTGCGGAGGCTCAGGCTGACGAGGGCGCGTTGGACAGGCGGGGAACGCGGTGGCGAAAATTCGACCGGACGCTGCTGCGATGGTGGTCTCGCTCGAAGCAGTCTGGATCAAGAAGGTCGTGGCGATTTTGAAGAGTGCGTGAATTGGGACGTAGGCGCGCGGGTGCGGGAGACTGAGCGGAGGGATTGGCGAGCGCGTGAGGCGAATGTTGTGTTCATGACCAGGCGAAGAATCCAGATGATTGTTGTCGAGAGGAAGACAGGCGGCAATGGATCAGTACGTGGTGTAAAATCTGGATTGGCGTTGACCTTCATCTACTTGTTCGAGATACGTGCTTACTGTACGCGCGATATATAGCGACCGCACTAACATCTTCACTCTTCGCACTATAGTACGTGGAGAGCACTGAGAATCAGTATATGACAGACTAGCACAACCAACGATGTACACACCTAGCAGCTGGCGCAGATTAGTGTTATTGAGATCATGATGTCTCGCGCGGCTAGGCAGGGCGGCTACCCAGTACGTGCTGCGGCAGTCCAACCCGTCCTCCGAGCCGAATTCTATACTCACACACTGCAACTGCAGCTGTCGCGTCGAGCGCACAGATGGCAGATAACACGCCCAACAAGGTTCACCAGATCGCGCGATAGAAGCCAGCGTGAGTAGCCCCCTGCAGCTGGCCATGGCTGCTGCGGTAGCTCGCCCGTCCCAGGTCACCTCCTCCCATCCCTCGCCTGCGCTTCCCCCTTCCTTCCTCTCGACCGCCACGACACCCTCGTGGCCCGTCCCATACTCGAGCTCACCGCGCTCCTTGTCACACGATGGCTCCAACGGCGACGACGAAGACCCAGCCGAGCAAGACGCGCGCGAACGGGGGCGGGAGCGGCGGGGGCGTCGCGGCGTCCAAGACGAACACGACGACGACGGTGACCCTCCACTTGAACGTGAACGCGAACTCTGGTGCGCGCACGGTCGCGCTCGGCGGCGGGGGTGGGAGCGGGAATGGGAACGGGAATGGGAATGGGGGTGGGGCGCGCAAGCCCAAAGGCGGCCAGGGCCAGGGCCAGAACCAAGGACAGGTGCGTAAAGTCGTCTGTTCTGCCGGGGATTGCGTCGCTCGTATTGCTGACTATCGTCGTTGTAACTTGTGTGTGCAGGCGAAGGCGAATGGGAACGGGAACGGCGGGAACGGCAATGGCGGGGGCCAGAATCGTCCTCGGGCGCAGAACAACAACAGCCATGGGAGCAACGGCGGGAATGGGAACGGGGGGAATGGGAACGGCAACCGCCCGCAGAACAACTCCCGTCGTCAGTCCAACGGGAATGGCAACGGCAACGGTAACGGAGGAGGGAATAGAGACGGGTACGTCCCGAAGCCGACATCGATGCCCCGTCAGCGGTCGGGGCAGTCGCAGCAAAACCAGCCTGCACCTCCTCAACCCCAGGCGGTCGCTGTCCAGCCTGTGAGTCGTCTTGAGCGGTTCGAGTGGGGATGCTGACGATTTGGGTACAGACTGCGATGGCGTTCCCCATTCCGATGGGCGTGATGCTTACGCCAATGGCTGGGGCGCTCATGCCGTTCTCGACGGCGGTTGTGCCGACCCAAGGGAAGAACGGGAGACGTAGCTCGTAGAGGCTGCATCTGCGACGCTGCAGCACGGCGAGTGTCTCCATAGCGCTGAGCCGCAGCATCCCCTGCGGCACGAGGTGCTTGAGCCAGCAACTTGCAGCTTGACGAAGAACGGCAGTCGTTCGGCCGTACATCCTCGCTTTGCTTCATATCGGACTAGAGGAGACACGTATGCACACATCAACACGACATCGGAATCGCGCAGTCAGCATTTCTCCATTTCATGTAACAACACGGATGGTGGGACTTATCTCAACGCACGCATCGATCTGAGGCTCATGTATCATGGTACACGGTTGGAATGGATCTATGTATTGTTCCCCTCGGGTGTGTTGGTAAGGAGATTTGTGTGCTAACGCCAACGGAGGAGAGTGCCTGAGAAAGGGTACGTCGCACATACCCCAACACGCTGTCCTTCGGCGATCAACAGAGATGCGGCAGGGCCTGTGCATACGAAGACAAGAACCAAAGAACTTGAAGCATGGACGGACTCACCCACCTACAGACCACGCTGTCCACAACTATAACACCGGATGGCACTGCTCCATTCCGACTGCGGATTGCCTCACCTTCCGCCAGCCGAAAGCTGCCGCACAGACGCAGCTGGTCATGGACCCTTTTTCGTATTCAATATTCACCACGAGTACAACATGAGCTGTCCTTGTGCGATGTAGAGCTTCGAGGCAGTCCGAATGAAGCACTTCCGAGGCCCGATGTGCCCGAGGTCGTAAGGGTCGATGACTGAGATTCCGAGAAGCCGTTAAGACAGCGTGCATGCCGCTGGAACCTGGGCTATATTGCGGGATATTCTGAGGACCTAGCGGGGACATGTAGATAGGCAAGAGATGACAAGCGGGCGAGACAGAAGAACAAGCGAACTTGAAGATGTCGAGTGGACGAGGGCCAAGCACGATCTGAGATGAGAGGAGATGAGGAACGTGTCCGGAGCGCCCTCGGCCCGACGTAGGCTGCGCAGAGAGCGAGGCGCCGGAAACGTTGTTCTCATCCTCGTTCTCCACTGCTACCCTCCTACACTGTGACATCAGCCCCACGCCGAGGGTGCTACACCCGCGCACATAGCCACTCCTTCTCTCTATCCTATTCTTCTTTCTCTATCTTTCCTCATCTCGGACTCTGCAACAACTCTGAACCCTCCTAGCCGATGGCCGACCCAGCGACCGAAAACGAGCTCTGTCCGACAGACAACCAGCAGGTGCTCGACCAGTCGACGTTTTGGGACTCGGACGGCATCAACTGGGACGCACACAGGATTGGATGGGTCATTGCGGGGTCCTGTGCAGTTGTGGTATGTGGCGCGCCGTCGGACATCATGTCCTAGACTTAGCATGGCTTGGCCTTGGCAGACACTCGTCATTACTGTGATCAACGTCTCGAAACATGCACGGTGCGTCTGGCTATACCATATGCGGTCGTTGTGGCTAAACGTCGTGCGTGCAGGTCGTACACAAAGCCCGGCGAACAGAAACAAATGTGCGTGCGCCCCTCTCGCCGTCCAGTGCTCACTCCCGCGCCGTCCTCTCGCTGACGTCCATGTTCGTTTGTGCTGGAGCAGAATTCGAATATTGTACATGCCCGCAATCTACGCCATCATCTCCTTCTTCTCCTACCGATTTTTCCGGAGCTACACATACTACGAACTTGTCGAAACTGGTGCGTCTCTCCTCTCCGGCTTCTGCTTCCTAACGTTTAACACCGCATCTCACCCACTGTGTGGCGCGCAGCATATGAGGTGAGCATGTCTCTTGCACCTCGCCCTTTTTTGTCCCTTTCTTTCCCGACCGCGCTGCAAGCTCCGCGTGCACCCACCCGTTCGGACTGTTCAGACCGTATGGGAGGACTTCCATCTACGCCGCTCCCGCCACTTATCTCGCGCGGTGAACTATCACGGAGTTCGCATCCTGATGAGGCGGCGAGGCGGTGAGGTGCTTCTCGTCAACACGCGATACTACCTGAACTCGCGCTTCGAGCACAGCGTCCCGTCTGTTCGTGCCTCACGATTGAATGATCGAACCGTCAGTGGTGAGGCACAGCCGTCTATTCCCTTTGAGCTACGGTCGCGGATGCTCCTGCTATGGGCTCGTGCATGCTGGTTCATCTGTGTCCTCGCGCAGGGAACGCGGGGGTTCTAATTGTGCGGGATTTGCCATGGAGACGGTAGACGATGATTATGCGCCATTTCGAGGCAAGCCGTCTTCCTGGTCGCCATATTGCCTCCAGAGTGATTGTGAAATGCGGCGACTTGGTTCGTAGTGCACGAAAGCATCTCGCGACTGAGAGGTCTGGTTCAAAGCCCGATTTGGCCGTCGTGTCAGTGCGTCATTGAGGTACTGTATTTGGGCAAAGCGCGTTGAGTTTACTATGGCGTGGGCATTGCAAGTCTCTTCACGAGTATGTTGTCGAATGTATTGCATCCTGGCTGTCTCGATCATCACATCTCATGAGCCATCGACGATACGAACACTCCCCAGCCTCTCTCGCATTCAACTTCAATCCCGCTTGCTGACTCACGTATTCTGCAGTCAGTAACCCTCAGTGCCTTCCTGTAAGTCGCCCCTCGCCCATGCTTGGTCTCGAACGAGGTCTGACGTTCGTCACGGTGGTGCACAGACTGCTCCTCATTGAATACGTTGCCTCCACCGCGGTGGGGCACGATGTCAAGAACGCGATGGTCCGGAAAGAGAAGTCGAGCATGCCCATACCTGTGAGTCGCATCGCTGGATTTACAGCTTTTTCGCTTGGCCTGAGCTATGCGATGGTAGTTTTGCTGTTGGAGGTATCGACCGACCAAGGTGAGTCCATCCGGTGCTCACCGTCTTAGCGCTTCACGTGTGAACCAGCTCTTTCACAGGCGTACTTCATGTACACGGTCAAGGTGCGGCTCACCTGTGATTATTCCTCTTGCATTGATGCTGATGTCTCGAACGTGTTCTAGTGGTCTGTGCTACAGTACATTATACTGCGTCCAGGTGCGTCCATCCCAAGCTCCTGCGCCACCCATGCGACATACTTATAGCAACCGTCCATCCGCACAGCGCTCTCGATAGCGGGAATCGTCTGCGAACACTACGGCATCCTATGCGAGTCCGGGCCCTGGAGCTTCAAGACCGCGCACGCCTACCTCAGCATCCTCGACTTCATCAGCATCTCGTACGTCATCCTGTCATCCTGTCATCCCTCATATTCCTCGTCCTTCATCCGCACACGCCGGGCACTGACGTCTGCTCGCGCAAACGCAGGATCGCGCTGTACGGCCTGCTGATCTTCTACGGGCTGACAAAGGAGGAGCTGCAGGGGCGCAAGCCGCTCGCCAAGTTCATGGCCATCAAGCTCATCGTCATGTTCACGTTCTACCAGACGTTCGTGGTGCGCACTCGTTCCCTTCCCTCACTTCTAACATCATTCAGTGCGAGTGCGGTCCTCAACGTGGTTTTGGTGTGTTGCAGTTCGGCGCGCTGGAGGGCCACGTGATACACGAGACGCAGTACTGGACGGTGACGAACATCGCTGACGGGCTGAACGCGCTCGCGATTTGCATTGAGGTATGTCGCCGTCTCGCCGCTCTGTGCCCACAACCAACGTGTATTGCGTCGACTGACTTTCTGTGCGCGTCCCGCTCGCAACCCAGATGGTGTTCTTCTCCGCGTTCATGCTGCACGCGTACTCGTGGAAGGAGTACACGGTCGAGGACGCCCCGAAGCGCGGCGCGTGGAAGGCGATCTGGGACAGTGTCAACTACTGTGTGTTTGTTCCCTCTCTCGCTCTCTCTGTGTTCTGCGGCGCTGACCCTCGCTCCCTCCCTCCCCCGCCACCCCCCTCCCTCCATTCCTCACTCTAACCCTCCAAACCTCTCTTCCTCTCGCCTTGCTTCCCCTGCCCTGCCTTGGCCATGGTTGCAAAACACCCCCTGCGCGCGCACCCGCCAGCGGACTTCGCGCGCGAAATCGCGGGCTCGTTCCGCTTCTTCATCGACTACTGGCGCGGAAAGCCGGGGACGTCCGGCCCGCGGATCCCCGTCATCGACGCCGAGGGGCGGGAGACGAAGATGGACTTTGGGCAGGCGTTCGGGCTCACGCCGCGCCCGCAGTCCGGGTCGCACCATGCCGCGCGCTCGTCGTCGTATCCGTATCATTCGCAGCAGTACGCGCTGCAGGAGAGGCGCGGAGCAGGTGCAGGGGCAGGGGCAGGAGCCGCAGGTGAAACAGGTGCAGCAGGTGCGGGAGGCGCTGGGGGCCGGGGCATGGGTGAGTCGTCCGTCTCGGTCGCGATGTCGTCTTCGGCGGGGCCGGCGAGGGAGAGCGCGAGCTATGATGAACATGCGAGGTTAGCGCCCTATCCGTATGCAAGCGAGGCGGGGCACTCGAATGGACAGTTGGCGCATGCGGGCGGGCCTGGAGGCGCAGGGGGAGGAGGCGGGTATGGATATGGGAACGGAAGCGGGGCGGGGAACGGGGCGGAGAGGTATGGATATAGTGGGCGGCCCAGCGGGGAGAGCGACTCGAGGTATTACTCGACGGGTGTGGCGCAGTGAGGGAGAGGGCCGCTGGAGTTGGACGATCTTCTTCGTTGAGTTAGTTTATCCCTTTCCGTTCGTGTTCTCGGTACATGCTCTCGCTTCTGTTCTCAGACTGGAACTGTTCTGATTCTTGCATACTCCTAGTCTCCGATCTACGTACGAACATACGCATACTCCAGTCTCCCAGTCTCCCAGTCTGCGGTGTAGACGCTGTCGTGTTTGTACATGCGTGCGGACGCGAAGGGTTCTCAGGATAACATAGATGCGTCCCCACTGCGAGGAGGAAAGGATAAGGGGTACTCAGTCTTTAGACTAGCCTCTCCTCTATCCGCAATTGGCCTGGGCGATGAATGGACTGTCCGAGGGATGTAGTACCTATGCACTGTTTATGTGGTGTAGCATAACATGTAATCAGTGCTCACACATATTGAACTCGAGCTCGAACACCCGCTCGTTGTGCTCGATGACGAACTCTGAGCGCTCCTTCATGAGTGCATCACGGTCCGCCTCTGCCTGTTCACGCGTGATGGTAACCTCTCTTACGTGGCCGGCGACCATGTCGAAGAGCTCCTGCGGGAGCTTGCGGAGCGCATCCGCCTGCTCGAGCTCCTCAATCGCCCAGTCCGCCTGCTGAGGCGGCACGTGCGTTGTAGACAGTATGCGGTGGTTCGGGTTGACGAGTCGGAGGAGGAGGAGGGTAGTAGGTTTAGCCGCTCAGACCCGCTTCACGCGAGTGGCAGCAACGAGAATTACGTAAGGAGATTAGCGCCGGGATGCATCTTCTCCGGGTCGAACTCCTGGCCACTCCGTCCAGTACACTTAGTGTCATATGTCGCGTTCGTATGCACAGTGGCAGAAAAATAGTATACGCTACGCTTCCTACGTCACCTTGTGTATAGCTCAAGCTCGGGTGCCGCTAATCCTTTAAGCGCCTTTGGGTGATAGCCTCGGCAAAGTACGCCCGGTGCTCGGCTCGACATGAACTGTTATCCAGTCTGTTGGCAGTGTACGTACGTGACCACACTGCAATGTTCGAATGACTTGGAAAACTAACGATTGCAGGACTACCTAGTGCTGGTATCTACCGTGAACACAGAAACAGCAGAGCACCGCTCACGACAGGCGATACAGGTAAGTCTGCAGTGACGTGGCAACTCCTGTTGATTCCATCCGTCACTCACTCACATTCGTACTACGTAGCTCAATGGCTTCCCACGTCCCCGTCTTGAATTATGATATCTTGTCTCTCATCGCTGAGAAGACTGACATATCGACTCTGTTGTGCCTGGCATGCTGCTCTCGCGCACTTCGCCGGCATACGACCCGCCTGTTACTAGTAGTCGAACCAGTCAATCTCTCTGGTTTCGGGCGGAAGCCACTGGAAGTAGTCCTCAGGTCCTTTCTTTACTTCATGGCCGCTGAAAATGGTCGACGGTGGTGCTTTCTTCGCGGCCTCAAAATCGGGTATCTACCCCGCCATCAAGAACTAATGGAAGCACTCGTGGACGGCGTTGGTCGAGCTACAAATCTCGAGCACGTCGAGATCTGGAACGCAGAGCAAGTATTCTCGCATCACCCCACTCTCTCCCTTGCACTCGCCTCGCTCGTGAACATCAAGCATCTCAAGATCCGTCATGCAGCCAAGCACACCTGCAAGTTCCTGGAGAGCATCAGTTGGCCCCTTGTCACCGTGGAGCTTGATGGAGCCGACGAGCTGAGCGGCGATTGGGACGAGCCGAACCTTGAAGCTCGGATACATCCCGCTGCTCTTCTCCAGACCGCACGTTCTACCCTCACGAGTCTAGACGTCAGCGACTGGCTATACATGCTCGAGTGGCGGCCGGGACCATACGTGTACCCATCTCTCCGACGTCTCGTCATAAGGGGCGTTCACTTTCCAGTCACCAACGGGCTGTACGCGACTTACCCCAAACTCACGCACCTCACCTTCTCCTCGAACGAGACCTCGCGCGGCCCGCTCACCGAAGATGACCTGGAGGAATTCCAAGAGATTCGTCAACGCAACATGGACGCCCTAGCAAGCGGGGGTTGGGTCCGTCTGGAGGAAGTCTCGTGCAGCTGCACAGCCGATCTCTTCATTCTCGGACTTCCTTGCCACATTCGCAGCATCCATATCCAAGACACAGCGGTGTGCTTAGCACTCCTGCCAGAGACTATGCGGTATGCCCGTCCGGTCAAGCTCTATCTTCGTACGGAGGGATCAGTGTTCGCTTCGGAATTTGTTACCTACCTCCAGCAAAGCGCGGACGGACTCCGGGACGTCTCAGATCTCGAGATCATGGTCTCCTTCTCCAACAAGGAGATCAATTCCGACGTGGCGAGCTCATTGGTGAGCTTGTTCCGCCTCATCTCCTAGAATGAATTAACCCGGTGGTCCAGGTACAGGGCGTTGCTGCTCTGAGAGTCCTTCCGAAGCTATGTCAGCTCAGGCTCTGCATCGACTGCACGTACTTATCTCGAGCGCGCATGCGTATCATGTGGCACAACATCATGTACATTGGTGAACCGGAGGTCCCGCCCGCTCCACGAGAACCTCTAGCCCTTGCGGAACAGTCATTGCACAACCTCGATCGCACCGCGTTCTGCAGGAACTTATTCCACGTCGTTCCGACCCTCACGGACATCCACCTGGATATCTACGGCGTGCGGGAGATGGAATGGTGCAAGGAGCACTACGAGAGGAGAACACTTTTGGTTCACGGGTGACGGTAAGTTCACGGATAGCTCCCATGCAGGTCGAATCAAAGTCTAACTCAGCTCAGCGCAGGCACATTGGGGCAATCACGTCGCCATCGTGTCGTTTCATTGGAATATTCTGGTTGCAGTGGAGTATCTTCGTCATACTAATTATTTTCAGTTTCACACCGGTCAATGTTCAGCAGTCATCTCCTTTGCCGAAGTTGGACGTTAGAGTTCCGCACGACGGGCGCTTACGTACGTACTACCCTCAGTGCGTGACTCAGGCTGACTCGAATCCAACTCATTACTCCCAAGCCACCGCCCCTCGCCCCCTGAGTCCCCTTCGCCCACTCGATTCCCGTGCCCACAGACTTCCTCACTGGAACCGTAGCCTAGGGCACCATGCACGAACTACCAGCGCTCAACTACGACTTATTACCTCTCGTGGCCTCCTTCACCGAATCGAGACGGACGCTATGCGCGATCATGTTGACGTGCCACGACGCCTACCGCTTCTGCCCTCGTCTCGTCCTTCAACAGGAGGCCGGACTACATGGTAACAAGAGCATCCATCGTTTCCTCCGTTTCATGCGCGCAGAAGATAATAGTCGATGGCAATATCTCGGGTCGCTCCGGTTCGGGAAGACCGAGTTCTGCATGGAGATGGCTCAGCGACTCGCAGCGGACCTTCCACGCGCCACGAACTTGGAGAGGCTGGTATTCGACGATGCCGCGGTCACGCTCAACACCGCGGACCCCTCCCTCCGTCTCGCACTTGTCGCACTCCCGAACGTGAAGGATCTCGTCATTCCTGTCGGACACCATGCGGCGGCGTTTCTGGAGACGATTAGCTGGCCTCTCGAGACAGCCGAGCTACTTACGGACATGCACCCCGAGGACGACTACTGGAGCCAAGGCCCGCGGGAGCTCAACTACGAGTGGAGCGCGGCGCTGCTCCTAAAGAACGCCTGCGCGACGCTCAAGTCCGTCACGAGCCACTACGGCGATGATCGCGCATACGTGGACTTCGTCCTCCCCGTCTATCCCAACGTCACGCGCCTAGTGATGACCGGTCACGAGCTGGACTATCCTGCGGCCGCCGCGTGGTCTCGCACATTCCCAAACGTCAGGCACCTGGAGGTTAGCACGTCTCTCGAAGCCATGCACGAGTACTGGGCCGACGGCGACATCTACGACTTCGCACGGCGCCGTGCGGACTATCTTGCTGTCATGCTGCGCGCAGGGCGGTGGGCTGACCTCGAGTCCTACACGGGGGCACTCCCCGACCTATACGCGTCCGGCGTGGCGGGTCGTATCCACAAGATCTCCGCGAAGCCCTTGAAGCAGAAGCACTGGAAGCTTTTTGCGGCGGTTATCGCGCAGGCGCGTCCGCGTGAGCTCAAGCTGGAGTTCATGGCCGATGTCGACTACAAGAAGATTCCCGAGCTGTTGGGTTCGCCGGGATTGGAAGAGCTCGTGGCGCTCACGCTCCCTGTGCATATTCAGCTTGACCCGGAGGGCGCTGTGAACCCCGGCCTAAGTGACTTCATAGTACGTCACGCTTTGCTCATTCCAGTCTTGTGATCTTGCGTGATGCTCATCGTGCTGTTTGCGCAGTTCGACTTGACGAGCGCTCTCCGCCCTCTGCCTCTTGAACGTCTGACTCTTGAGATTGTCATAACCGCGAAGGGGTCACGTTCTAGGGCAGCGGGCGAAGCTCCATCTCGCCCCGAGGATCCCACTTCACTTTCACCGCAACAACCTCTTGTCATCTCGTGCGACACGGCCGATTACAACGCAAATATTGTGGCACTGTTCTTCGCTGTGCCTGCGTTGCATCATGTGGTGTTCGGGATCAAGTGGTGCGGGGGAGAAGTGACTCTTGAAGCTGACAGACCCACGGACAAGATCTCACTTTCGTGAAATGCATGCCGTGGCTTATGGTAGTGGTTTTGGAGCTATTTTTCTGTCAGTTAGACTGGTATCTCTCCCGTTCATGTCAATCTTGTCTGTGCTCAACCCGATTAAGTAGCGGATGAGACCTCGGATGATGTGGCCTTCACCTGCAATACGTGATTCGACATGGAGATGTGGAGGTAGTGAGTGCGTTGTGCTTGTTCTATATGCCTGAATCTGACTACAGCGCCATTCATGCAAATTCCGCGCAGCGCAGCGTGCGTGGGAATCCAGGATTTACGTAGGTTCCCTATCTCGATCTAGCGCTTAATGACCTCGGTTGCCACCACGACTCGGGTGACTCATTTTCCTCGACCCATGTTCAGTGGATCCTGTCCTCTGCATGTACCAACCGGTATGTCCACTGTGCATTTGAAATAACCTCACCACTAACCCTCCAAATATCTCAGGGCTCCATGCGCGATGGTCCGCTCAACTTCGACCTGTTACCCCTCGTGGCCTCGTTGACTGAATCGAGGCGGACTCTATGCGCGATGATGTTAACATGCCACAGCGCCTATCGAATATGCCCTCGCTTTGTGCTTCAAAAGGAGGTCCGGCTGGATGATGACGAAGATATCCACCTTTTCCTCCGTTTCATGCGCGCCGAGAAGCATCGTCGATGGCAGTACATCCGGTCGCTACAGTTCCGGGGCACCATGTTCTCCTCGGCAGTGGCTCAACGCCTGGCAAGGGCTCTTCCTAGCGCTACAAACTTGGAGAGGCTCGAGTTCGATAACGCTGAGGTCACGCTCGCCATCGACCCCTCGCTCCCTCTCGCGCTTGCTGCGCTTCCGAACATCAAACACCTCATTATCCCTGCTGGCGAGCGCGCGGCCGCATTTCTGGAGACGATACACTGGCCACTCGAGACTGCCGACTTGAGGGAGAACTTCCACATCGACATTGATGCATGGGTTCTTGGGGAGCCTGAACTAATCGACGACTGGAGCCCGGCGCTGCTGTTCAAGAACGCCCGTGCGACGCTGACGTCCATCTCGAGCCACTACGCCTCTGACGACGAGGACCGCGAGCTTCCCGTATACTCCAAGGTCACACATCTGGTGATCGGAGGCATGACCGTGCACTATCCCGCAACGGCTTCGTGGTCGCGCGCATTCCCGAACGTCAAGAACCTGCAACTCTACACGTACCTCGAAGACTACCACTCCGATCTCAAGTCCAGCGACGAACTCATCGACGCCTTTCGGCCGTCGCGCGAGCACCATCTCGCCATACAGCAAAGCGCCAGGCGGTGGCCGCAGCTGGAGTCCTACTTGGGCACGCTCTTCGACCTATACGTGTCCGGCATTGCAGGTCGCATTGACAAGCTTGTCCTGGATTTCGTGAGGGATAAGGAGTGGAAGCTGTTCGCGCCGGTTGTCGCGCAGGCCCGCCCACGCCAGCTCGATCTTCAGCTCAGATTCAACTTCGACTACAAGAACATCCCGAGCATGTTGCGTTCACCAGGCTTGGAAGAGCTCGTGACGCTCAAACTTCCGGCGTATGTCTCGCTCGACCCCGAGAAGGCTGTGAACCCTGGTCTTGACGACTTCATGGTGCGCAGTGGCCGTTCCAATCTCAACGAGATGCTTACTCATGGAGTATCGCAGTCGGACTTTGTCCGCGCCCTGCAGCCTCTTCCCGTGAAAAACCTCAATCTCGATATCATTGTCAAATCGAACGTGCTACGGCGGGACTCGACACCAGTGATGGCTACATCCGGCTCCGAGTGCACCCCTCCGCCTCCACGGCCTCCTACTCCGCGCTCTACGCTCGCCATCTCGTGCGACAAGGTGGATTGCCACGAAATGGTCGCGAAGATGTTCATTACGGTTCCTGCATTGCAGCATGTCGTGTTCTCCATGAAGTGGCGTGGTGGGGATGTAACTCTCGACATGCGCAGACCGATGGACACGGGACATGCAACGTCGTGAGCCACGCTGGCTTACTGTACTCTCATGGTACGCTCGTAACATGGTTCGTCCGCGAGAGGCCTACTAAAGGAGTCTCACCCAGTTATATCGCTATCTATTCTTGATCATCATTGTACAGCATTTAGCGACCGGACTAGTGCTATTGGTCCATGACTGCGACGTCGTATCGCACCATTTGAACGATGGTTGACACGAGTATACCACGGGCTGCGGTTCTCGTTGGTCACTGCTCGTCGATCAATCGTAACGTGCAGGGCTTGAGGAACCCATGTTTGTCACGTCCGTTATAGGCTGGGGTTCGACCCCCCGGGGGACGACGGCATCGCCTTCTAACATGCGCTCTCCTACCCTTGACAGCGTGAAGAAGGCGTATGGCAGGCATGTGGTGACTGCGCTTAACACGCTCACTGACCCTACTCCAGCTACCGCAGCACACAAAGTGTGCCGAGCTTCGCAGCCGTCAACCATCCCCTCTGCCTCGGTGTGCAAGCGACTACCACCGTCGTCTTTGCTCGCCCCACTGCCGTCGATTGCTATGGCTCCCCTGAAGCCTTACGCTGGTCTCTCTCGCAAACTGGTCTTGGGCATTGACATCGGCACCACGTTCTCGGGCGTCTCGTACACTATCCTCGACCCCGGCGAGGTCCCCAAGGTCCAGGGAGTTACACGGTACGCATCTTCGTTCACGTTGAGGATTGACGCATATCAGACTCATCACTGGCGTACGATGCAGCTTTCCTGGCCAGGAGAACGCCGCGGGTGACTCGAAGATCCCCTCTATCCTGTATTACCGACCTGATGGCACACTCCACTCCGCCGGGGCCGAAGCTGCTGCTCCCGGAATTGAGCTTGAAGCTGAAGACGAAGAGCTGGTGTTTGTTCAATGGTATGTGATGTGCCCATGAAAGCCTCTGGTGCATCGTCGTCATTCGTGACCCTCGCACCTCCAGGTTCAAACTTCACTTGCGACCCGAGCGTCTGGACTCCGAGGAGGTGAGCAGACGCAGCCTCCCGCCGCTTCCACCGGGGAAGACGGTGCTCCAGGTCTTTGCGGACTTCCTCGGCTACATGTTCTCGTGCACGAAACGGTACATCACGGAGACCCATGCGAGCGGGGAGAGTCTCTGGAATTCGCTCAAGGACCAGATCGAATTCGTGCTCTCTCATCCGAACGGCTGGGAAGGGCTCCAGCAGGGCAAGATGCGCGAGGCCGCTGTCCTCGCGGGATTGGTCCCGGACGACGCTGCGGGGCGCGCGCGGGTACACTTTGTCACCGAGGGCGAGGCGAGCTTGCAGTACTGCATACAGAGTGGATTGGCTTCGGAAACTATCGAGGTACGGTTATGTGGTCCATGTCTGTGGTGATGACTGACGTTCATCTGGGTTTCAGACTGGCAAGAGTGTCATGATCATTGATGCTGGAGGCGGTACAGTTGACATCAGCAGCTATGCGTTCACATCGACGACGCCCCTCGCTGTGGAGGAGATCACGTCAGCCGAATGTGAGTTTTATCGTGGATATCTTCCAACGCTCATAGCTCTTAGATGCTTTGGGTATAGGTATCATGCAGGGCTCTACGCGCGTGAACGTCCGAGCAGAGAAGTTCCTCAAGAGTGCGCACGGCATAGCTTGTCCCGACTGTTCACATGTTGATTGTTGGCTCAGATAAACTCAAGAGCTCGGCGTATGGAAATGACGAGGACGTAAAGACGATGCTCGACTACTTTGAGAAGTCGACCAAACCCATCTTCAAGGACGACGGCGAGGTTGCCTACATCAAATTTGGTTCGATGGGTTGCAATGATCTCAACGTCAACATTCGCCGTGGACGGCTCGGGCTCACTGGGTATGTCATCTGGCTCCTATGGACGCCTTCAAGTGTTGACTCCTGTCGTGCAGGGCGGAGATGGCCTCTTTCTTCCAGCCGTCTCACGACGGCATCGTCAACGTGGTGCAGCGACAACGCCAGGTCGCCTCTCGATCGATTGTGGTGATAGCATCGTCCTGTCTGCAAATTGTTTGTAGTCTCTTACGGTCTCTGCAAGACGGTATTCCTTGTTGGTGGATTCGCAGCGAGCCCTTGGCTGTACGCTACGCTGCAGAAGTCCCTAAAGGCGCTTGGTCTCACCCTCTGCAGGCCGGATACGCATACGTAAGGCGTTCTAGCCTACAGCTGTGACACGGGGCCTCACTCACTTTCGTTTCGAAGGAACAAAGCTGTGTCCGAAGGGGCAGTCCGGTTCTACCTTGACAACTTCGTTTCAGCGCGTGTCATACGGACTACGTATGGAGTCGAATGTACAGCCGATTTCGACCCAAAGGACCTCGAACACCAGGCTCGTCGTTGGACCAAGATCCATCGCCCATCCGGCCGTGTAGTCGTTCCCAACGCGTTCTCGGCTATTTTGACTAAGGTATCTCTACCGCGCGAGGGAATCAGTTCGTGCGCATCCGCATTGATCATATCCTGCACAGGGCACGAGTGTGCAAGCGAACGCCGAGATCGTGCGCTCGTATCGCACGGAGTCAACCAATGCGAAGGACCTCGACAGTATGACTGCGGAAATCATGTGCTACAAGGGTAGCGATGCCAACCCTCACTGGACGGACGTCGAGCCGCGTCAGTCAGCTTTTGGTATTCCTGCTCCGGCGCTGCTCACATCACAAACATAGATTTCTATGCGCCCCTCTGCACGATTATGGCAGACACGTCCAAGGTCCGTCGGGTTGCACAGAAAGGGTCTCGTGGAAAGTGGTTTGTGCAGCAATATGAGATAGTTCTGCAGTGTGGGATGACGGAGATGCGGGCACAAATTCGATGGACTGAGAATGTGCGTTCTTCCGATGACTTTGAGCCTCAGGCCTGGCTGACGACCTGGGCATGGTTTTCAGGGTCAAGAGAAAAGGTACTTATTCATCCTGTGTCGACTTGATTGCAATAATTACTCACCTCCCATTTCAGAGGCCCTGCCACGATCGTGTATGACGACGAACTAGAAGAGCTTCGGAAGGATTGAGCTTGGCTAGGTCTACTTACTAGTTACTTACTACTAGTACTAGCTACATGATAGGACGCGTCAACTTACTTAATCAAGTCACGTAGCGCGGCGCTTATACAGCTTCCTCCCAGTTCTCCCAGTGTCTAACTCTTCTGAGTCCTCAGGCCTCAGTTTCGACCCCAGCTCCCTTTGCGCTACTGTTCTGCTTATTCCTACCCAAAGTCTACTACCGCAGAGCTTTTGCTGCACCCCCAACAGTGCGCACGCTCAAGATTCAAGACAGACGGGCGAAAATCGCACAAGACAATGATTGTCACGGGCTCGTACAAAATTGCCTACTGGACTGGAGAATCGCCATGAGGGGTTTATGGAGGAATGACCGGTTCTGTGCTGGCTGGGATGTACGTTCTTGATGTTCTTGATGTTCTTGTCTTTCGGCGGATATAGTCTATACACCACATACGACTACATACCTCCTCATACCACACTCATGATCCAACGCGTTGTACTCGCCGTCTACGAAGAGAGCCTGTCTATCGGCAACTCAATCTGACAATGTCGTCAACATGCGACCACTGCCTAAACTCTGAAAACTCTAGTTGCTGAAGGGCGTTGCGCACGAAAGCAGCTACAGCGTGTGATTTATGCGTACTCATTCTCACAGACAGACACGACAGAGAAGAAAGATACTCTATGAAGTCAATGTTTCACACCCCCAATCTCCCGCGAGCATCCTACGAGAACCAACAGCAATGCCCGCTGCCTGCGCAAACTCGCGGTGCTATCACAGAGGGTCGTCGTGAGTGATTATCTACGGTTGCAGTGTCAGGAGGTACGTACTTTCATTACGTGCGAGGAGTCGAGGCTCGCGCTTGCTCATTCCACAGCTCGTTCAGCATGGATGTCAAGACGACCTTTGGCTTGAGGAGGATGGTCGCAGAGACCTCCGGTCCGTGCTGGCCTCCTACGTTGCCACGACTGTCTTCACGGACGACACCCAGCTGCGTCGTGCATAGAACCGGTCGCTCGTCCACAACACGACTGGCCTGCCGAGGAGTGGCCCATTCGTCGGTCATGCGATCCGGATCGAAGGTTACGCCATCCTTTGCGAGGACGACAAAGAGATCCCGAGAAACGATGCATTCCCCGGTAATCCGCTGGAACTCGAGCGCAAGTCGGACAATCTCGTGGAGAGCCTCTGAGCATTTGCCCTTGACCTCATCGAGAAGTCTCTGAGGCATCTCGTGGACACCACAAGCTAGGAGGATGTCGGTGACGTGCTCTGCCAACATGCCTTCAGCGACCGCCTGGCGCCCCTCCTCGCTAGCGACAAACGCCTTCACGTGCGTGCGGCTCAAGCTCCTCCACTTTCCCGCGACTGACTGAGGTTCTGTTACAAAACATCAGACATGCAGCGCGACATACCGATCTCGGAGGCCCTCACCTGTCTCTCTGATGCGCTGATAGATACCATGCAAGACGGAAGCCCCATCGCCGATGCCGAAGTCCCAGGTCGCGCACACCCATCGCCCATAGGACGCTATCACAGTTTGTAACGCGGTTTGGACTAGCACACAGTCCTCTCCATGTTCGGCGAAGCGGAGAGCCATACCAAGGTCGGCGTTGAGAAGACCAGACGCCTCCAAGCGCGCGCACGCCTGCTCCGCCAACTCGACCCCCTGCTTGCGGTGGTACCGGTCTTGGAAGGCATCGGCGATGGTCGCCGCGGTTTGGAAGATTGTGGAGTTCAGCTTCTCTACGATCGTGAGGACGTCGCTGTCCGTCGTGTCGTCGAGCCTGTCGAGGTAAGCGTGCGCCTCGCGAAGCTCCGCACTCTTGGTTTCTAGTAGCGCGGCTGTCTTCCGTCGCTCGTCTTGCGCGACGGCCAGAGCCCGCTCCAGGTCTGCAGCGTGGGCCTCCGAGCGACGGGCGCGAAGCTCCGTCTGCGAGAGGCGCTCCTGGAGGCCGCCGACATCCTTGGCGAGCTCGCCACGGCAGCGGTCTGCAGTTCTATATGCCTCATCTAGCTTCGAGCGGAGGATGGTCCCTTCAAAGCTCGCCTCGCGCTCCTTCCTCGTCCACTTCTCCACCTCCACCTGCGTGTCTTGCAGCGCTGCCTTGACGCGGTCCAACTCTGCCCTGAGCGACTGGTTCTCCTCCGTCGATTCCTTGCATGTTGCACAAGGTCTGTTGGTCAACGGGTCCGTCTCCCGCGGAGTCTCGGGGTCGGTTGGCCGTCGGTTTCGCGACTTCAAGCTCATTGCGTACCGATAGATGATGCGGAGAAGGTGCAGCAAGAGACGCATCGTACGTGGGGACAGGAGGAGGCAAGATGGATGCGGTCAGCCTAGCGACCTGAACGGGGACGTTCTACGTGTCGCTAGCCAACTTCTGAGGTGATCAGATGGCTTAGTTTGTCTTTGCTCGGGCGCGCAACTACCGCAGCAGCGAGACCGGTCCGCTGTTCTCCTTCTGATCTCCCAACGACGGTGAGGACCAGGGTACGTGGCGGCCCGCGCCTCTCTACTCTTGACTAAAGGAGTGCCTTTCTGACCTCTTTTGGCAAGGGCGCATGTCCGCAACGACGCTCATAGTTGACAGGGTTCGCTCGTAGCTCGTTAGCCCTTACCGCAGCAAAATCAGTCTCGCGGCGAACCCACGTGTCCCGAGCAATAAACCGACTCGCTACTCCGTTGCCTTCAAGCCAGCACCTTGCCCATCTCGCCAACCATGCCCTCTCTTCGACCATACAAAGGCACCGTACGGAAGCTTGTCATCGCTATCGACGTCGGCACGACGTACTCCGGAGTCTCATACGCGATCCTCGACCCTGGCGAAGTCCCGCAGATTCACGGCGTGACCCAGTAAGTTACCGCTCTCTGTGCACATCCCGCCCCTCACCTGCCTCAGCTTTCCCGGGCAAGAGGCCCGCGCTGGCGACTCCAAGATTCCGTCAATTCTGTACTACAATCAGGATGGCACGGTGCACTCGGCCGGAGCAGAGGCCGCCGCACCCGGGATGGACATTCAAGCAGAGGATCTCGACCTCCACTTCGTCGAGTGGTCAGTGGATCTTCTGCATGTTTGCGTCTCGCATACTCACCTTCGATGCAGGTTCAAGTTGCATCTCCGTCCCGAACGGCTAGACTCGAGCGAGATCAAGCGCGAAAACCTCCCACGACTCCCGCCTGGCAAGACCGTCGTGCACGTCTTCGCCGACTTCCTGGCATACCTCTTTGCTTGTGCCCGTACGTACATTTGCGACACCCACGCGAACGGTGAAAGCATCTGGACCTCGGTCGAAGACCGCATTGAGTTCGTGCTGTCCCATCCGAATGGGTGGGAAGGCCTCCAGCAAGGGAAGATGCGCCAGGCCGCCGTCCAAGGGGGGCTTGTTCCGAACACCTCAGGCGGCGACGCCCGTGTTCACTTCGTCACCGAGGGCGAAGCCAGTCTGAACTTCTGCATCCAAAGCGGACTGACAACCGACACTATTCACGTACGTACTGCTCTACCGGCCCTCATCCTGCGCATTTCTGATCGTCTTGGGTTGTCAGGAGGGCCAAAGTATCATGATCATCGACGCTGGAGGCGGAACCGTTGATATCAGCAGCTATGCGTTTCTCTCTACCTCTCCCGTCTCGGTTGAGGAGGTTACGTCCGCCGACTGTGAGTAAACTCGAGCTTCCTCTCGCTTGACACGTCTTATGTTCCCCGCTAGGTATCCTACAGGGCTCTACGCGGATAAATGTCAGAGCCGAGGAGTTTCTGAAGGGTAAAGCCCCGCTCCATCTACCCATCTTGTATTGCATTGACTCACGTACCCGTATAGACCGCCTTAAGGCGTCTGCCTATGGCAATGACGAAGACATCAAGACGATGCTTGAGTACTTTGACAAGGCGACCAAGCCGGTCTTCAAGGACGAGAAGGAGCCGTCGTACATCAAGTTCGGCGCGATGAACTGCAACGACCAGACGGTGAAGATTCGACGCGGGCAACTGATGCTGACCGGGTGCGAGTGCCTGCATATTGTTTCGAACCTCATCAGTCTCACTCGTTGTGGAGCCAGGTCAGAAATGATGTCCTTTTTCCAACCATCACTCAGCGGCATCATCGACATCGTGCAGAAGCAGCGTCGGGCGGCAAACCGATCCCTCACGGTAAGCGCGGTCTTCGTCATCGGGTTTGGCGGGCCGATTCTCATCTTCTCGTCGTATAGACCGTCTTCCTGGTTGGTGGCTTTGCGGCGAGTCCGTGGCTGTACAACAATCTCAAGAAGAAGCTGAACGTGCTTGGCTTGACCCTGTGCCGCCCTGACTCGCACACGTACGTTCTCGACTCCATGATGCCCAGTGGTCAATACTGGGCGCTGATTAAGTTTGTGCAGCAACAAAGCGGTGGCACACGGCGCTGTCTCGTTCTTCCTCGAGCAATTCGTCTCTGCTCGTGTGATGAAGATGAACTACGGTACTCAGGTCGTCTTCCAGTATGACTCCAGCGATCCAGAGCACTACGCGAGGCGCGACATGACTTTTGTCCGGTGCTCGGGTCGCACGATGGTCAAGAATGGATACTCTACGATCATCAAGAAGGTAACTGCACTGGACGCTCTGACGTTCACGAAGACTGACACCGTTTCCGCTTGCGCCTCAGGGTCTCCGGGTCCGCGATAACGATGAGGTCTCGCAGCCGTACAACATCGAGGCACGCAACCCGAAGACGCTCAGCAGCATTGTCCAGGACGTGTTGTGTTACCGCGGGAAGGAGTTTCGCCCGCGCTGGGTCGATGTCGAGCCTGGTGAGAGTCTATCCTTGGAATGTACATGTATCATCGCGCCTTGCTCTAACTATGGAGGACATCGACAGAGCTGTACACTCCGCTCTGCACCGTCTACGCCGATACGTCCAAAGTCGCGTATCACCCGCAGACTGGTCCGGACGGACTGTACTACGTTCAGGACTTTAGGCTCGTGCTCTTGTGCGGCATGACAGAGCTCCGGGCTCAGTTGAGCTGGATGGAGAACGTGAGTGCTCGAACGGCCGCTTCACCGTCGCACGATGATATTGATGCTTCCATTCACGATTCCCTCGCTTCCTAGGGCGTCGAGAAGCGGTGAGCACCCTGAATTGTATGTGGCTAGCTATGGTTTCTGACAAAGACGATCTAGCGGCCCGGCGAAGATTGTGTACGATGATGACCTCGAAGTTTCTCACTGACATGGTGAGAATTTCACCTGTCCGTGTCCGTAGAGACGATAGCTACATTGATGTAGAGGGGAGCGGAGTATAGAGGAAGCTACGACATGTGTTTCCTGTAGCATTGCAACAACTCAGCCTCCATGTCCCTGTCCTCCAATTCTGCCTCGAAGCTGCCCGTGTCGAACTGCCCCCTGAGAATCTGTACTACGTCCGAGTGGCCAGTGTGGTGTTGCATATGGACCATCCGTCAGCGTGCCATCGGTCTCCCAAAGGGTTTCAGGGTCAATGGGCCGGCGGTATGGAGATCTCAGGTTCAATGCGTACCCTTGCAGCAGCAGGTGTATTGTACTTCGCGGAGACAGCCAGAGGCAGAGTCGGCATTGTGGCAACTCGGGCGTCAAAGGTACTAATTTGGGCCAACCTGCCCTGAAGCGACCCAAGGCGAACGTACTTACACTCAAAGTCCGTAACCTTTCCAGACTCGCTTTTGACTCTCTTATCTGCCCTCTCGAGAGTGAGGGCCGTGATTGATTTGCAGAGCGACCCAGCCAATACTGCAACAATGTGACGCACGAACGTCCAAATCGTACTAACGTTCAAGTTCAAGCCTCATGTACTACGTGTCATCACGAAACGGTACGCCTTCTATGTGATCGAACACTACTTATTGCCGAATCAGTTTCACTTCCACTAGCGCTCGGAGGTCGTGGTAACTGGCGTACCTATCTCCCAGAACGTCCTACCTCTACCGCGGCCCCTCCGTGTGCAGGTCTTCCAGCATGTTTGTGAGGTATACAGATGGCTTCAGAAGCACCACGCTCTGCTCCCCATTCTCCTCCCTCGTCAAACCGAGCTGGGCTGTACAAAGCACGTGGTGGTGTACGACCTGACGACCCCTTCGCCTTGGATCTGCTCCCTCGTCCGTCATTGAAGTAGGGTCGAACCGGGCTCCCGGATTGGGAACGATTGCGAAGAGATCGCGGGAGACAATACGTTCTCCCGTGATGCTCTGAAACTCCAGTCCAAGTCGGGTGATGTCTTCGAAGCTCCGCTGGCCAACTTTCCAAATCTCGTCGGTCAGGAGATGTGGAGGTCCGGACACCCCGCTAGCGATGATGATTGCGGTGACATGTTGAGCCAATGTCTCGGCCAATTGCAAACGCATTGACGAGTGGCCGGCCTCGTTTGCGACGATGGCTTTGAGATGCGAACGACTCAAGGCTCTCCACTTCCCTGACACGGACTGGGGTTCTATCGATAACGACGTAATCTTCAGCACCTCAAGTAATCCGAACGATATCATGACGCTAGTACGTACCCTTCCCTCTGATGTGCATGTGTACAGACTCCAATTGACATTGTTCCCCAATGCGAAAGTCCCAAGTATTGCAGAGCCACCTGGCGTACTGCGTCATCGCACCCTGCAGGGCCGACTGTACTAGGATCGGGTCTTCACGGTGCTCCATCGTCAGAAGTGCATGGGAAAGGTCCTGTCCAAGCAAACGTAGCTCCTCCACATTCGCCGCCGCCCGCCGTCTGACCTCTTGGTCACCTTCGGTGCCATAGCGGGTGTGGAAAGTATTCGCGAGGGTGGCGGAATGCTGAAAGATGATGGCGTTGAGCTCTGTGACTATCCGCAAAACCACGGTATCCGCGACGTCGTCAACCTTCGTCAAGTACGCCTGCGCCTCGCGGAGCTCTGACGATCGGGTGGCGAGGAGCGTTTCCGCGTTTCGACGCTCATCGTGTGCGAGTGTTACGTCGCGCTCGAGAGATACGGCGCGATCTCTTGCCTGAGCGAGATCGCGCTGCAAGTTCGCCAGGTTCGTCTGTTGCTCGTCCGCGCGACGGAGTGCCTCCGCGAGTTCCTGCTCTCGTGCATTGATGGCCGCCTTCGACTCCATCATCACGTTATCCAGCTTCAACCTGGCGTCTCGCTCCTTCTTCTGTAATGCCTCCAGCTCCCGGTCTTTCTGATCCAACGTGAACTCAAGTGATTGGACCTTCGCCTCTACGTCGCCGTGGCCGCGCCCTGTCGGTCGATAATCCACGATGGTGGCAGTGGTGAGTGGATGTAGCCCTCGTTCCAGGCGAGTCGCTGACGAACTGCGAGTGGGGTAGCGTGCACTGGGATTGGGCTGAGACATCATGCTGCCCATGGCGCGTATCGTCCTGGTCAAGTACAAGAGGTCCAAAGACCTCTGGAGACGCGAGTTCCTTGCAGCACCTGCAGCAGCCAATAAACCCAGGAACAAAGCCTATCTGCCCCTGCAGCAGCCAGAAGAAACTACCGCAGCAGTCACTTCTGGACCATTCTCGTCTTTGCATGGGATAGCGCTGTTCAAGCTCGCTCCTGCATCTCTCAATACGGACGACTTCGCTCTAGGAAACGCGAGAAGGCAAGGTGCTTCTGGCCACCTGGTCAGCTGAGACGGCGGACTGTTTCCTTACAGCACTATGGTTGACGAAGACGGGATCTCATGTGAATGCTGCAGCACGTACCTCTATGCATATGAGCGAGGAACCGGGAACCGGCCGCTACACCATTGCTATCCTGTCCCCGAGCATTTTGCGATGCCCTCCCTGCAACCATATCGTGGCACCAGCCGTAAACTTGTCCTTGGGATCGATGTCGGAACCACCTACTCGGGCGTTGCATACGCGCTTCTCGATCCTGGAGAAGTGCCGAAGATACATGGAGTAACCCGGTAAGTGCCACTAAAAAGTACTAACTACACGACACCTCAATGCACCAATTCTTCTGCCACAGCTTCCCAGGTCAGGAGAAGACCGCAAGCGACACTAAGATACCCTCCGTGTTGTACTATCTTCCGAATGGCAACGTGTACGCTGTCGGCGCAGAGGCAACCCGGCCTGGAATCGAGCAAGACGTGGAAGATCATGACCTGATCTTCGTAGAATGGTGAGCACTAGCAACCATAACAACACTCGTGAATGTCACTCATCCAACCTCGCAATCAGGTTCAAACTTCATCTTCGTCCCGAGAGGCTTCATTCAAACGAGATTCAGACCACCTACATGTCTCCGCTTCCTCGCGACAAGAGCGTGGTGGACGTCTTCGCAGATTTCTTCGCGTATCTGCTCTCCTGTACCCGTCGCTTCATCTGCGAGACGCACGCCAACGGCGAGAGCCTCTGGAGCTCCGTCGAAGACCGCATCGAGTTCGTTATCTCTCATCCGAACGGGTGGGAAGGCCTGCAGCAAGGCAAGATGCGGGAGGCCGCCGTCATCGCCGGTCTGGTTCCCAATACGAACGCTGGCCACAAGCGCGTTCATTTCGTCACCGAGGGCGAAGCGAGCCTCAACTTCTGCATCCAAAGCGGACTCACAACCGATGTCCTGCAGGTGCGGACCTACTCTCATCTCTTATACTGACACTGATATACTCATGTAACCTCTGATAGGATGGGAAGAGTGTCATGATTGTCGACGCAGGCGGCGGGACCATCGATATCAGCAGCTATGCCTTCATGTCGGTTGCTCCCATGTCTGTGGAGGAGGTCACTCCGGCTGACTGTGAGTAATCGTTGTATCGACGACATTTCACCCCGGCTCCAATCTCCCTCTTCCTCAGGTGTTGTGCAAGGATCTACACGGGTAAACGTGAGGGCTAGTGCGTTTCTGAAAGGTGAGCAACGCGAGTTGTGTCTGTGTATGGCATCGAGAGATGTGATGTTGACACGGACCCTCAGAACGCCTGAGAATGTCCGAGTACGGGAATGACGACGACATCAAGTCGATGCTGGAGTATTTCGACGCGTCCACCAAGCCGGTGTTCAAGAACGAAAACGAGGCTTCATACATCAAATTCGGGTCAATGAAGTGCAACGACCCCTCGTGCAACATCAAACGTGGACAGCTCATGCTTACCGGGTGCGCTTACTATGGACTGGATAACACCTTGAGAACCCGTGGACTGACCCTCCTTCATAGTTCGGACATGGTGTCATTCTTCCAGCCCTCGCTGGATGCTATAGTCGACGCGATCCAGAAACAACGTGTCGCGGCGTCATGCTCTTTGTCTGTGAGGCGCATTCCTTCTCCACGCTACGAGCTGCCGACTGATCATCTGCATGATGATCAAGACTGTCTTCCTTGTGGGTGGCTTTGCAGCGAGCCCTTGGCTTTACTCCTCTCTCAAAGACAAGCTCAACGATCTTGGCCTGACTCTCTACCGGCCGGACTCGCACACGTACGTGATACTGCTGTGATGGGCGATCTGGTGTGGATTTCTGACTGACATTTTCTTGCGCAGGAATAAGGCTGTGGCACAAGGAGCCGTGTCTTTCTACATCGAACACTTCGTGACCGCGCGTGTCATGAAAGTCACCTACGGAGCGGATATCCTGGTTGACTTCGATGATACCAATGCAGAGCATCGAGCCCGACGTCACGCCAAGGTCGTGCGTCCTAGTGGTCGTGTGATGCTTCGGAACGGCTTCTCGACCATTTTGAAGCAGGTAAGAGTAAAACATCGGACGTGAGCTTTGTGGTAAATGGTTGTATTATAGGGGACAAGAATGCGAGAGAAGGAGGAAGTCTCTGAACCGTATCAGCAGGAGGCGCGCGAAACACGCACACTCAACAGCGTCAGTACAGAAGTGCTCTGTTACAGGGGGAAAGGGGAGAGTCCTCGCTGGACAGACCTCGATGCAGGTGAGTTTCCCGCTCATCCTCTTCCACATCAGCTGAAGTTCTCGAAGAACTCTTCACGCCGTTGTGCACGATCTACGCGGACACGTCGCAAGTTGCGAGACAACCCATGACCGGCCCAAACGGTGTCTACTACGTGCAGAACTTCAACATCGTGCTTCTGTGTGGTATGACCGAGCTGCAAGCGCAGCTCAGTTGGACCGAGAACGTGAGTGACGTCGCTTACTTCACCTGTACGACCGTCGTGCTCACTGGGTATGCGCTTCAGGGTGTTGAGAAACGGTGAGTTCTGTCACATCGAACCATCCATACCAACGTGACTCTGACGGCTTGAATGAATTCCTTCAGGGGTCCCGCGAGAATCGTGTACGACGATGACCTCGAAGTCTCGCGTTGAATTCCTGATATATCACGGTGCATATGCCAGTGTTCGTCATCCACCTATATCATCTCGAAGTTCGCGTATCATCCAAGTTCTGACCTGTTCTGACACATGTAAGTTGGACGGAAGCTGGTGGTCTGCGCGGGGAGGAGGGTCCTCATTGACAGTACATAAGTATAGTTCGTCATAGCATACGATTAGGCAATACATGGGAGGAGTACAGTACGCGTGGGTAAGGTCCGAACTCTGGACCGCAATCACGTCGACGGCTCAACCGCAGACGGGCTCACATCCTCCTCCTCGACAAGTCCAAGCTCATACACGATAGTGTCAAGCACGACTTTTGGTCTGAGCAGCATCGTGGTCACCACCCCGTCCTCGTCCGCACCCTCACCGCCACCCTCACCACTCCCACTCTCGCCGTCGTCGACCTTGACCGACCGCCGGAGGCCGAGATCCGCGGTAGACAGAACGCGCGGGACGATGCCCGCCGGGCCAGGCGCAGCGATCTCGCCGTTGTAGATGTCCTCCATGCGCTCGGCGTCGTACACCTCGTCGATACGCACCACGAGCACCTCGTAGTCGCACGCGGTGACCTCCTCCCCGATCATGCGCTGCAGCTCGAGCGCCGTCCGCACGATCGTCTCGAGGTGCGCCCCATGCGCAGCGTAGATGGAGTCTGCGCGCGCAGCCCCGCCCGCGACGGCGAGCAGGTCCGCGATGCGCTCTGCGAGCTGGTGCGCGAAGCCCGAAGCGAGGTCGCGCCCGTTGTAGAGGCGCTGCTTCGAGTACTTTCGCGCATGCGCGCGCCACTGCGCGCACGCCAGCTGCGACTCTGCACGTCAATCAAGCAATATGGCGTTAGACGGTATGGCGGAAGGATGGGAGACGGGGACGCACGGACGCACCTGAACGACGCATCTGGCGGTACACGCCAGCAAAGACGGCCCTGCTCTGGTGCTGGAAGTCCCACGCGGACGCGATCTCGGCCGCGAAGCCGACCATGTCCGCCTTGAGCGCGATGTCGATGAGGATCGGGTCGTCGGCGTGCTGAATGGACTCGAGGAGCTCGGCCATTACGGGCCCGACGGCCTCGCGCGCGCGCTCGAAGGCGGGCGTGACCGCGTCCGGGTCGTGCGTGTCTGCGACACGGAACGCGTTCGTCACCTGCGAGGCCACTTCGGATATCTCGAAGTTGAGCGTCCGAACCATGTTCAAGACGGTGTCGTCGAGAGCACCAGTCGTCGAGGGTACCTGCGAGAGTGATGACCGCGATGCTCGCTCGAGGGAGGCTGCGCGCTCTTCATTCAGACGCGTCTGCAGATTGTGGATCTCCTCGCGCTGCGCCGCCAACGCGTCCTCCTTCTCCTGCAGGGCCGTGTCCCTCTTCTCGAGCTCGCACCGCGCGAGCCCCTCCATCCGCCACCAAAACCCTGCCTCTTCTTGCGTTTTGTGCTCCGCGCCCGCCGCGTCCTTCTCCATCGCCGCTATCCGCTCGAGCAGCCGCTCGCGCTCCGCCCGCGCGTCGTCCACCGCCTTCGTCAGTTGCGCGTTCTGCGCGCGCATCCGGTGCGCGACCACGCCGGCGTAGCCCAGGGTCGTGAGGACGAGCGCGAGTTTGCACGCGGCCGTCGCGAAGGAGGTGAAGGAGGCCGCGGGGGGCATGTTAGTGCGAGATCGGCTGGGGTCGTGTGCTTCAGTGTGGAGGGTGTTCCATTAGAGATACGAGAGAGAAAGAGGAGGGAGAGGGGTGGGCCGCGCTGCGCCTCAGACATAATGTAAGGTGGCCTCGGACACGCGTCCTCCGCCCCGTCTGTGCAGTGCCTCCGTCAAAGTAGCGCGCGGGGCGGCGTGCAGGCCGCCTGGTGATGGCCACGGACGCGTGCCGCGGCCTCGATGAGCTGAGAGCGACGACGTCCGGGGCGCGTTTCGCGCGGGAGCAGCGGGTATGACGCGGGCGCAGAGCTGATGACTGGAACGCCGTGGCCTCTGGCGTGCGTTCTCGAGGCACGGTGCTGTGTGCGAACCCGGTTTAGTGCTGAGAATGCGACGGATATGCGCGACCGTTGACTGTGCGACGGCGTGGATGCTGTCTCGAGCCATGCGGAAGAAGCGTGCGTGGGCCTGCCTCGTGTGCTTCGCTCGCCTCGGGTCGTCGGTGCCGGTTCCCGCCGTCGACACAGCACCCCACGCGACTGCAGCGCGGTGAGCGTAATCCTGCCAGGGCTCCTTCGCAAGCCGGAGTGCAAGTGAATGGAGAGTATCGACATTCATGACATACGGCGAAGCGATCACTGAGTCGGAGGTTGCACCAGGTGGAGATAGGGTGGGATGTTGGACATAGTCCATGACAAGAACCACACACCCAATGGTCACCATACTATGAGCTTCTCATGCAATAGGCCAGCCGTCCTCTGACGGCCGCACCGTGAGATTCCGAGCCTCGACTGTTGAACCGGGCTCGGAGGTTAATACGGCGCCTATCTGCGCATTTGCATTGCCGACGTTGCGAATACTCCAACATGGCACATCAGTTTGAGGTGTCTCCACCGTCTCCTGCAAGGCTTCTGAAGCTTTGGCGCACCTGCATGTGAGTAAGAGAGACGTCACGGACTTATCGGGTTCTAGACTCAGAGCCTCAGGAGGCTTGCAGCTCCGTCTACACCGAGATAGTAATGAACGGGTAGTGTGACGATGTCACCAGAAGCCTACCTGCACTACAAAAGAGCTAGAGCGGTCATAATTGACACGCTCGTCGGATCAGTCGAATCGCGGAAATGAACCACTTGTGAGACGACGGACCTGGACTCTATACTGCCGACCATGACCACGCAATTCGAGACCGTACGGAGATAAGCCAGGCGTGCGACAGTGAAAGCACAGCAGCTCTAGAATCTCTGTGTAATGAGCAGTAACATGAACCGACGCAGTACAAAACTTGTAAGTGCTAGAGCCTAGTGGATAACAGTAGTGTATACCGCACTCAGGGTCTATTGTTAGTCTTACCTGGGCTCCTCCGCGCGTATCATTGTTTTGTCAATCCTGCAGGACGCCTTGCGTTTGAGCTTCCTCGTTTCATGGACCAAAGGGACACCGTGTCCGAGTCGTCGTGATGGTGGCGAAAGACAAGCAGATTAGACGCTCATCACCTTGTCCTCGTACACTCATTTCCGACTCCACTTTGGCCCTTGCCACTTGACCCTCCCAATCACTCTGGATCCTTTCTGCCATGACCGGCTCTGTGCTGAACGCTGGAGACCCTTTCCAGTTGCTGATATCCATGTTTCGTCGACGTCGGACGCGACACGTCAAAATGTCCTTCCTGCTGACTAACTGGACAGTGAACCACAACTATCATACCAGGAGCTGTCGAGAGCTAGTCAAATCGGAGGAGGACTTAATACGACTTGAGGGTTGATGAGAGATATGGTCTCCAGTATGTCTTCTCCGTGATCCGTTCCGCCATACCTTCGACCTACCGTCGACCCGAACTTCGAAGCCTACCTCGACCAAGTCACGGCTTGAATATCATCCCCATCTTGCTGGAGACATTGCAAGTGTCACTATGCTAGTCGTGATTTGCATGCGCCAACATAGAATGTGACATCGTATCTATGAGGCGCGAATGCCGTTCGAGACGACGTGGTAAGTGCTCGCGCCCTTTTGCAGACAACCATGGTACTGAGGTAAAGCGACGGCATACGCAGGCAACTTGACACTGACAGGTCCAACGTTACCCGTGCGATGCGGTGTGCGTAGTACTAGAGCGGGGACCTGCATGCACTCGGCTATCGGCTCTCCTCATGCAGCCGGTACCGTCATATACGCTCCAGACGACATCCTGTCGACCATGGTCATGCCCTTGGGGCCCGGGCTGAGAAGAGATATCTCTCGGCGGGTTGCCACACCGCCTTCTACCGCATGTAGTCTATAGTGCCGCCACCTCTCGCATATTTTCGTCCCTCGCGTTCGGCCGAACACCGTAGACGACAGCACATCATGTACACAACGGCGCGTACGTATGCCAACTGACAGGTCTCCATATACGCACTGATTAGTGGAAGCTTCACAGCCTCGCGGAGACGCCGTCGTACTTGTAGGCTGTCTATAGGCGACTATGGACGCTCCTCTTCCTCCCTTCTCCCCCAGTAATGCGAAGTTGCCACTCCTTCGGACTGCGATGGTCATCACCGCCCCTGATCGTCTTCTCGGTGCTAACAACGCTCGCACGCGCGCAAGGACCTGAGCGGACCTTCTTCCCCGCCGCGATACCCCTTCTCGTCCGCTCTCCGTACTTGAGCGCCTGGATGCTCTCCACGGAGAGTTCCCGGCTCATTGCCGAATGGCCTTACCTCTGGACACAGCAGGTTCGTTCAACCTCTGGCTCCAAACCCCAAGCGCGTACGCTCACGGGCGCAGCGCCACCTAGGATGGGCAGGAAAGATCAAAGTCGACGGGCAGACGTACACCTGGCTGGGCGGGCCCGACGGGACCGACAGCCGGATTGCGGACCTACAGAACATCCAAATCACCCCAACACGGACCATCCTGGTGGTACGCACGGGTCCCATGAACGTCACTGTCACCTTCCTCTCTCCCATCGAGGTGAGCGACGCGCTCCGGACTCGCGAGTGTGGCACTCACGCTGCCGGTGCATTCGCAGCCAGACGATTGGGTGAAGCAGTCGCTGCCGTTCGCGTACGTGTCTGTAAACGCGACCTCTCTGGACGGCAACGCACATTCGGTCCAAGTCTATTGTGACATCAGCGCAGGTACCGTCCGGCCCTTGTTGTTCGTCCTCGTGGGAGACTGCTAACAGCGCGAGCCCGTTCTCACGCAGAATGGCTATCCTCCGACGGGGACAGCCTCGTCAAGTGGACGACCGACGGCGGGAAGAGCAGCCGCATCCTCGCGGTCGAGCTGCAGAATCCAACGCCCTATCAGGAAGAGGACGGTCAAGCGCGCGATGGGAAGATGTACATCGCCATGGGCTTAGTGAGTGGGCGGCTCCCGTGGATCCATGCACCTGTCAAGGGGGGACGAATTGATTGATAGGCATGTGGCATGACAGAGACCAGGCCTCAGGTGGCAAATCGACCAGGACTTTCAAACCCGCTGGCTCTTCTCGTACAAGACAAACCTGAAGAACGGCGCACTCTCACAGTTTGGGCCCATCGGACCGTAAGTGCTCTGCACTCGCTCCGTGCGCGTCTGTTTGACGCGGCGCGCCGCGTGGGGTCAGTCCATCCCCGTCTTTGCGATAGCGGTCGACTTTGGAAAGGTCAAGACGACGACGTCTCCGGCGACGTACGCGATGGGCTACGTCCGCGATCCAAGCGTGCAGTACCGGAACTCCTCGACCGGCGCGATGGAACCTCGGCGCCCGCTGTTTGTCACGAAGTATCCGAATGTCAACGACGCGGTGAGAGACAACGCACAGAGAGCCGCCGCCTTCTCTGACATGCTGCCGTGACTTTGTGGCTAGATTGACGCGTTCATCGCAGACTTTCCTGCGGCGCTGGAGAGGGCGATCGCGCTCGACAAGCGGATCATGGACGACGCGGGAAAGATCTCGCAAAAGTACGTAGACCTCGTCTCGCTGGGTGCTCGCCAGACGTTTGCGTCGCTGGAGATCACAGTGCCCGAAGGCGCAGCGGGAGAGGACGTGGACCCGAGGGAGATCGCGGTGATCATGAAGGACACTGGGTGGTCGAGGTGCGTCTGGCCTAGGCCAGCGTCTAGTACCTGCGACGTGTTTGACGCTGCCGTACGCATGGCGCGTGTACAGGCGCGTGAGTCCTGTGGAGAGGATATACGCCGCATTTCCGGCCTTCCTCTACCTCAACTCTTCGCTAGGAGGAGCATTGCTCGCTCCCCTCTTGGACTCACAGTATAGTCTATCTGATCAGGACTATGCGATCTCGGATCTCGGTGCGTTGTGCTCAAGTTCATCTATGACGACGATGCCATGCCAACTCGAGGTCTATGGTATGGATAGGTTCCCCGTACCCGAATGTAACCGGTTCTAGCGGTGTAGCCTCGAAGGGCGTCGAACGTGAGTGGTCTTCGTTGACTCCCATCTCGGCCGTCACCTCACCGTCTTGCAGAGTCTGGCAACATGCTCACCATGATGTACGCTCATGCGCGACTGTCGGGCGACGGTAGGCTGGTTGCCCAGCACGTGCGTACCTCATCGACTGTAGATGTGCTCTCCGACATGACAATCCATGGCGCACGCAGTACCCCAGGGCGAAACGTTGGGCAGAGTACCTTATTAACAACACGCTCACGCTGGACGTACAGTGCGTACAGCAGCAGCTGACTCTACGTCTACCATTGCTCATCTACGCCTGGACAGGGAATATGGGGACGACCAGCCTAGCACCTTCGGGATGACGAACCTTGCGCTCAAGGGCATAGTTGGCGTGAAGGCGATGGCCGGGATAAGCCGTGCACTTGAGCAGGACGCCGATGCCGAACGGTACGACGTACGTCGGCTTGTGCTCGTTGCATACGAAGATCGCGTGCTGAGTGGTGACCAGCAGAACGACGCAAGCACGCTCACAATCTCGTGGCAAACGATCGCTCGGTCTGTGGCTCAGCGCCGCCTGCTCGGGTTGTATGGAAACCAGTCATCGTGGGCGCTGATGTACAACGTCTACGCAGACCTACTGCTGGGGACGAAGTGCGTGCCGCCGTCGGTACGTCGTGTTCGCCTGGTCCGCATGGTCAGCAGCGTGGTAACGCCGTCTGTCGTGATGCAGCTTCTAGATGGCCAGAGTCAATTCTATGAGGACTCTTTACTGTCGGTGACAGGTATGAGCCCTGCGTGTTCATCGTGTGCATCTATCTGAGACTGAGTATATCCCAGCTCCCACATTCGGTCTGCCCATTAGCAGCAGTGCAGGCCAGGTATCGAGCACTGGTACGTCAGGACCTGGTATAGCAACGTGCCGTCCGCTCGACTGATGCGCGGACGGGCGATCAGCGTGGACGATGTTCACCGCCGCAACCGTGTCGGATCCAGGGGTGCGTGACGGGCTGATAGAGCGGGTGTGGAACAGGATCGGCTCGAATGGCACCCGTGCGGCTTTCTTCGACATGTACAACGGCAGCAACGGCTCGGTGCTGCACGGTAGTGCAGGGTAAGTTGAATGGGCAACGAGCTGTTCCTTCAATTGATGCTCACGACGGATTGACACGTACGTCTTGCAAGACCGGCGCTCGGTGCGATGTTCGCTCCCCTGGCGTTGACGTGAGTGCGCTCGCTGCGGGTCAGGCCACTGTGCTCTTCGATCTGGATGCTCACACTTTGCGTGCGCAGAGTCCCTCCTCGAGCCATTTCCGTACCTGGGGAGATCAAGCTCGTCGAGACTCTCGGGGGAAGGCTGACAAGCGCAAGCAAAGCGAACATCGTCCCCCGCTGGATTATCGCCCCCGTGCTCGGCGCACTCGCATGCTTAGCCTTGGCGTTCTTTATGCGATGGTTCTCTCGCACTGCGCGTTGGCGTAGATGGCGCGAGCGGTGGAAAGAGTCGACTGGGTTTGAGCTTGAGGCCGTCGGCGACGACCCCATGCCGCCATCCCAGGTTTACCATTACCCGCGCCAGAACCAGAACACGACTTTCGTGGCTCACCGGACGGCTGCGATGCTCCACTCGCCCTAGTTCTTCTTCCTCTACCACCGCCAGATCGAGGGCATCGCTTCAGACTACGAATTTGTTCCGCTCATGCATCTCTGGCCCGTCCTCACAATCCCTGATTCGATCGATAGTAACTGCCTTACCTCAAGCGTGGCTGTCTGTCCAATGCCATCACGTTGTCTATCGACTGAGGTTCACATTCATCATCACCATCGGCCTCGATCACAGAGATGTCAGTCAAGGTTGTGTCAAGTCCATCCAGTTTGGGCGCTTGTACGAGTTGCCACAGGTTACAGGGTCCGGAGTGAGAGTCTCAGGCGTCGACTACCTCTCTCTCGCCCGTCCCATCCGCCCGTCAAGATTTATACGCCCTGCAGTCTTTGCCTGACCGACATATCAACCCCGAGTCGTTCTGTGCCACCTCAAACATACAGAAGGTAACATTCAAACCCCGCGGATATGCCTTGGCTAATACAAGGAAATGTGTTCTCAGTTCTCCGAGCGATGTGGCTCTTGAGTACACGCCGAGCTGAGCTCAAACACTTCAATGACGCCGTCTCAGTCCGCGGCGGGTACGCGATCCTGTCGCATACCTGGGGCGCCAACGAACAAACGTTCCAGGACTTGATGAGGCTTCGGCAGCAGTGCGAGGAGACGGGCGAAAATCCGCGCGATCGCGCCCCCGAGAAGATCCGGATGAGCTGCATCCTGGCGCTCCAGCAAGGATACCAGTGGATGTGGATCGACACCTGCTGCATCAACAAGGAGAGCAGCGCCGAATTGTCCGAAGCGATCAACTCCATGTTCCATTGGTACTCCTGTGCCGAAGTATGCTACGCCTACCTCGACGACATTCCGGAGGGAGCGCTCGATGCACCCCATTCCTCATTTCGGAACGCGCGCTGGCATAAGCGCGGATGGACGCTGCAAGAGCTGATCGCGCCTTCTCTCGTCGTCTTTGTGTCGAAGAATTGGAAAGTTCTGGGAACGAAGCTCGAGCTCGCGGGTCTTCTCGATGAGATTACGGGGATATCGGCCAAGGTCCTCACTCATGAAGTCCACTACACTACGCAGAGCGTTGCATATCGGATGTCGTGGGCTTCGTACCGCGAGACCACGCGAGTGGAGGACGAAGCATACTGCCTGATGGGTCTGTTTGGGGTCAACATGCCCACAATTTACGGTGAAGGCCGTCGTGCATTCCAACGGCTCCAGCTGGAGATCATGAAGCAGACCTTCGACACCAGTCTCTTCTCCTGGGGACACTACGCGATGCCCGCTGACACGCTCACGCCGCTATCGATAGCTGAGATGGCTCTGTACTCAAAGACTCCGAGCTTGCAGAACGACATTTACCCTCTCGCCCACGCCCCGAAGAGGTTCTCTCGCCCATTCGACGGTCGTATCGTCGAGTTCTCGCTAGCGATGGACAATCCCTTGCAGTCACTGTCCCTGCCGTGGCAGTCAAAACCGGAGGTACGTACCAAACATCATGTGAATCTACCAGCAGTAATTTACCCCGTCAGTCCCAGACCGTGAGGCTAAGTCTGCAGAAGCGCAAAAAGCGAGGAGCTTTCGGAAACCGTATCGAGATACCCACTTTCACACACACCAGCTACGGGATTGAGTGTCGCTTCCCCATCATCGAGTACAACGGAGTAACCGTGGCCGTCTTATTCTGCGAGGCGGGTGATTTCCACGTCGGTCTCCTCCTTCATCAACCTTCACCACTCCCTATCCACAACCCCAAACGCAGCATCTTCAATGTAGGGTACGGATTCACTGGCATCCCCGGCGTCGCTGGCCCCGCGCTCCTCCGCATCATTCCTCTGGGGAAGGACTACCATAACCTCCGTTTCGGAGGCAAGAAGGTGAAGGCAACATGGCGAGACATCTGCATCCAAGGCGGCGACAGCCAGAGACTCGTGCACGACCGCAGAGACCCTGCCTCCCGCCTTTCGAGGCTCAACTGTTTTGACCCAAAGCCCCCCTTCTATTTTCCCAACTGGCGCCTTGGCTTGCTGGCCGCGCTCGGGATGGAGATGACAGAACTGCGCATCCAGAGCCGTCCCGAAGCTGGCACGCCTATGTTGGCATCCCTGGAGTTCGAGGACGTGCCGAATCAGGAAGCGATTCACATACATCTGGGGACGTGCACGAAGAGGCTTGAGCATGGTCTTTCCCCAGTGAATCACTGCCAGTGGGCGACGGCCTCCGTGTACCACAAGGGGAACTGGTCGGAGGCGAGGCCCGACTCCGAGGATCCGCACGATTGTCTCAAACATCACATCGGTGCCTGGCCCAATATGGTAAAGCGGTTCGGGGACGACAACCGGATGGTGACATTGTGCTTTTTGAACTATGACGTAACCTGCGGAAATACGTTACTCGTAGAGGTCGAGCTCGGTGGTACTGTATATAAGGAGAAGATAGATCGCATTGATGTGACCTCAAAGAACCAAAGAAACAATACAGAGTAGGCAGTAGTCGTATGACTCGGAGATACCAAAAGTATTGTCTGGCATCAGGCTGATAGACCGATGACTTGTGAGCGCACCGTTAGAGACATGAATCCAAAGTGGGTCATGATTCTACAGAACTCCTGTTCATCGGTCTTCGCACATCGAGAGTAACGTCCCCACCGTACCACCTCATCCGGAACACAACATGCTCCAATGCAGGAACAGCAGCGAACATCTTCGTAACAATTGCGTCGCAGTCCACCGCGTCGCACGAGATGGCGAGCGGAGAGCGCGGGCTCGGAGCGCGCCGCGGGGGCGGAGGGGTGCACTCGGAACCAGACGTAGCCATATGCTCTGGCGACGACTCCACCTCTATCACGTTCGATCTGACAGAGACGTCCAGATCGAGGTATTTCACGGGAAGTGGCTGGACGGCAGAGACGAAATCCGACTGGTAAATGATACCATGAGCGAACATCCCCCCGAGATTGGCGTGAAACGCGACATACCATAAAGTCATCGAGACCAGGGTTCACGCCCTTCTCAGGATCGAGCGCAACGCACACCGGGAGCTTGAGGCTCACAAGCTCCTCCAAGCCCGCTGAACGGAACAGGTCCGGGATCGTCCTGTGGTCCAGCTCCACCTCGAACCTGAAACGGAGATCGAGCTCGCGCGGGCGCGCATACGCGACGACCGGCGCAAACAGCTTCCGCTCCTTCTCCCTCATACAATCCACGACGATTTTGTCGATACGACCCGCGATGCCGGACACGTAGAGGTCGAACAGCGTGCCATAGTAGGACTCGAGCTGCGGCCACCGCCCGGCGCTCAGCTGGATGGCGAGGTCGCGCTCACGGAACGGCCCGTAGGTCTTGATGATATCGTCGCTAGACCTCATACTGAAACCGCGCTCTTCGAGGGACGTGAAGAGCTGCAGGTGCTTGACGTTCGGGAACGCGCGCGACCACGAAGCGGTCGCAGGATACTGCACGTCGTACCCTCCGAAGTTTAGGTGCGTGACCTTGGGGTAGACAGGCAGCTCGTCCTCTTCATCCTCGTCTTCCGCGGTGTAGTTGCTCGAGACGGACGTCAGCGTCGCACGGGCGTTCTTGAACAGCAGCGCGGGGCTCCAGTCGCTGAATGGTTCGGTCAGCGCGTCAAGCCATGTGTCAATCGCGTCCTGGATGTTCTCCTGCAGGTCGGCAGTCTCGAGCGGCCAGCTGATCGTCTCCAGAAACGCGGCCGCGCGCTCGCCAGCAGGGATGACGAGGTGTTTGACATTCGGGAGCGCGGCGAGTGCGAGAGGGAGCGAGGGGTCGATGGCAAGCGTGACCTCGGCGTTATAGAACTCGAGTCTCTCCAGGTTCGTAGCGCGAGGAAGGGCCCTTGCGAGTCGCTGAGCCATCTCTGGGGAGAAAGGGTGGCTCAAGAATCGTAGCGACCGGAGATACTGCCACCGACGATGCTTTTCGGCGCGCATGAAACGGAGGAAGAGGTGGATATCCTTGTCGCGACGAAGATAGACGGTCTGTTGGAGCACAAAGCGAGAGCATGTTCGGTAGGCACTGTGGCATGTTAACATCATCGCGCATAGTGTGCGCCTCGATTCAGTCAACGAGGCCACGACGGGTAACAAGTCGTAGTTGAGCGGACCATCGCGCATGAAGCCCTGGACAGCCTTGCTGGGTCAATGATGAGATGACATTGGGCAGGTGCAGGGAACATACGCATTGGTACATCTCGAGATGGGTCGAGGAGACGAACCGTTGTGGATGGAAAGCGGTGCGGTATCTTGTTGCGGTGGCAACCCAGGGCAATAAGCGCCGGATCTAGATAAAAAACCAACGCTACTCCGAGTCCGGCGTCAACAGTTTCATGCCTTCACGACGCGCCTCGACGACTCGGAGCACGCGCGTCATTGAATCAGAAAGCGAGTAACCCATAAATTGGGGCGAACCCGTACAACAAGAGCACCTTTGTACACTGTGATGTGTTTAACCTCACGTCCAACCTCATCTAGAAACCTCGAGGTCGTCCTCGTAGACGATCTTCGCCGGACCCCTGCGTCCACATAAACCACACCTGTAAAAGCAACGCTCAAAGTCAAAACAATTTGTGCTCACCGTTTTTCCTCCCCCTATGCACCGGCAGCCGACACCCGACCATTCAAGTTGACCCATGAGCAACGGCGGATACCCGACTCCCAAACACAACACACTCACGTCCTCAATCCAGCTGACCTGCGCCTGGAGCTCCGTCATACCACAAAGCAAAACAATCTTGAAGTCCTGCACGTAGTACAGCCCCTCGGGCCCCGCGCGCGCCTCGTGCGCGACCTTGGACGTGTCCGCAGAAATCGTGCACAGCGGCGTGTACAGCTCTGCGTCCGCGAACCAGAACCAGTAAGCCCCGAGTGGTCTCCGATCATAACGTGAACTCACCCGGATCGGCGTCGACCCAGCGCGGGTCCGCCTCTCTGCCACGGTAGCAAAGCACGTCCTGCACGACGCTCCGCAGCGTCTTGGGGTCGCGCGCCTCGATGCTGTACGGCTGCGAGATCTCCTCGCTCTCTCGCACGCGCGTGCCCTGTGGTGCGTGTCAGCATCCAGCGAACGTGCAGCGCGAGTCGAGATGAGCACGCACCTTGCGCAGGATGGACGAGTACGCGCCCCGGACCATCGTGCGGCCCGACGGGCGCACGAAGAGCGACCCACGGCGCGCACGGTGCTCCGCGTCGTCTGCGTCGTAGTCGACGACCACTTCGATCCCGTACGTCATGCGCATCACGCGCGCGGAGACGAAATGCTCGAGATAAAACGAGACGGCACCATGCGCCACGGCCTTGTTCCTGAGGAGAGCATGGCATATCAGAACCTGCAGGGCCACAGCGAGATCGGTCAAGTTGTGGGAGCTGTGGAAGACTTACGAATGTGAGTCGGGCCGACAGAGTGTCAGTCCGAACGATGAGAGCTGCTTCTGGAGGTTGTTGTAGAGCCATGGATTGGCGGCAAAGCCCCCGACTAGGAAGACGGTCTGTGGGAGGGAATCGTTGGGCGGGCTGCGGACTGTGCTCTGCTGATGCGAACCAGATTGCGACTTACTTTGAGAGATCGGCTGGTCGCTTGGCGCTGCTTCTGTATGACACTGACGATGGCGCTGAGCGACGGGGAGAAGAATCCGCTCATCTCGGACCTAACGTATGCGTGAGCCCCGGGTACTATGTGCTGACGAATCTATTGACCCCACCCCGAGAGCATGAGCTGACCGCGCTTGATGTTTACCTTGGGGTCGTTGCAGCTCATCGCCCCAAAGCGGATATAGGACGGCTCCTTCTCGTCTTTGAAAACGGGCTTTGTTGCTTTATCGAAGTACTCGAGCATCGTCTTGATGTCCTCATCGTTTCCATACGGGGAGTCCTGGAGCCGCGCTGGGACATGTGAGTGAACACCTATCTGGCGACACGAGCAGTCTTACCTCTAAGGAACTTTTCAGCTCGCACGTTCACGCGGGTCGAGCCTTGCAGGATGCCTATACAGCGCATACAATCAGGATCTACACTGGTGACAGCGGTCACGTCACTCACAGTCGGGTGACGTCACCTCCTCGACGGAGACTGGCGAAGAAGATAGGAATGTATAGCTGCTGATGTTGACCGTGCCTCCTCCCGCATCAACGATGACTACGCTCTGACCCTCCTGCATGAGAGTACGCCGTCAGAGGAGTCCTCCATTGAGACGAACGACAAACGTACTTGTAGCGTTTCGGTCGTCAAGCCACTATGAACGCAGAAGTTAAGGCTGGCTTCGCCCTCAGTGACAAAGTGCACGCGATCATGACCCGAGCGAGTGTTTGGGACGAGGCCGCCCTTGACGGCGGCTTGGCGCATTTTGCCCTGTTGGAGCCCTTCCCAGCCGTTCGGATGGGAGAGGATGATCTTGATGCGGTCTTCAAGGGAGATCCAGAGGCTGTCGCCGTTGGCGTGGGTGCCACGGATGTAGTTTTGGGCGCAGGTGTAGAGATAACGGAGGAAGTCGGCGAAGACGTCGACGACGTCCTTACCGGGAGGGAGAGGAGGGAGATCCGAGCGTTGTATCTCAATAGAGTCAAGCCGTTCCGGGCGAAGATGTAGTTTGAACCTGCGGCGGACGGATAAGAGCGCATATATATGAGAGAAATAGACGCCACTTCGAGGTATGAGAGGATGAAAATATGCTTACCACTCGACGAAAATGAGATCATTGTCGTCTGCTTCGAACTCGATGCCCGGAGCCGCAGCTTCAGCGCCGGCGGTGTGAACGGTACCATCCTGGCAGTAGTAGAGAATCGAAGGGATCTTCGAGTCACCGGCGTGTGCCTCTTGACCGGGAAAGCTGAGAGGTGCAACCAGTGTGAATCTGAGTCAACGGTGACGGTAGAATAGAACACGCGTACCGCGTTACGCTGTGAATCTTGGGCAATTCCCCGGGGTCGAGAATGGCATAGGCGACGCCGGAGTACGTAGTGCCGACGTCGACACCGAGTACGAGCTTGCGGACAGTGCCCTTGTATGGCTGCAGGGAAGGCATATTCGTCGATGGGTCGGGGCGAGCAGGGACGAGTTGGCGGTGCGAAGGGCTCCGAGAGCGATGGTGCTCTAAACGGCCCGTCCTGTAGGTATATCCATCACGACAGACCGGCTGGGGTCTGCGGGGTCCAGGCTGGAGCGAGGGGTGCTGCGGCAAGTGGAATGAGCGATGGGCGAAGTCTCTTGACAGGCCCTCACCTCCATCCTGTCCCATATACCAGAAAGGAAAGCATACGGACCAGAAGAGGATATATTGTGCATTCAAACTCGGAGGATCACACCGAGAGGATACGGCGCCACCCCGACTGAGGACATATTGGGATGACCGCATTGCGTCGGGATCTGCGGGGTCCGAGTCGGGCAAGAGTGTATTCGCTGAGGGAACGCTGGCCAACTTGCGATGTCGACGCGTCTTATAGTGCCCCAGGGCTCGAACCCCCATCCGTCTCCGTCCTTCTCACCGACAACGACATGCGCCTGTTGCTCAGGCTGCTTTACGCCATGGCCACCTACGCATCCATGCTCTACTCAGGCCTCCGTCCGAGTCGCCGGCCCACGTATGCGCAAAAGGTCAAGCGATCCCGCGACTCGGAGGACCTTCTCCTGAACGATATACCATGCTCTGCGTGCGCAGACGGCAAGACCGAGCTCGACGCACTCAAGGCCGTCCTCCAACAGAAGGAGGGAGAGCTCGAGGAACAGAAGGCACACGAGCGAGCATCGAGGGACGCAGCTAAGACACTCCAGCGACAGCTCGACGACGCCAACGCTCTCGCAGAACGGCGCAAGGACAAGTACGTAGAGCTCGCCAGCTCATCCAAACGCGCGCAAGAGCACATCAACCAGCTCGACGTCCGTGCCAGACGCGCTGAGGCGCGTGTCGCAGAACTCGAGCGCACCCTCGCGAACGCACAGCAGGAGCGCCGCAACATCGGCACCCTCCTCGAGACGCGCACGGCCGAGCTCCGCGACGCTCAGGCGTACCTCACCATGGTCGACGACGTCACCGACCGCGACGTCCTCGACCTCGTCCATACCCTCAACTCGCGCATATACCAGACCTCCGCGACCATCGCCGACACGTTCCAAGGCCGCTACAGCTGCCAACCCGGCTCCGAGCAGGCGGCGGACCAAGCATGCATGCAGCTCGAGCAGGCGCAGGCACTCGGACCGGAGCTCCTGCACGCACTCCGCACAGCGGACCACAGCGCGGACTCTGTCCTCGTCCAAACCGCGCTCCAGGGGCTCATGGTTATATACTGTACCATTTCGATCTATTCGACCAGTCACGCGTCACAGGCCGTGAATTTGGTCGAATTTTGCCCCCGTGTCACCGGTCACAGGAGGGATGGTCGAATGCACCCTCCGGGCGCCTATCGGCCCTAGTGGCGGCGCGCTGTCGCGCGCCCTCAGCTGGCCGAATTTGACCGCCGTGTCACAGGTCACCGGCCGATTGGTCGAATTGGGCCATCCATTTGGCCGTGTCACGCGTCACAGGCCTGGTCGAATAGATCGAAATGGTACAGTACACCCGCTGGCTCTGCGCCACCTGGGACTTCCACCTCACCGAACCGGGCTTCCTGCAGGGTCTCTACAAGCACATCAAAGCACACGGTACGCACCCGTGTCGTCCCCCATCCCACCCACTCCTGACTCCCGCTCGCAGAACCGCAGTCCGTCTCCGGCCGCTGGCGCGCCCTCACGCGCCTGCACGTCAAAGAGCTCGCCCCGGACGCGCACAAGCGACAAACGCTCGCGGCCGACACCCTTGCGGAGCACATCGCGCACATCCTCGTGGTGTGCGGCGTCCCCGTGCCGCACCAGCCGCTGCTCGCGGCGGTGATGGGCGACTTTGCGGACGCGCTGCACGAGGTCGTGCGCCTCTCGCTCGAGTTCCAGCACGTCACCGGGGAGCGCATCGTCTCGCGCGACCTGTGTGCCGTGTACGCTCGGAGCGGGGAGCTGTTTGATGCGACGTGCATGACGGACGAGTGGGCGGACCCGAAGGCGCGTGTGCGCGTTGCGGAGAAAGTCACGGTGCTGTGCACGACGCAGCTTGGCCTTCTGCGCGAGGAGAGCAGGGCGCCGGGGGTGAAAGAGGGTCCGTTGGAGTCTACCGTGCTGCTCAAGCCACAGGTGGTCCTGAAGAGTATGCTGGACGAGCTGTGGAGGGAACAGGTAGAGACCGGGAAGGCTGGGGCTATGTGTTAGTCACTGTGATCGTCAGGTCTGTTACTGCGTGATCTCATGTTACCACCCCCGCATCCGTGCAATCTGGCTCACCGAGGAGTGTTGCATATGTACAATGTAGAGCATTGGTCGTGGGTCTGCGAACACCGATCTTGTCGATGCGACCTGCGATGCTGGACACGTAGAGGCCACAGAGCGTGCCAACGTAGGACTCGAGCTGCAGCCACCCGCCAGCGCTCATCTGGACGGCGAAGTCGCGCTCACGAGACGGCCCGTATGCTTTGATGATGTCCTCGCTGGACCAGATATAGAAGCCGCCGCCTCTTCGAGGGACGTATGGAGCTGCAGGTGCTTGACGTTTGGAGGAGAACAAAGTTGCAAGGGGTCCACTTGTCCCACGACTTCGAAATTCTGTCCCCGGGGATGGAATTACTGCTGGCTTGGAATAAGATTGTTGCCCCCCGCGGAATAAGAATCATGTCCTCCGATCATAAGAAAACTGCCAGCTCATCAACACAATACAGCCCGTCTACTTCAACATTCTCGCCCGTTCCCCGGCGCTTTTCTGTCCGTTGTAAATGAGATTTCTGTCCGCCCTACCTATGTTTCTATGACCACTGCATGGATTCATCTCAAGAAAGAGTGTTTGAGTTCTGGATGCTTTCAGGACATACAGAAAAATATTCATAGCAAGGAAAGAGTCCGGAATGTTGGTGCAGCAAGCCCATCAAAGTACCACCAGTTTATAGGCGCTTGCGCCATCGCTCGGCAAGTTCAGGCAACACTAAATTCGGTAGGAGGGGCGGTATGAAGCGCTCCTGGACCACGCTGAATTCTTGCAACGATACCGAGAGAACGACGCAAGTTGAGAGCCAATAAATAATTTTCCAAGGAAGAGAAGGCCTGTCCATATCATGATACAAAATCTGGGGAAGATCGGTGCGACGGAGAGGGAACCCTAGGTAGGGCGGACAAATGTCCAATCCACAGGGACAGAAATGCGAAGTCGTGGGACATGTGACCCTTTTGCAACAAAGTTGGCAAAGTCAAAGTTGGTGGCGTCTACCCACTCATTACGTAAATTCGTATCCACGTGGCACCCTAGCGCCCATCCCTGCCCATCCAGATCGCATCATCACCGAAGCTTGAAGCCCAGAGAAAACTCGCTCGGTGAATTCTGTTTTCCAAGGGCATGAGCCGTTATTTTGCGGTATTTTGGTAGCACGGCCGTTTTTATTCGGTTATGTATCGCCCTGGGCGCGTCAACGTCGACGTCTCTTTGCTCCGATCTCGACGTCGCCCGACCGACAACCGTAAACGTACATAGCGTGCGAGCGCATGATTGCCCGTCCGCCCATAGCTCCGCGCTCCGCTGTGGTCCTAGTGTAAAGTCCGCCTCCGCCGCTAGACGCCACGACGGTACACCTGTGTCCGCTCGACGCACACGCAGGCGCTTGCGCCTGCCCGCAATGACGTCATGGCGCGCCGACATTGACACGTTCAAGTTCATCGTGTTGCATTTGTGTCGCATTGCTTTTCCTTTCGCTCTTCCATCATCCCCCTGCCTCTCTCCACTGCATAAGCCGCTCTCTCCTACCTTTGCCGCCCCATTGCCATGGCTTGGTTGTTTGGAAGTCACCAAGGTGAGTACATGCACATGTACATGTTTATGGAAGCCATGCGGGCGAGAAGACTAGATGAGAGGAATCAGAGGATGGGGAGCGCGAGAGTAAGGAGGACAACGGGAGGCTTCAACTGGCCGGATGGGGGAATAGGGTGGCGGCGAAGGTGAGCAGGAGGGCCTAGGGCGAGAGCGGGTGCCAGTGCGCCGGCAGGTGTAGGGCAGTGCCAGAGGGCGGTGTAGTGCACCATTGCATGGGCACACATGGAAGCAGGCCAAGAAGACCTCACTTCGTCGTTCGTCGTTCGTCGTTCGTCCTTTGTCCGTCGGTCTCATCAACGCAAGCAGTCAATCAACTAGCACGCAGTCCACCGGAGGTTGTCTTTTGATGAGACATGGTCACTGGTCAGTGGTTGGTAGCTCGTGATACGGTCAGAGCGTCTCTGGACCGGCTGTGGAGTTGACGAGTTGCCGGTACCGGTCGGACAGTCGGTTGGTTGATCCGATCACATTGGTCGTCCGAGGATTCTCCATGTACTTAGTAGTGGCCAGCTGGTAGTGGTCACCAGAGCAGGGTATCCCCCCTTCCCTCACAAGCATTCTTTCCCCCTCAGAGTTCGGATCTCATCGCGTGATGACCGTCGTTGCGGTCGAGCCTTTCGTCGTCGGTCTCTCGGTTCTCCTCGTCGTACTCCTCTCGTCCGTCATCGCACTCCGTCCGTTCGTCGTCATCCGTTCCTCAGTCCTCGCACGACCGTCCCTCGTCTCTCGACCGTCGATCAAACTCGTCCGTACCGTCGCTCGGTCCATCGTACGTCCATCGTACTTCGCAGCACGTTCTATCTTGTCCCGTTCGACCGCAGACCGTCGGTCGTTGTCATCGTTAGAGCTCGTAGCTCTCGTCGACGGGCTCGTCAGTCTCTCTGGGAATCGACTGGACTCCTCCTTCTTGTTTCTTGTTCTTCTGGTTGTTCAGGTGTTTTTCACACTTGGCCTCGCAGTTAACGTATCATTTTGGAGCCCACCGCGAGGGGATTTCAGTCGACCACCTCCAGAAGACTGCGAGCCGTCGTCGTCGTCGTCGATGGCGTCGAGCGACCCACCGTTACCCTCTGCCCAGTCAGGTACTCCTTCTTCCGGTCCGGCATACGACCGGTTGATCGACACCCTGAAACGCGCGGCACTAGACCTGGAAGGAGAAATTGATCAGCTCCGCAGTCGTCGTGAGGCTCTGATGGTCTCTTCTAATCATCCTGCAATCTTTTCCGACTCTCCCCTGACCAGCGTCGAGTCAACGCCAAGTGTCTTGGGGTCGGGGTTATCGGACCCTTCGGTCGTTCAAAGAAACGACGACCCTCCGTCGCACGACGAGAATCCCCCATCCCCCTCTCCTTCGAAAAATCCGTCGAACGACCCATCGAGCAGCCGTGCTAACCGTACTTCGATCGACGAACCTCTCATACCACCGTTGCGCCTCACCCGTCGTTCCTACGCAGAACGGGGACTCGTCCCTCTTCCACCGACCGACCTAACCTCCAGACGGACTCGTCGTCGACCGACAACTCCGCCTCCTTCCTACGAACCTCCCGTCGCAGTTTCGACGATCCAAAATCCGTCTACCACCGCCCCGACCCCGTTAACCACCGTCTCGCTTCCCGCACCGACCGTCATGTCGCAACCAGCCGCTGCACCGTCGGCCGAGTTCTCGTCGCTGCCGTTGAGTAGAGAGCATGGCACCCCGCAGTGGGACCCGGCCGCTTCCAGGACCAGCGTGAGTCGTTACTTCCGCGAGCTCGAGCGGCTCCTCGTCCAAAAGAACGTCACGGTCGACCAAGAACGGAAGCAAGCCGCCGTCATGTATACCCCCTCCGACGTCGAACGCAACTGGTCGTCCGTTCCGCAGTTCAACGACGCGGCGGTCACGTTCGACGACTTCAAGAAGGCGGTGCTCGAGTTCTACCCCGGCCTGGACAGCAACCAACGGTGGACCGTCGCCGAGTTCAACGCCATCGTCGTCGACGCCTTCGGTCGTCATGCGTCGACCACCGCCGAATACCTCGACTTCTACCGTCGCATCTTCCCGGTCGCTCGTTACCTGTTGACCAAGGCTACCCCCGACGTGACGGAGCGTGAGGTGACCAAGTACCTCGTCGGCGTTGTCGACCCGTCGTTCCACCCCCGGATCATGGCGCACCTCGAGTGGAAGGTCAACAAAAACTCGAACGACTCCTACACCATCGAGCAGGTCCACGAGGCCATCATGCACAGCCTGAACATGGACAACCCCTTCGGAGTCACCGTCGGTCCACCGGCTTTGACCGCCGGTCGTGACCTTCCACCGCACATGTCCCTCAGTCATTCAGCTGCAACTCCGTCGCCGTCGATCCCTCCTCCGGTCCAACCCACGCAAGCGGCCGACGACACGGTCGTCATCAAGGCGGAGGTGTTCCAGAACGTCATCTCGTCAGCGGTCAGTCAGGCCATCGCTGCGACGCAGTCAGCCAACGCTCGACCGACCGATGGCGGGTACCAGCGACGGGCCCCGTTCGGATTTGGTGGTCGCAACCCTCCCGTTAACCCGGCAAACAACCAGGTCTTCGGCCAGCAGCAGGGCAACGGGGACTACCAGCGTCAGGCTCGACCAGAGTGTTTCTACTGTGGGATCCCTGGCTGCCACACGCGCTTCTGCCGTGCTCTCGACGACGACATCCGCGATGGGCTCGTCCGTCGCCACCACGCCTCGAACCGCATCGTCCTGCCTGGCGGAGGTGAAGTCCCCAACGACGGCAAGGGCGGTCCGATCCGCGAGCAGGCCCGTCGGTGGCACGAAGCGAACCCCGGTCAACGCGCGCAGGGCGGCCTTGGCCATATGCTCTTGACCGTTGCCGAGACCAACATGATCGGAGGGCTCGACGAGCGTACCGAGGAGGAGCACGAGGAGGCCCTTCTCCAGCAGCTGGCTCTGATTCAGGAGCGCAAGGAGCGACGAAACACCCGTGAAGTCTTCGATGGAGTCGTCATCCAGACGCGCCCGCGAGCCCGCAAGCCGGTCCAGCCGACGGCGACCGAGTCGACCGAGAAGGGTCCGGAGGTAGCCCCCTCGCCCGTCCCACGCGCAAACGTTGGAGGCGGAGTGGTCGAGAACGACGCCCCGATGATCGAGCTCCCCGAAGAACCCGTTGCACCACCACCTACGTCGGTCGCGGAGGCAGCGAAGCCAGCAGGATCGTACCCGTGGTCGACCACGACCGAGCAACCGAGCTCTCCAGTGCAGGCAGACGACGACCAGACGGTCCCCGTCCACCCGTACGCGACCGCTCGCGACGCTACCACCGCGGGTCACCCAAAGACCACCGCTAGGGAGCCTAAGGTTCGCAACTTCGCGTACCCCCACCTACAGCCGGCCGGTCAACCGTCGAAGGCCACCACGACCGAACGGGCTCAGCCCCAGCCAGCCTATCGAGTGGTCCCCATCGGGCTCGACCGCGGCGCAGAGGATCGGGTCTTCCAACGCAACTTCTTCGACCAGCAGACGGTCACGATGTCTGCCATCAAACTGCTCAGCATCGCCCCAGGGATCAGGAAGCGTCTCAACGAAGCGACGAGCAGCCGTCGCGTTATGACCAAGTTAGACGAAGCTACGCGACCGTCCGTCGCTGCGGAAGTCGTCGTTCCGGCCGTCAAGGCTCCCGAGGCACCGCGCGCACGTTCACCCGTCCTTATGGCGTACGTCGAGGAAGTGCCCGACGAGGGCGACCCTCCGTTGGCCGCATCTACCGTGTCGTCCGAAGTCACGACGCTCGAAATTGCGACCGAGACCACCCCGCCCGTCGGCAAACACGTCCCCGCTCCCAGCGTCTTTGCGCACCAGACAGACCTTCCCCGTGGGATGTATCGCGTCAAACCGACCACGACGACCATTTCAACCGTCGACGACGATGACTTCGACGAGACGCTCGTCGTCGCAGCCGATAACCACAAGCTTCGCGCCATATGGGGCTGGGTCAACGACGCGGGGCCTGTCGAATGTATCCTCGACCCGGGCTCACAGGTAGTGGCCATCAGCGCGTCGAAGTGCTACGACCTCGGCATCCAGTACGACCCAAGCACGACCATGCCCATGCAGTCAGCGAACGGTGAGACCGACCAGACGCTGGGGCTCGCGCGCGACGTCCCCGTCGAACTGAAGGGAGGCATCATCGTATACCTTCAGATGCACGTCGTCAAACGTGCGTCCTACGACGTGCTACTGGGTCGACCGTTCGACGTCCTCATGTCGTGTACGGTACGGAACAACCGGTCGGGCCGTCAGGAGATAGAGGTCACCTGTCCTAACTCGGGCAAGCGGTTGACCATTCCCACATACGCGCGCGGCGACGCTCCCGCAAGTCTTCGCGAGCCGACGAAGGGTTTTCAGAGTTCGAGGATCTGACGAATAGTCAGGGAGATCTTGCGTTAATTCTAGACTACGACGAGCAGACCGGACAGCTTCATGCGACCGGCTATACCCAGCTAGCTAACCTCGACGAGAAAACCATATCTGAAGCCTATTTATTCGCGTCCGACGACGACCGCATCCAATCCGAGATCCGGTCGACTCTTCTCCACTCCGCTCCTTCCAACCATCCTCCCATTCCTTCGCCCCCTATCCCTCCGACCGAAGCCACTCCACGGCCGGCTGCGACCGACGACACACCGACAAAGGACAAGAGCCGACGGCTAGCCGTGCCTTCCCAGCCGTCGAAAAGCCTTCCCCGTCGAACGTCCCGTCGAGCGGTCAGCGTGTGCGAAGGGACCCCGGTGTTCTACCTGTCGACTTCGGACGACCAGCCTCCCGTTTCGACGGCCCCGTCGACCGTCGAGCCTGTGCAAGTGTTTCTTAAGACCAAGAAGAAGTACAAGCCCGTCGCTAAGAAGGTCCGACCGGAGGTCCACGGGCTACCCACACACTTCCGCATCGTACGTAACCGCATCGGCGACCCCCTGGAGGGCATGCCTGTGCTCGACCCCAACCCCGCGCCATACACCCCGACCGGCCAGTACACTCAAGACCGACGAGACCAGCTCCACAAGATCCACGCCGAGCGGTTGAACAAGCACGTCGGTCTACCAGGACTTGGACTAGAACCGCGCGACCACCCCTCGTTGTTACATGGACTGAGGACAGTCCAGATTTCAGTGGGGAGGAGGTGTAGTGCACCATTGCATGGGCACACATGGAAGCAGGCCAAGAAGACCTCACTTCGTCGTTCGTCGTTCGTCGTTCGTCCTTTGTCCGTCGGTCTCATCAACGCAAGCAGTCAATCAACTAGCACGCAGTCCACCGGAGGTTGTCTTTTGATGAGACATGGTCACTGGTCAGTGGTTGGTAGCTCGTGATACGGTCAGAGCGTCTCTGGACCGGCTGTGGAGTTGACGAGTTGCCGGTACCGGTCGGACAGTCGGTTGGTTGATCCGATCACATTGGTCGTCCGAGGATTCTCCATGTACTTAGTAGTGGCCAGCTGGTAGTGGTCACCAGAGCAGGGTATCCCCCCTTCCCTCACAAGCATTCTTTCCCCCTCAGAGTTCGGATCTCATCGCGTGATGACCGTCGTTGCGGTCGAGCCTTTCGTCGTCGGTCTCTCGGTTCTCCTCGTCGTACTCCTCTCGTCCGTCATCGCACTCCGTCCGTTCGTCGTCATCCGTTCCTCAGTCCTCGCACGACCGTCCCTCGTCTCTCGACCGTCGATCAAACTCGTCCGTACCGTCGCTCGGTCCATCGTACGTCCATCGTACTTCGCAGCACGTTCTATCTCGTCCCGTTCGACCGCAGACCGTCGGTCGTTGTCATCGTTAGAGCTCGTAGCTCTCGTCGACGGGCTCGTCAGTCTCTCTGGGAATCGACTGGACTCCTCCTTCTTGTTTCTTGTTCTTCTGGTTGTTCAGGTGTTTTTCACACTTGGCCTCGCAGTTAACGTATCATTTTGGAGCCCACCGCGAGGGGATTTCAGTCGACCACCTCCAGAAGACTGCGAGCCGTCGTCGTCGTCGTCGATGGCGTCGAGCGACCCACCGTTACCCTCTGCCCAGTCAGGTACTCCTTCTTCCGGTCCGGCATACGACCGGTTGATCGACACCCTGAAACGCGCGGCACTAGACCTGGAAGGAGAAATTGATCAGCTCCGCAGTCGTCGTGAGGCTCTGATGGTCTCTTCTAATCATCCTGCAATCTTTTCCGACTCTCCCCTGACCAGCGTCGAGTCAACGCCAAGTGTCTTGGGGTCGGGGTTATCGGACCCTTCGGTCGTTCAAAGAAACGACGACCCTCCGTCGCACGACGAGAATCCCCCATCCCCCTCTCCTTCGAAAAATCCGTCGAACGACCCATCGAGCAGCCGTGCTAACCGTACTTCGATCGACGAACCTCTCATACCACCGTTGCGCCTCACCCGTCGTTCCTACGCAGAACGGGGACTCGTCCCTCTTCCACCGACCGACCTAACCTCCAGACGGACTCGTCGTCGACCGACAACTCCGCCTCCTTCCTACGAACCTCCCGTCGCAGTTTCGACGATCCAAAATCCGTCTACCACCGCCCCGACCCCGTTAACCACCGTCTCGCTTCCCGCACCGACCGTCATGTCGCAACCAGCCGCTGCACCGTCGGCCGAGTTCTCGTCGCTGCCGTTGAGTAGAGAGCATGGCACCCCGCAGTGGGACCCGGCCGCTTCCAGGACCAGCGTGAGTCGTTACTTCCGCGAGCTCGAGCGGCTCCTCGTCCAAAAGAACGTCACGGTCGACCAAGAACGGAAGCAAGCCGCCGTCATGTATACCCCCTCCGACGTCGAACGCAACTGGTCGTCCGTTCCGCAGTTCAACGACGCGGCGGTCACGTTCGACGACTTCAAGAAGGCGGTGCTCGAGTTCTACCCCGGCCTGGACAGCAACCAACGGTGGACCGTCGCCGAGTTCAACGCCATCGTCGTCGACGCCTTCGGTCGTCATGCGTCGACCACCGCCGAATACCTCGACTTCTACCGTCGCATCTTCCCGGTCGCTCGTTACCTGTTGACCAAGGCTACCCCCGACGTGACGGAGCGTGAGGTGACCAAGTACCTCGTCGGCGTTGTCGACCCGTCGTTCCACCCCCGGATCATGGCGCACCTCGAGTGGAAGGTCAACAAAAACTCGAACGACTCCTACACCATCGAGCAGGTCCACGAGGCCATCATGCACAGCCTGAACATGGACAACCCCTTCGGAGTCACCGTCGGTCCACCGGCTTTGACCGCCGGTCGTGACCTTCCACCGCACATGTCCCTCAGTCATTCAGCTGCAACTCCGTCGCCGTCGATCCCTCCTCCGGTCCAACCCACGCAAGCGGCCGACGACACGGTCGTCATCAAGGCGGAGGTGTTCCAGAACGTCATCTCGTCAGCGGTCAGTCAGGCCATCGCTGCGACGCAGTCAGCCAACGCTCGACCGACCGATGGCGGGTACCAGCGACGGGCCCCGTTCGGATTTGGTGGTCGCAACCCTCCCGTTAACCCGGCAAACAACCAGGTCTTCGGCCAGCAGCAGGGCAACGGGGACTACCAGCGTCAGGCTCGACCAGAGTGTTTCTACTGTGGGATCCCTGGCTGCCACACGCGCTTCTGCCGTGCTCTCGACGACGACATCCGCGATGGGCTCGTCCGTCGCCACCACGCCTCGAACCGCATCGTCCTGCCTGGCGGAGGTGAAGTCCCCAACGACGGCAAGGGCGGTCCGATCCGCGAGCAGGCCCGTCGGTGGCACGAAGCGAACCCCGGTCAACGCGCGCAGGGCGGCCTTGGCCATATGCTCTTGACCGTTGCCGAGACCAACATGATCGGAGGGCTCGACGAGCGTACCGAGGAGGAGCACGAGGAGGCCCTTCTCCAGCAGCTGGCTCTGATTCAGGAGCGCAAGGAGCGACGAAACACCCGTGAAGTCTTCGATGGAGTCGTCATCCAGACGCGCCCGCGAGCCCGCAAGCCGGTCCAGCCGACGGCGACCGAGTCGACCGAGAAGGGTCCGGAGGTAGCCCCCTCGCCCGTCCCACGCGCAAACGTTGGAGGCGGAGTGGTCGAGAACGACGCCCCGATGATCGAGCTCCCCGAAGAACCCGTTGCACCACCACCTACGTCGGTCGCGGAGGCAGCGAAGCCAGCAGGATCGTACCCGTGGTCGACCACGACCGAGCAACCGAGCTCTCCAGTGCAGGCAGACGACGACCAGACGGTCCCCGTCCACCCGTACGCGACCGCTCGCGACGCTACCACCGCGGGTCACCCAAAGACCACCGCTAGGGAGCCTAAGGTTCGCAACTTCGCGTACCCCCACCTACAGCCGGCCGGTCAACCGTCGAAGGCCACCACGACCGAACGGGCTCAGCCCCAGCCAGCCTATCGAGTGGTCCCCATCGGGCTCGACCGCGGCGCAGAGGATCGGGTCTTCCAACGCAACTTCTTCGACCAGCAGACGGTCACGATGTCTGCCATCAAACTGCTCAGCATCGCCCCAGGGATCAGGAAGCGTCTCAACGAAGCGACGAGCAGCCGTCGCGTTATGACCAAGTTAGACGAAGCTACGCGACCGTCCGTCGCTGCGGAAGTCGTCGTTCCGGCCGTCAAGGCTCCCGAGGCACCGCGCGCACGTTCACCCGTCCTTATGGCGTACGTCGAGGAAGTGCCCGACGAGGGCGACCCTCCGTTGGCCGCATCTACCGTGTCGTCCGAAGTCACGACGCTCGAAATTGCGACCGAGACCACCCCGCCCGTCGGCAAACACGTCCCCGCTCCCAGCGTCTTTGCGCACCAGACAGACCTTCCCCGTGGGATGTATCGCGTCAAACCGACCACGACGACCATTTCAACCGTCGACGACGATGACTTCGACGAGACGCTCGTCGTCGCAGCCGATAACCACAAGCTTCGCGCCATATGGGGCTGGGTCAACGACGCGGGGCCTGTCGAATGTATCCTCGACCCGGGCTCACAGGTAGTGGCCATCAGCGCGTCGAAGTGCTACGACCTCGGCATCCAGTACGACCCAAGCACGACCATGCCCATGCAGTCAGCGAACGGTGAGACCGACCAGACGCTGGGGCTCGCGCGCGACGTCCCCGTCGAACTGAAGGGAGGCATCATCGTATACCTTCAGATGCACGTCGTCAAACGTGCGTCCTACGACGTGCTACTGGGTCGACCGTTCGACGTCCTCATGTCGTGTACGGTACGGAACAACCGGTCGGGCCGTCAGGAGATAGAGGTCACCTGTCCTAACTCGGGCAAGCGGTTGACCATTCCCACATACGCGCGCGGCGACGCTCCCGCAAGTCTTCGCGAGCCGACGAAGGGTTTTCAGAGTTCGAGGATCTGACGAATAGTCAGGGAGATCTTGCGTTAATTCTAGACTACGACGAGCAGACCGGACAGCTTCATGCGACCGGCTATACCCAGCTAGCTAACCTCGACGAGAAAACCATATCTGAAGCCTATTTATTCGCGTCCGACGACGACCGCATCCAATCCGAGATCCGGTCGACTCTTCTCCACTCCGCTCCTTCCAACCATCCTCCCATTCCTTCGCCCCCTATCCCTCCGACCGAAGCCACTCCACGGCCGGCTGCGACCGACGACACACCGACAAAGGACAAGAGCCGACGGCTAGCCGTGCCTTCCCAGCCGTCGAAAAGCCTTCCCCGTCGAACGTCCCGTCGAGCGGTCAGCGTGTGCGAAGGGACCCCGGTGTTCTACCTGTCGACTTCGGACGACCAGCCTCCCGTTTCGACGGCCCCGTCGACCGTCGAGCCTGTGCAAGTGTTTCTTAAGACCAAGAAGAAGTACAAGCCCGTCGCTAAGAAGGTCCGACCGGAGGTCCACGGGCTACCCACACACTTCCGCATCGTACGTAACCGCATCGGCGACCCCCTGGAGGGCATGCCTGTGCTCGACCCCAACCCCGCGCCATACACCCCGACCGGCCAGTACACTCAAGACCGACGAGACCAGCTCCACAAGATCCACGCCGAGCGGTTGAACAAGCACGTCGGTCTACCAGGACTTGGACTAGAACCGCGCGACCACCCCTCGTTGTTACATGGACTGAGGACAGTCCAGATTTCAGTGGGGAGGAGGTGTAGTGCACCATTGCATGGGCACACATGGAAGCAGGCCAAGAAGACCTCACTTCGTCGTTCGTCGTTCGTCGTTCGTCCTTTGTCCGTCGGTCTCATCAACGCAAGCAGTCAATCAACTAGCACGCAGTCCACCGGAGGTTGTCTTTTGATGAGACATGGTCACTGGTCAGTGGTTGGTAGCTCGTGATACGGTCAGAGCGTCTCTGGACCGGCTGTGGAGTTGACGAGTTGCCGGTACCGGTCGGACAGTCGGTTGGTTGATCCGATCACATTGGTCGTCCGAGGATTCTCCATGTACTTAGTAGTGGCCAGCTGGTAGTGGTCACCAGAGCAGGGTATCCCCCCTTCCCTCACAAGCATTCTTTCCCCCTCAGAGTTCGGATCTCATCGCGTGATGACCGTCGTTGCGGTCGAGCCTTTCGTCGTCGGTCTCTCGGTTCTCCTCGTCGTACTCCTCTCGTCCGTCATCGCACTCCGTCCGTTCGTCGTCATCCGTTCCTCAGTCCTCGCACGACCGTCCCTCGTCTCTCGACCGTCGATCAAACTCGTCCGTACCGTCGCTCGGTCCATCGTACGTCCATCGTACTTCGCAGCACGTTCTATCTTGTCCCGTTCGACCGCAGACCGTCGGTCGTTGTCATCGTTAGAGCTCGTAGCTCTCGTCGACGGGCTCGTCAGTCTCTCTGGGAATCGACTGGACTCCTCCTTCTTGTTTCTTGTTCTTCTGGTTGTTCAGGTGTTTTTCACACTTGGCCTCGCAGTTAACGTATCAGCGGGAGAGGGCATGGGGAATAAGGAGAGCGGGCATGGGGAATAAGGAGAGCGGGCAGAACAGGCAGCGGATATGGCACGGTGTGTGTTCCTCTCACATCTTACCCATACCTGGCTATATGCATTCCAGCGATATGCCACGACCCGCTCTCTCGTCGCGCTCTCTCCTCACGGTCTCCCATCGCGTCTCGCTCCCTCGTCTTGGTCGCTGGTCTTGCTCCCTTCTCGCGCCAGCATCGCGTTGTCATCTCGGTCTCTCGTCTCAGTCTCTGGCCTTGCACTTGCCTCGCTCTCGTGCTGCGCCCGCCTCGCTCTTGGCTCGCAACGCCCAGCCCGCGCCGCTTGCACATCTATTGCGCTCTTGTGCATCCGTCGCGCGCACGCATACAGTAGTGGGGAGTGGGGCGGACGGGAGGAAAGTGTGTACGCCTGTGTACCCGGCCGTATTCTCATGTACTATAGCTAGTTTCTCGTGTATGAAACTGTATCCACTTGTTTTCATCCGTTATTCGTAGTGCCCCACCGTCCAGACCCCGGGAGCCAACCCATACGCCGTCAAACAGAACGGCGTATATCCTTGTTTTATTTCGCTTGTGGCGGTGATTCCGTCATACGGAGTTTAACGGATTATCCGTTAAACCGACCCCTTTTCGTTTTTGCGCGTATGTCTGACACATATTATCTTATATTACAGAAAAAAACGAACGGACCCCGCCAATAACGGAATCCAACGAGCGAGTTTTCACTGGGCTTGAAGCCCAGTGAGAATCGACAAAGTCTCTGGCGGTCGCCGTCGGTCTCCACCTGTCTCGGAGTGTCACGGGCGGACTCGTGTCAGATCGAGCGCCACTCAAGTCCACATTTGTTGAAGGAGTTCAAGCAAAGTTCAAGTCTGGCATTGATTGCTGGGCGCTCTGGAGAACTTGTTTGCTGGTTCTTTGCACTTCGTACGCCTGTCTGTGCACCATGTCCCTTGCACCTTTCTTGCACGCTCTCCCAGGAGTCTCGTGCCCCGCATCTTGCCCTACCTCCCACTCTGCCTCCCCGGCGCTCTCTTGCCCCGCATCCCGCACGCCGCCGCGGCGCCTACCAGTCGACGTCAGTACATGATGTCATATGCAACTTGTGCTCCACGTTGCCCTCAAACGACCCTTTTCTCCTACCGCCATCTTCCTCCTAAGTCCCTTGCTCTCTCCTTCCTCCCGCTATCCCACTCCTACTGCGTTGCAATGTGGATAGCCAGGTAAGTTGGGTGCATGGCGAGGTGTACAGGCAGAAAGGTGGACAAGGTAAAGCCGGGCGGGCCAGGAAGGAGTTGTAGCAGGTGGACTAGTGGGTAACGAGGTGGGCGGACAAGGAGAGCGGGTGAGATGGGCTAGGAAAGGGCAGCGGGCGGGCAGGGCAAGCGCAGACAGCGGGCAGGGCAGGGGTAGCGGGCCAGTAGGCAAGGTGAGTGGAGGTGCAACCGGCTGTGTGGGGCGGACGAGGGCAAGCAAGAGGATGCGGGCAGGCGAGAACAGGCGGGTGGCGGTGGGCGAGAGCAAGCGGTAACAGGGCGCGAGGGGGCGAGAGTGGGCAACGCGCGTGTGCGGGTGTGCGGGTGGATGCGCGGGTGAGGTGGGATGGGCTAACGAGCGAGCGGGTGCGGGCGCGCGAACGGGCGGGAGCGCGAGGGCGGACGCGCGGGCGACGGGGGTGCGCGCGAGGGTGCGGTCGCCGGTGGGATGGGCGAACGAGCGAGCGAGTGTGTGCGCGAACGGGCGGTGCGTGCGCGCGAGCGGGAAGTTGGGGGCGCGCGCACGCGTGCCCAGTGTATCCCTAATACTGTGTATCACTAGGGACCAATAGAGACAGACAGTGACTTTCAAAGACATGGCGAGACCTGTGGACAGCTCTCGAGACCGGATATGCGTAGAGGGCTCTACTAATGCATCCATTGTTGACTCTACCCTAGGCTAGATACAGGAAGGAACCGCGCAAGAGGCAAGGATACAGATGGAGACCGCCTCTGGTCTGTATTATAGGCCTTCGTGGAGGTCTCCATCTGTCTCTGTCCGTTGCGGGAGGTATGTGCTGTCAGAGACCGCCGGAGACCGAGGGAGAGCGCCAGAGACTTTGTCGATTCTCACTGGGCTTGAAGGAGAGCACCTGCACCATGTTGCATTTTCTCGGAGAGTCTCCCAGACTCTCCGAGACAACACGTGATCGGCTAACGTATTTGGCGCCGGCGGTTGATCGCGTATTGAATATTGATCGCGCGCGTGTCCTATTCTATGTCTCGAGTGGACTGTTGGGTCGACGTTTTGACTGTAAGTATGAACGTAGGGTGGCGGAAATAGCAGATGCACACAGGGGAAATGGAACGGAGGTGCATAGGAGCTGGGATGAGCGTGGCGCTTTGGGAATTTATTCCTTCAACTTGAAGTAACGCCGAAGTGCCAGTGGAAGTAGGGCTTACATATATTATAAGGAGGACGGGGCATGGAGTGGGAATTTGGGCAATAGTAGTACTTACATCGAAGTGGAAGTACGATTGTCGCGCCATTGTACATTGTCATAGCCTTGTGGTGTTGTGCGAAGCTTTGCGAGAGAGAGCAGTGGCTGCGCAGATATATGTGAAGTCATCGGGACTGCGTGAGTGGGCTTCACGGCCCGGGGTTCGTGCACACTAGTTGTGACATGAAGCGATGGCTTCGCGCATACATGTGAAGATAACACAACGAGGCGCGCAGGTTTCGCTGGTGTCTGCGAAGACTTGTGAGACGCAGCGATGGCTTCGCACATGTATGTGAAGACATCGCAACTCCCCGCCTTCAGGCTTCGCGGGTGTATGAAATGCCAGTGGCTGTATTAGACGTGTTACTGGATTCCTAGTAGTCATATGTGAAGTACGTCAAAAATCTCTTCTCTAGGATGTGTGAAGTCTGCGCAGGCATGGGTCCCAAAGCATTCGTTCAAGCATACAGAATATATACTTGCGCCTGCTGGCACACCGTTGTGTCGCAGAAGGTCCAAGTTACCAGCTACGCCCAACGCCCTTGGCCCAATAGTCCGCTCCATATTGAAATTATGTTAGCTCCCCTCTGCGAGCCAGGAGATCCTTCTGGTTGAAGAACCTGCACTCAACCCACTGTCAGCGGAAAAGAACCCCTCCGTTCACTTGAACCGCGTAAAGGAAACATGGCATTTGTGCGCTGCCAACGACCGCAGTGTTTGAATGACGAAGGATGGCGGAAGGGATGCGAACCAAGGAACCAGACGGGAACCCGATCATGAGCCGGAGGTCCCATAGCACAAGGTGCCCTCCCAGCTCAAGTCGAGTCATGCTGGCAGTGGTGCACACTAGTGGGTCGTCCCCAAGGTTGAAGGTCGCGGCCCTGAATACGTTGCATCGAAACTTGTTGGGACGCCAGTGACAGATGGTCCGGTAGTGCGCACAGAGCTGAGTCGTCACGTTGCGGTAGAAGCCATACATGTCGTTGTGGAACAGGACGAAGACTGCCGATGGAGGTCAGGTTTGGCTAAGCGAGGATGTATTAGTGCTAGATGCAAGCGGCCCCAAGGGCCGGAGTACTGACTGCTGTTCATGAATATTCCCGCCAGCCTCAGCCGTTGAACGCCAGGGTTTGACAGCAGTCTGGTTATGACTGGTTTGTTCTTACGCTACCAGCGACCAGTCTCGGATCGTACGGCTGGTCAGGACTCAGCAGTCCACATGTGCAAGCTACATATGATTGCGCACTCATTGAGAACCGCCATGAGACATCCCCATAGCGATGGAACGGTGTGTTCACTGCGACCGGTTCTTCTTCATGTCAGTATATGAGCGATGTTAGTCAGTGTTTGAACAATGAACACTATATGCCATGGGACTGGCAATTGTCTATCTAAGACTGTCTTTGCACCCTTCCCCGCACATCATCATCTCACATCTGTGTGGAGTGATCGCTTCGCAGAGACTGTGAGAAAAGGTGCACTGATCGACGTGAACTTTGAAGACATGTCCCTTAAGGTTTTGTGAACAACGCACTCATATGTGGTTCAGTCATCATTAGTCGGACTGACCACAGGGAGACAAAATGGGCAGGATCTGCGAAGGCTTCAGGGTTATGGTCATGAGTTAGTAAAGGGTTCACACCTGTGAATATGGAACGGCGCAGCGACTACATGAGGAAAAAGGATCCTGGCAAGACAGAACGGCTTCACCGATACTGATTTATCATGGTAAGAGTTGACTATCATCAAATTGCCATGTTCAAGTTGCCTATTGGTGCCGGAGTAAGCTTGAAGATCGGTATAAGAATGTGGCAAGACGTAGGTAGTAGACGGCGTTCATCAAGCGCTTAATCATACACTATTCTCTCGATGGAGAGTGCGCTAATACAGTGGGGTACAGGAGGGACTGCGCTTGAATTACAATAACTTACTGAGTTGTGCTGCATATGGAGGGATCGAACGGAGTTGGCGGAATAAGTATTGCAAAAGTAGCAGGCTCATGGCTTACAGAAGAACAAAGTCGAACCGTCTCGGTGATTGCCGCTGGTATCGGGCGACGTCGGAATGGAGGGAGCGCCGGTCGGGTAGACAGTCTGCGAGACTCTCGGAGAAAGTGCACTATGGTGCAGACAATCTGGCTTGAAGTTCCTTTCGTCCCTTCGCACCACAGTGCACACAAGCATGTACACCCTGACAATCTCTGCAACACAGAAGACGAAGGGGTGGTCCCTCAAAATGTACGCACTATCTGTAGCTCGTCCAAGTCCGAAGTCGGAGTTTTCCATCCATGTACGTCCTCGCCGCGTCAAGTTAATCGACTGGCATTGCTTCAATCTGACAAGAGAGTCTACAGTCAGTACAGTCAGGTCTAGTCTGGACTAGTCAAGTGCCAGTGTTCGTGCGAGAGAGAGCGCCCACTCATACAACATTGATGGGGATGCCTGGCGTACTCACTGGTCATATCGAAACCGCAACTTGTCAAGTGCAAGGTAGGCGGGCGTGTGTATCTTGGAATTCGATCTGACCTCCGCCCAGCGAAATCTCTACCCTCACGCAAGACCTCTCGCGGTCATGTAAGGCGATTGCAAGACGAGCACGTTGAACATGAGGGCGGACAC